>WBMZ01002693.1:0-211738 GCA_013400975.1 Atrichornis clamosus | reverse complement strand
CCGGACACGCCCCTCGGCTGCAGCGGGGCTCCGGCGCTGCCGCGGCCCCAGCGGAGCCGCCTCCAGCGGGGGTTAGTGCGGGAATTGGCTGCTCGGGCGGCGGGAGGGCCCCACTGCCCCAGCCCCGCACGAAGCGGTAAGCGCACCCGCGGCAGCCGCCGGGCGGTGGTTCGCCGGAGGTGCTCGGAGGTGCCCGTTGTGTGCCACGAAGGAGACCCGCACAAACTTTTCCAGACAGCGCTGATTATTCTTTAAAGAGTGCTGGGATCTGAAAAGTGCTGCGAGTCATTAATTTGAGACCACAGATCACCAGGTTTGGAAGGAGAGTTTCTACCACGCCCTCCTTGAAATAAATCAGTGGACTGCCTCCCTCTCCTAGCAGCTCTGAGTAATTAGGTAGGTTACTAATTTGAGAATCTTGAAGGAACTTAACTTCTTTCTATCTTCTGCCAAGGACCTTTTTAATTCTAACAGACCTTTTCCCTTCAGTCAACTTCTTTTAGTCACTGAGAGCCTTTGAATGTGGTATTTTTTTCCTACACAATCCTGCCCAAAACATCAGTCGTGATGTACAGAAGCTTAGGACACGGTAGAGACCTGTGCAACCAGTTTTCTGCTGCTCGACAGCTAGGATCATCTGCCCGTCTAAGCAAGAAGCACAAAGACATTACAAGCCACCCATCTCTTCTCCAGACTCGCTGGGCAGATGTCAGTGGCAGTGATGGGGAATATCCATGAATTTAGGGGCAAAAAAAAGAACTGAGTTGATTTTTCATGTGACTTAAAGTGGGAGGATCAGAGCATATGCCACAAATACAAACCAGCTCCATCTTATTGGAAAATGGACCTGAAATGAACATTTGCCACGTGTTCTGGGCTTGCAGTGTGTTTGGAAGGCTTGCTGTAAGTTAAACTGGAAAAATAAAGTCTGGAGAGCTGAGAAAGGAAATGTTTGTATGAACTTGATCTTTTCCTCTTTTCATCTTAGAGTAAACAATGCAACAGCTTTGCTTTCCTGCTGTGATTGCCAAGGCCAAGCTGTGGAGCATCCCCGGGATGCTCAGGGGCTGAACACCCTTTTTGGGATGTTGCACTGTAAAGTTGGATCTTGAAATCCAACAGCTGGATCCGTATGGTTTAGTGGTTCAACACCTGGAGCAACAAGGTCAGTTCACTGGCATGAAGGTAGTCAGCAGCTGAAGGACTGATCTAGTCATGTCACCTCCAGCAGGGAAAATGCTGGTATTGCTCATGTCACTGAGAACATCAGAGAGACTTCAGGTGGGATGTTATTCCAGCCTACCTGTCCTCCAGCTGACCCTGGGAAAGGGACGCCGCTGCTTGCATTACCTCCTGGGTCAGGAAACAGTCCTGGAACTTACACTTTAGACGTGGTGATGTGGTTGAATTCAGAATCAAAACCACAGAGAAGGAAGATCTGTATTAAATTTTTGTTTCAAATTTTTTATTATTTTCTAAGAAACAAAGTTCTCAATAGGTGGAAGTCAGAAGCAATTTTAGTCCTCGTTTTAAATTTGGTACTTCTTGTATTTGTGATGCGCATTTGAGAAGTAGAGATTAAACTTGCTTTTATTTTATGCTTACTTCAGGGAGTGCATATGTTTCATTACCATCTCTTTTATATTAATAAAGATTCTTCAAATTAATAATGCCTACCAAGCTATGTCTAACCAGAATGAGAATTCCACAGAAATGAATAAAAAACTATATTTTTTTGGGTGAGAGAAAAGCTGAAAAGTCATACAGAATTTGTAAAGAATGAAGATATGTTTTTTAAAGCGTAAGACAGGGGTTTATTTACCATCAGGGCTAAAGGAACTTCCACTCTCCCTTCCCTGTCAGCAGCAGCCATTGCAGATCCTGTTTGTATTTCCACCACCACATGAATACACAATTCTCCTTCTCATCTACCTTGTCTTTGAAGCTAACAGGTGTACTGAGGACACAAACTACTTTATTTGAGGAGTGAAGCTAATGTTTTTTTCTATTTCTTCTATCGTACAAGAATTTAGAAGTGGTAGAACACTGCCTCCCTTTTTTTTTATGTTTTAATTCATCTATAAGAAAAATTGCTTTTTGGCTGTTCCATTTTGCCCAATTTTTCAACCTTGCATTAAACACTTATTACAGGAAACAGGGTGAATAGACTAATCCGAGAAAATGTGATTTTTATACCTACAAAGAGGCTGTTGCTAGCAAAGGTTCTTTTCAAAGTACTTCAACAAAATCTGGTTTCTGCTGCTTTTTCTCAATCTGTTTGCCGCTTAAAAAATTCCATTGGTAAGCCTGAAAAAGATACTTTAGTTTCAATAATTTTCATTCAGGTTTTAATTTATGTTGCCATGATTTCAAACATAATGATGAACAGACTTAAAAAACCAATGCTTCACTTAAAAGAAGTACAATTTGAGTTAAATATCCATTCTTTTGTAGGTTAATATAAACACTTTTTGCCCACTCTGGTTTGAGAAATGATCCATTTCTGGATAGCACATTGATTAGGCTGAAATAGGGAGTCACAGTAGGAAGAACTGTCTGTGTCCGTTTATTAGTAGAAAAATAGAATATTGCATACGTATTTATAAATTATGTATGATTTATCAATATTATGTATTAATAGTATTTCATCGTTTATTAAAAGTGAATGCTTCTCAATCAAGCGTCACTGAAATCCAATTCAGTCCATTCTTATAAATTCTGTAAGATACACTTTTCTTTTCCCTGTTCCCAAATTAGTTGCAGCTTTAGTCCCTGTCCTTCAGCGTAGGGCTGAGGCACGATTGGGACAGCTTGAGAAGGTTCCTTTTTCTCTTGCCTGCCCTTTCCGTGCCCGTGCTGTGCTGTAACGAGCAGTGACTTCACTCCCTGTGCCAGCAGGAACCAAAGCAGCGGGTGTGCCCCCAGGCTGCCCCAGCCCCGGCTTGCACGAGTCGCTGCAGCCCCTACCAGCTGTTTTCCTCCTCAGACTCAGTCGCAAAGATGGTTTTAATTTAACCGCTTCTGCTCAGCCACCTTTCAGGGTTTTTTTTTTTTCTCATCGCTTGCCAAGGGCACAGCATTCTTTCGACAATTTCTATAAATCTTCATCTGTTTTAGCAATCTGTGGTTACTTTACCCTGCTTCTGACCTGCCGAGCTTTTAAATCACCGTTTCTTCCCGTGTGCCCGTCTCCCGGGCCTTCCTTGCAGCCTTGTTCCCAGATGCATCTGGAGTGTAGGGGCACTTTTGCTCTCACCCTGCCCCTTCCTGAGTGTAGCAGTGTATCCAATACTCTTGTTTCTTGCCTTAAACCAGGCAGGGATGCCACAGCCCAGGGATCCTAACAGGCCATTTAAAAAATATTCAGACTTTCCTGTTTTGAAAGCTTTTTATTTACCAGACCAATGAAAAATGCTGCAACATGTGCCTGACTCGCACTCCTGCAATGCTGTTTTCCAGCATGCAAGGAGTTTCCCTCTGACTGGCTGCATGCCTCGTTAGTATTAACAAATCATCTACGTGCTCTGAGAGGTGAAAAAATACCCCAGACTCACATCCAAGGAGTTATTTTTCTCACCCTACACCCCGCATTGAATTTGCCAGAGTTACAAATAGCACGTCCTAAGGGCTTGGTGAAACTGCTGCAATGACAGACTGGTTTAGGTTTCTTTAAATGTAAAACAAAATGTAGCTTAGCATGAAGAGGGGAAGAGGGGGGATGACAACTATTGTTTTGCTTGCAGCAAGCAACGTTCCTGCCACAGTGAAGATGGTTTCTACTTCGTCAAACTCACAGTACAATGCCAGGGAACATCCATTGCCCTAGTGTGGGAGCCTATCTAAAGGGGAATGAGAAGAATAATGCCACCAGCCACAGCAGTAATGGATGCTCCAGGGCGAGACCAGCTGCTCTAATGGTTCTCCATTGTCCCATTCCTCGTGGTGGTGAAATGTCTTCTTTTTCTTTCCTTCTAAGAGCTTTTCCCTTCAGGCCTACAAGAGATGTACGTGCATTTAATAGGAGAAAGGGAGGGGGGTGAGGGGATTTATTCTCAAGGGGTGGGGAACTTGATGCTTCTCTTCTACCAAGGATAATGAAGCATTGAGGAAACCTCTTGTGTGACTGTACTACAAAACACTCAAAGAGGAGACACCAGAGCAGTAGTTGAGGGAATGGCATGTGCTGAGCTGAGCTGCACTGCAGAGCTCACAAGCAAACACAAAGATGAGCATTTCCCGTTGCAGCTCCCTGTATTTATCCAGAGAGATATGCCCAGGGCAGGTGGGTGGAGGTCCCCAGGCTGTCAGCACACAGGTGCTCTGGCTTCAGCATATCAGGCCAAGATGCTGTCATGTCTGCTGAAAAGTTTCCTATTTGGCTTTACTTGTGGATGTTATAGAAGCAGTGGCACTTTGACTCGTGTCAGTGTGAAAAGAATTCAGGAACCAAAGCTGCTGGGATACCACAACTCCAGCAGCCAAACTCTGAGCATCACGAGACAGG
Source organism: Atrichornis clamosus (assembly GCA_013400975.1). Lineage (NCBI taxonomy): Eukaryota > Metazoa > Chordata > Aves > Passeriformes > Menuridae > Atrichornis > Atrichornis clamosus. The sequence goes on along the minus strand of WBMZ01002693.1, from coordinate 207,234 downwards.
GAGCAAGGTGGATTATCAGATTGTTTGTCCTTTTTCTAAATTACACCTCAATTGTGATTAAAAGCAAGAGTGCTTTACAAGGATGGCAAAAGTGAGTTTGGTTGACAGAGGTGAGTTTGGGAATGAGAAGAGGGAAGAGAGAGGATCATGCTCCTTATTCTGCATCCAAAATATATTCTAGCTACATGAATCACCAGGATTTGACATTTCCCACAAAATACAGAAATAATCAAACTGTATTTGTTCTGCACATGTATATGCTGAATTTAATGATCTTTAGCTCCCTTTCAGTTGCTTTGATTCTTGATTTTTCATTCTTTACCAAGGAGAAAAACATCAAAAAGCAATAATGTTTCCCAGATGTAATTCATTTCAGCAGGAAAATAGATATCATCTCTCTCAGTGTCCAGAAGTAGGCCCTGCTACTTCAACATGAGGTAAAAACATTGTTTACAATGTGCTGCTCTGCAGATAGCAGCTACTCATGACGTTAGAATGATCACTGCAAATAATTCTAAAATATTATTGATTTAAAGGCAGTATTGCTGATCACAGGCTTATGGTGTGCAAGGGTCTGCCTGGTTCTCTTCTCCCAAGAGAAAGTTATTCTTCACTTTGTCTCTTAATTGTTGATCCTACTTCTACAGGAAACTGCAGCATAACTGTAAGTTGGCAGGTGCAGCAAACATCTTCTAATTAGTTCAATGCTATCAAATAATTTATGCAGATGGCATCACCTTTATCTTCCCAAGCATATTTTCTGTGTGAAACTATGGATGGGCTATTGAAACACACTATGACACTGGAGTAATTTTTCTGCAGTAGTTACCAAATTTTCTAATTGAGTTAAGCTGGGCAGAACTGGGAAGAAAGGTAGTATTGTTAATTTTCAAAGTTAATATCTTTAAGAGAAACCTGCTATCATGAAGATATAATCATGCCGTCCTTTCAAGTGCTTATCTAACTTGCTCAGTGAACAGAGAAACCTGCCTGGGGAACCCCTCTGCCATTCTTCTAAGTCACAAACTGGCTTTAATCTCTTTTGGGTAACCATTTAACCTGTCTGAATGCCACCTACCATCTTTCTTTCCTGGCAGCTGAAGTGTGGGGTCTGGTAACAGGGTAAGAGAGTACGACTTTTGCCCAGACTAACTGAGTCCCTCACCAAAAGCACAGAGAGGTTTTTAGCTTTGCATGGAATGCAATTAACTGCGAGAGGCAACCAGAATCTTCATGAGAATATAATTTATTGAGAACTTCCATTTGGGAAGTGACTAAATGTTGCCTTAAATAAACAACCCCAATATTCCTGAATTGCAGCTTTAGGCAATTTGTAAGGCACTATGTCTAGCTATTAAGTCAAGCCCTCTCAGAAGTGGTGGTTTGTGGTCTCACCTGCTAATAAGGAAAAATAATAAGAAACTGTCCTAGCCATGCAAGTCATACAACAAAGAAATCTTGACTGTTTTCTTACTAACTTGAATTCCTAAAAAATGTAACATGCTACAGCTGAAACCTTCTTAGTAAAAAAAAAAAATTGTCAGATGACTTTTTAAGTCTGCTCTTTGCAAGATTTCTTTGGCAGATCTGCTAGACCAGCAGCAATGTTAAGATAAAGATAGATTCAAAGATGTCATTCCTGATTAAAAATAATAATTAAAAAGGTTTAGAGGGAAAGGTCACATATTCACATAGCAAACTCCATCTGATGTTTGCCAAACCACTGCACATAGCTGTACCAGGCTGAAATCACCTGATCCTGTCAGACCTACTGAAGTAAATGTCTGTATGGAAAGGAACTGTGAGGCTCTAATTGTCTGGGACTGGATATAATCTCTTCTTCACCCACCTGATTTGCAAAGAGATTTGCCAAGAAGCGGCTTACTACACTAGAGATGTCCTTCAGCATGCCTTTGTGCCCTGCAAACACTGAAGTTTCAATCATTTGTGCACAATCAATTCTTTCCAGAGCTTTCAGTGAGGGCAAACAGTCTCATGTGAGGCTTGAAGAAGCCCTTCAGAGCAGCTGTTTAGAAATGCATGAAGCATGAGGCATATTATATTCTCTTCCCACAGGCTGAGGGCCAGATGTTCAGTGGGTGTAAAGCAACAGAGCCTCAGTGTGACTTTTTTGGGGGGGGAGCAGTCAAGAATCTGGCCCGTAGCGTTTCAGCCAATTGACTTCCCTGACCTCTGCTGCTGAAGAGCACAGTTTTGTGAGGTGAGAAGGGATGCGAAGTGTTCAGAATTGCTGGCTGAAGGTGCTGAAAAGAGAAATCTGTCAGAAGATTCCTGACACCAATTCTCTAGGCCAGATTGCTGAAGTAAGCACAGGTTTTTGATTGTGATGCATGTACATATTTTCCTTCCCATGTTTCTTCTGCCAGCAATGTACGTAGGTTCTTTATATCTGTTTACTCCCAAAGCAAGTTCACTTTTCCACCCTCTTAAGATCAGGAAATGAGAATATTTCTAAGCAGAGGTGATGTTCCTGTCATTTTTTTCCTTCATAACTTGCATCTTCCTGAAACATGAATAAGAATTACTCATGGGAGTATGGATTTCAGAATCAGACCTTTTGGTCATTTTGACAGTGTCATGGGAGAAAAAAGCTGTTTCCCAGAACAAAACAATTTTATTGCATTCCAGAATCATGTGCAAAACAGGGATCCCATCTGTTCAACAGTATTCCCAGTAAGTACAGTTCTGCCTGTAGCTCACCAGCATAAGCAGCTCAACAAAGGAGCCTCAGTTTTCAATGATAATGTTTTCTTCAAAATACAAGACACCAATAGAAATGGCTTCATAATAATTTGCACATTTGCCAAGATGTATTTTCTTAAATACTATTTAGACTGGTAAGACCACTGTAGACTAGTAGAGCACTAGAGCAATTACTCCTAAATTAAGCCTTCTCTGTGATCAGTTTTGCCAGTTCTTTTAAATTCACAATAAATGAATAAAAAATAAAAAACATTAATCTCAGAACTGATGGATTAAAATTGGGCTGAAATAGATGTCTTAATTTTTTTCCTTGACAGCTTAAAGAGTTTCGAACAAAGGGTACTTAATTGCTCTCTAGATTTAAGCTGGTTTACTAGAGTGATTCTGCAATAAAAAGATTATGAAATAAAGGAGAGAGGATTTAATTTATAAGATTCCACTAGCTGAGGGCTGATGCATGGGATTTTTATCACCATGAGCATCAGCAAGTGTTGCTTAGCCAGTGCAATGAAGGACTTACGGAAACTCCAGGTTGGAGTTTTATAGTTGCTTAATTCTGCATATCTCCATTTCTAAGTGTCTGCTTTGAGCTACCCTAAAGTCCTTTTAACAATCACTCCAGCTGACTGTCTGAGATTTCCCTGACAGCTCTGCTTGTGCTTTTACTTAGAGAAACTGATCTGAGAAATAAAATGCAATTTCGGTGCTTGCCTGCGGAAAGGGATCGTTGTTGGTCTGGGGAGTCAACCTTGCTGGTACACACGCTTTGCCTGTGGGCAGGGAGTGATGCCCACCAAGCCCAGTTTGCCCCAGCCTCCCTTGTTCCATGCTAGAGGAGCCTGGAAATACTTGTACCCAAGTCATGGGTAGTAGCAAGAGGGCTGGAAGGGAGACGTCTTCCAAGAGAGGGACTGAAGTTGTTTTCTCCTTTTCTGTCAAGTTTCGGAGAGAGGGCAGGATATCTATCAAGCCTTATTCCACCCTTTCCTGCCCAAAGTCCACATGAGCACCTCTGGTGCACTAGCATGGCTCTGCAGCTGAGCCAGCTCTTTCCTGTAGTCTTCTTAAACACATAGCTCTGGAATGCATCACCAAAGGATGTCAGCCTCCTGATCTCCCTGGATGTTTCTCACAAGACATAGGTGCTACAGCTGTCATCCATTGCGCAGATTTTCATGCTGTCTGGGATTTACCACGATGCAGGCAGTTCAGAGTGGGTGAATTGTAGGGTGCGATGGAGATGGGTCTGGCTTTCACTCCTTGGGTTCATCTCTTCAGTTGCAGGTGTCATCAGGGCCCTGTGCTGGGCAATGACAGAGAGATACAACCCATGGACCGTTGTCATCCCTTGGCTGGCTAATAATTCATATGGGTACGGGTGCCCTCAGGAGTGCATCTGTGGTGAGGCCACGGCTGGCCTCCAGGTTCTTGAAAGAGGGAGGCACTTCCAGGGCAACAATGTAGAGAGAAGTAATAAACATTGAAATTACTCATGATTTTCATCTTTGTAAGAAATTTTGTTAGGATTTTGCACCAGAGGCAGTCTTTTAATTTTATCAGCAACAGGTCAATATTTGATGATGATCTGACAGGTGGGAGAGCACCTAGTAGCTAAAGTAGAGAGGCCAGGGAGGGGCTTGAGCTTCAGGACTGAGTAGCAGGTATAAGCTGGTTGCTCACCTTCTTCATTTGTTAATCAGAATGAAAAGAAATAACTGTAACTGTGCATCACAGGGTTAGCACAAGACTCAATTAACTTGTGTTTATGACACCCGGCTGGAAAGGTGTTAAGTTAATTAGAAACATAATTCTTACATCTGTTCAGGTCTACTGTGTTGGGGCCACAACCCATGATTAAGATTTTCAGCAGATGTCACAATGCAAATGGCAATGACTAGTAAGTGGGAGTACAGGAATGAGGAGCATGAGCAGCTCTCCTCCCTCTGGGGACAGGTATACTCACGCCATCGCTGCTGTCCACACGCCCTCGTGTTGGGTGAGGTCCCTTCAAGGGACCCAGCTCCACACCACGGTGCTGCTCAGTTCGGTGACCAGGAGGAAAGGGAGACTGTGCTGAGAAATGGTGTTTCATGATAGTCATCCAGCCTCTGAAAAGCAGTTTAATGTGTTCCATGCCTTCTACCCTCACTGCAAGCAACTGCAGAGAGAGTCACTTGCTATTGGAAAGCATGTTTTACTGATGCTGTTAGGGAGCAGAGTGACATCATTTAGATTTTTTGGAGTAATGGCCTTTTCCCCACAACTGCCTTGGCTTTTGTTCCCTTTGCCTTGGCGCCATGCAACTGGATGGGATCTGACATTATTCCCCTGGGTGCCAGGAGAAAGCAGTCTCTGGAGATTGGGTGATTGGGAGGAGTCAGCATGGTGCTGATGGGCCCCAGTTGGTTTTTAGTCTGTCAAGGGGAAGTGATGAGATTTGGTTTTAGCCTGCTCTGTATTTCAGACTTGAAACTTGTTAGAAAAAATGCCTGTCTGAAGAGCAGGGATCCAGCCTGTTGGTAACTGAAGTGCTGGAGGTAGTGACACACATGGACAGGAGGGAGATGAAGGTGCCCACACTAGGTAAGGGCTGGAAGTTCACTCGTCTGGAGCCAGGCAGGAGGACAGAGATAAAACAGGATCTGGTAAATAACAACTTCCCTCATTACTCTCTTTCCTCTCAGGAGCAGGTCAGTCCTTTGCATCAAAGTGAATCTTAGTTCTCCTGCTCTTCCCCTACTGCTTCTTTGAAGTTCCCCTGCCTCCTTTGCTTCACTGCACTCCTCCTTAGCCTGTGCTTGTTTCTTCTGTAGCAGCCTGGAGCTGTTTCTCAGCAAGCCCCGGGGTCCCTGCTGTTCACAGGACTGACGGCTAGGGAGCCCTGGCCTAGTGTGACCTGCAGGAGCTATGAGTGGCTAACCCAGGAAAGGCTTTCTGCAAATTGAACCTTTCAGATTTCTGAAAGTCCCTCAAATTAGGACTCCTCACGTGGTTGGAAAAAATTATGTACTATCCTGCTAGTATTAGTAATTTCCAAATGAAAGGTCACACCATTTATTTCTTTTAAATATGGATAAAAGGTACATTCCCTAGCCTTTTCCTTGGCAATGGTGGAGCTGTTTTGCCTGAGAGAAGGAATACAAAATAATCCCAAACAACCCCCTCCAAACCACAAAAATCCCAAACTGAAATCAACTCCCAACAAGACTAAACTAGCCTGAGGTAGGCACCCAGGGAAGATTTCAGCTTGCTCACTTTTGGCAGTCCCGTAAGGAAGCAAAGGTAGGATCTCATGCCAGGAAATGCCAGGCAACTTGAACCTGGGGCGGGCTGCTTGTCTTACCCGCTGAGCTAGCCTGGACCCTTGGCACCCCATTCCTGGCATGTTGGCTGTGCATGGCAGGTAGCCTCTATGATGAATTCCTGCTGGCAAGCCTGCACCTGAAAAGCAGCTCCAGCAACCTTTTTCTTTCTTCTTTTTTTTTTTAAATGCAAACCAGTATGAAGCATGTGAAGCAGTAAGGACTACGTGAGACTGTTTGGGTAGTCACTGTGCAGAGATTTGGTACCTGGCTTCTAAAAAAGTTTCCTAGGACATTGATTCAGTAGTAGTTAAGGCAAGCGGACTCTTGGGTTTATTAGGAGAGGAAGGGTGACGCTTCAGCAATGCCATTTTATAAACCCACAGCGAGCATCTCTCTTAATTATCTGGTGTCTGGCCCCAGCCCTGTCTCTCAAAGATGGTGTAGCAGAATTTTAAGAGGTGCATAAAGGGACAACAAAGTTGGCTGGAGGTGTGATACAGCTTCTCTAATACAGAAGATGAACTGAAGTTCCATAGTCTGGGAAAAAAGAGGACTGAAAGGAGAAACTGGTGAGGCTAGAAAATCATTAAGTGATGAATCATAGAATCACAGAATGCTTTGTGTTGGAGGAGACCTGAAAGATCACAAAGTTCCAACCTCCTGCCATGAGCAGGAACACCCTTCACTAAACCAGATTTCTCAGAACTCCATCCAACCTGGCTTTAAACACTGCCAGGCATGGGACATCCACAACTTCTCTGGGCAACCACTTCCAGGGCCTCACCACTCTCACAGTAAAGAATTTTTTCCTAGTATCTAATCTAAACCTACTCTCACTGTGAAACCATTCCCCCTTGGGCTGTCACTACATGTTCTTGGAAAAAGTCCCTCTCCATCTTTCATTAGGCTCCCTTCAGGTACAGGAAGGCCACAATTAGGTCACCCCTAAGCTTTCTCTTTTCCAGGCTGAACAAACCAAATTCTCTCAGCCTTTCCTCATAAGAGAAGTGCTCTATCTTTCCAAACATCTTGGTGGCCCTGGACTCACTTCAAGTAGTTGATGTCCTTCCTGTGCTGGGGACAGGAAGGTGAATAAGGAGTAATTATCAACACTTTGTCATAAGACAAAAATCAGGAAGCTTCAGATGGAGTTTTAAAGCAAAGAAGAGAAAGTATTTTTCTCCCATAGCACTTCATTAAATAGTGGAATGCTGTAGGATGCTGTGAAGGCTAAAAGATTAAATTAGTTCTAAAACACTTACACTTACGGAAGAAAGGCTATCACAGCTAATAAACACAGAGCTGCAGATATGTACTTTGTAGAAATCTGTCTGCCAGGTATTAGAAGCCAGAATGATACATTAGGAGGAGCAGTACTGTATGCTGGTCCTAATTCTTCATTTTAATTTTTTAAAATTTATTCCTTTTGTATTCAATACTAACCTTTTTCAGAGTCTACAAGCTATGGGGCATTGCACATATATTTGTTGTTCTACTTACAGTGCAGCAACTGTGGAAATGCACCATCTATCATTCGAGGCAACTGGGAAAACAGCATGGGTTGTTTTCTGTTGAGATGAGGTTCTCTGGGCTGGAAGTTCATTAACACGCCATCAGACAACAATTTTTACTGTTCAACTACATGTAACTGCTTGGAACACTAGTCCTTTCCAGCTAGGCTTGGTGGATTGTGCTTCCTTAGAAAGGTTACAGTCCGTAAAATAGCCATAAACAAGATAAGTGCAGAGTATGCTTTGGCTGGATGCTGCTCTTCTGCCTTCATAAAAGGATGAAATTGAAGTAAAGTGCAGCACGTTTTGAGCTCTGCTGTAAAGCTGCCTCAAAACCACTTTTTAGTGGACCAATAATTCTTGGGAAGAAGTGCCAGCTGAGAATTAATACTGATAAAACCTACATATTTCTTCCCAGGAATTCTCATGGGTAATCTCTAGTTTTGCTATTTAAAATTACTTTTTGAAAAATGTGCTACCAGTTAGGTGTTCTGGAAATAGATTAAGGAGTAGGTGACGGGCATAAATGAAAAGAAGATTGGTGAATCCTATGTCACTGAGCTTGTCACATGTGATTTGAGTATTCCTGAGAAGACAATCAGTACCTTGGAACCTGTTAGTTCTTAAGTCAGCCACTAAATTGCAGAAGAAGGTCTCCTGGTTTAAATCAGCTTCAAAGTGAATGACTGAAGAGTGATCCTGGAAAAAAAAAAGAAAAAAGAAAAAAAAATAGAGAGAAAAAAAGTCTCCAAAGGTATCTTTTCCCTTTAATACACTGCCAAGGGTTTTCTCTGCAACAGGAAGAACTAGTTCACAGGGACTGAGAAGAGAGGATTTGGGCCTCAAACCTAGTAGTAGGAAAGTTAAAATGTGAAATTATGCTGCTAATGAGCCTAAGACAGTTGGCAAGTCATTATCTCCTGTCAGAGAAGCTGGAAAAGCACTGTGAGGAAGAAGAGCCTGTGCTGCCCGCAAGACAATTTTGGCTGCTAATGAATGTATATGAGTGAAAGAACAAGAAAAACAGGCCAGGAGTCCTTCTTGTTTGTTTATTTCTTCCTGTAGGAATTTGTCTGAGGCTCCTCAGGTCACTGTTTGATGCCTTCAGGTTTCATCCAGATCATCGCACCTCTGAATAAAGGACCTCAGACCTGTTGCTGACAGAACTAGGTGGCTTTAGACAACAGTGCCTTTCAGATACCCCATGTTTTGCCTCCTCTGCTGTCCACCATCCCTTTGTTGTGAGGTTGCTGATGGCACTGAAGTGACTGTCGTGGCTGGGCACAGTCTGACACAGCACGGAGCAGCTTCTTGCTTTTACCTTGGCATCCCCTCCATTGTTCTTTGTGTTGGAGGAGATATGGAGATATGCCAGCCTGGGAAATTTTGATTTACCTCCTTGTTTCCCCAGCTAGGAATAACCCAGTGTCTTTGTGATACCGGTAAGACTTCCTCCTAGAAAAGAAAGCTGTAGGAAATGTTCTGCCTTTTCAGTGGCAGGACATCAGACTGGATTGTATTCACCTCCTCAGATTTCATATTGAGCCTTTGATACCAGACCTCACGTCATGATAAGATTTTCCTCCAGCCTTAAAGAACATACTACCACAAATGTATCATCCCTTCTTCATCTGCATTTACACATCATCTTGTCATTTCCTGATATAAGATTTTCTTTTCTTCAAGCCACAGGCCACTTACTGTCCTAAAGCCATGTGTTCATTTCACCAAGTCCTAATAATTTCTGACTATTTTTCCCATTTCCATGCCTCTTGGGACAATCTGGCATAAAATATTCTCAATTCTGTTTCTAAGAGGAAGGCAAAGCTCTCCTGTGGTTAATGTGTTACCTCATTTTGGCACTTTTATGCTAACCTACATTACGTCTACCACAGAGCAATTGGCTGTCACTCCAGCTTCCTTAACCATTAGAAGATGACTAGCTTGTATTTCCCAGTGGAGAACAGGAAAGACATCCAGGTCTTCCAGTGAGGCTGAGGGAGCTCTTGGTAGACAGTGAAGCCTGGCCTGGAATTATTCTGGGTTGCATGTATAACAGGATTCAAACTTTCACTGACCTTTGTCAGATGTTTCACCATTGATATCACCCTTGATGGGGCAGAGAATGCACCTTTACACCCAAGGGACCAAACAATCAATAATCAGTGCAGAGGGGAATAACAGATTCAGCTTTACTTCCTGACACAAAAGCTCACATGAAATAGTTGTTTATTTCCACTGACAAAGAGGGAAGACTTGCTTATTTCTGAGACATGGAAAAATTGAAGCTGACAAGAGGGGGAAGAAATGATGGAGATGAAATAGTCAGATGAACTTACTTCCCATATACGCATGCACAGTATATTTTTTCTTTAAAAAAACTGATATAAAAAATGTTAGTTTTTTAGCCTATGGGAAAGGAAGCATTTTGCCTTCTCATCTCAGCTTGGTTTCAGCAGATACACAGAGCTAAAGCTGCCTTGTGCAGTCGCAGAAGATTCATTTGCTTATCTTAAAACTGATGTTTTCTAACTAGAGGCGAGCTCCTCACCAGATGAAGGCACCGGTGTATCCAGGGAAGCAGAGCATCCACAGAGCTGTGATACTAACTGTCTACCATGGAAGTCAATTGAATTTTGGTTCCAGAGTTTAGGAAAAAGTTGTATGGATTGACTGGGAGTTGCATAAGCTCAGTACATAAAAAAAAGGACTCACATCTATTAAGGATATTCAAATTAGAGTCCCATGTGATGGGCTGATTGCTTGAAAGACACAATAAGGGGGTGAAGTTCATGCAGTTTGTGGATAACATCAATTTTGTACTGCCTGGCTATGGATATGCAGTTCTGGGTTGAAGGAGTACAATGCTGGAACTTGGGGTGGAACCAAGTCAAGCTTTGCTGAGCAGCAGGAAGAGGAGTCACATGTGAACATGAATTTCCTAGTCCAAGCACACAACCGCTAACAATGTCTGGGACCATTCCCAGGAGGCAGAACTTGCTTGTTCTGTTGTTAAACAATTTTGTTCAAATTGTTGAACGATTGCAAAGTATTGTTAAATGGTTAGCAGAGTTCCTGCCAAAGATCATCTTCCAAAGATCTCCTGGCCCAGAGACTGCTCCCAGAAGGCAGCTTGAATATAGGCACACTCTTTGGTGGGTAGCAGAAGTTAAACACATGGCTGTGGGCACCTAGTGCCAGGGAGTGGAGTGGGGCACAATGAATTTACTTGTACAGAGATTGCTACAACTTGTACAGAGGAGAAGGTAACAGCTTGATTGGAGTGCTCCTGAACAGCCTGTTTGGGAAGCAGCAATGATTTTTAAAAGGATGTTTACCAAGCCAGAACAAAGGCCTGCAGCAATGCTCTGGATGATACCAACCCACGATGGTCTGCAGGCATTCTTTGCTGCTGCCCTGTCAAAACCTGAAACGAAAAAGAGAGCAGCCATCAGCTGGGGGATGGCCAGCCACGGAAGCAGTACCCACTCTGTGCCAGGGACTTTGGATACCAAGTTCTGACTTTTGAGAGGTGAAGGGAGTGAAATCACACATTACAAACACTGTTTTAATAAAGAGTTATTTTTTCCTATTTAGTTTAAACATCCACACAGACAATCTTTTAGGGTTGTAAACATTTGCTTCTGGTAAATTAATTGTGTTGTTGCCCTATTTGTCATGATAGTACTCAAGAAACTGAAAGCGGAAATGAGTAGAAAACAAAGGGAAACAGCTGAGCTTGTGTTCATCCTCTGAAGTAAGTAAATCAAAAGCAAATAAATAGCACAGATAATGTAATTGGTGATTATAAGACTACATAGGATCCCTTCAAAACATTTAATGAAATGAGTTGCTCTATCAGTCTGCTTGTTACTTATGCAGTTCTAGTTTAAATGTTGTTGAAATAACAGTGTGCCAAGAAATATAAACTGCAAACACAGCATTTTAATAAGCTCAAAGTGAAATAAAACAAGCCAGAACAGATCTGCTGGGTCTTGTAGTTTTTTGTTTGCAAAATGGGGAGGTTGGAGGTAGGGGGCAGGTAGGGAGGGTATTATTTCTTGCACGTTTGTCTGGTGCTGATTAACAGGGGTGATGTTAAAAACTTTCTGTCACATGTTACAGGCTATAGTCTTCAAATTTAGGACCTTGTATTGCTCTCACTCTAGTCACACAATTCCCATTAAGGAGTGTAGAGAGCCCTGAGGAGTTTGTGTAATAAGCTTTAATAGCATCTAAGAAACAAAAATCTCCTCCTTAGTTGTGCCCAAGCCACCATGTTTTCTCACATTTTCCAGGACCTTGGCTATTACTGTATTTGTCCTTCATATAATCTGTTGTTCTTGAAGACTGCTCATGTAAATGTGGGCTTAAAATAGATCTAATTAACAGATCTGACCAGTTACCTAGTCAGATAAAACAGCCACTACAGGGTAGAAAGGTTAATCCCAGATGTGAAGAAAGCCAAGTGACATCCTTCCTCCCCCCCAGAATTAGCCATACACCCGTCATTTTCATTGTCACGTTCTCCAGTTTGTTGGTGCCTTGGTTAACAACAGCACCTCCCAGCTCACATTGCTCAGTTTTGCTTCTGCTTTGCTCAGCTGAAATCCCTGTGACCTTCTGAGCTGAAGCTTCTGCTTCAAATCCCAAAATATCAACTCTTTTCCAATGTGTATGCAAATGGCTGTGGTGGTTCCCCTTTTTGAGCACGACCGCCCCGTGTTGATGCTGTCAGAGGGGCCTCGCGGATGGAAAAAGGATGCTCATGGGTGCTGCCAGAGAGCTTCTGCCTAAGCAAACACATAGTCAGACAAGGCTGGGCATGGTGGGATTTAGGGACTACAGCTCTGCTCCCAGCACAGCACGGCATGGTATGGCACGGCACGGCATGGCACAGCACAGCAGCCACCAGCCAGGGCCGTGCCACCCCAGCCCCTTCCTCTGACACTTCCTCCCTCCTCCCCTCTGAGCAAGCTCCTGCCTGGCATTTTAGAAAATTAATGCTAAGTAGAAAATGATGAAAGCATATTACCTGTAAATTACCTGACTAATCATATTCTCTCTCTTGGGACCTATTACGCTTCCAAACTTGTAACTTAGTCGTCCTTGCAGGCAAGCTCTCCTTATTTCCCAGTTTTGTTCATCAGGTTCATCCAGTATATTTGCAAATTTCTTCATTTTTCTCCAAGCTAGCTGTTCAGTCCTGCCAGGTGCTCAGCTCCCTGAGCTCCCTCCAGGAAATTAATTAAGCAGATGCTTGACTTTAAGCATGTGAAGCTGATGGCAATTAAGAAAATGGCAAGTTCTACAGCACTCTCTCTTTGCTGGCAATTCCTTGGGTAGGTGGGATGAACTGTTCTCTAGACACACGTGCCTTTCTCCTTTGACTTACGAGGAAATCCTGACAGCCTGAACACCAGCAAGAGTGGTTTGGATATACCAGCCAAAACATAACATGTGTATCCCTTGAGTGGGGCATTTTGACTCACTTGAAAGATAAGTCAAGCACTATTTTTAGCATCCTTTATTGATTCCTGTATAATTTCCTTTGCTCTTCCTGTGGAAGTTCCTTCCTTTGCAGTAACACCAGCATTTGAAGGAGCACATCAATCCCTATTATGTGTCAAACCTGAGTTTTTTTCCCAAGCCTCGGCATGATGCGGAAACTCTTAAACACAAAGTCTTCCTGTAATTTAAACACCCGACTCTATGTGTAATTCAAATAAGATGTGGTGAGTACTAATGAAGTTACCCCCAGGCTCTGCAGATAGTGCGACTTTCTGGATTATTTGTAGGAAGGTTGATAAAGCCACAAAAGCCTTTATCTTGCCAATGGCTCAGTGAAAGCTAAACTCTAAATGACTTTGGCTCTGCTAACATCCCTTTTGTGGTTCTGGTTTATTCTCTCCATCTGAAAATTACAATAAAAAAGCACAATTATTCACAATTTTATTATTCTTGCTCTCAAGCAAGCTGACTCTCAAAACCTCTTGGAGGAGTTGCTGCTTTTAAAACACTTTCACCACCAAAAAGAATTGATGTTTAATTCAAACTCAAAAAAATGGAAGGAGTCTGGCCACTAGTTCTGAAAGCCAGATTTAGCAGTGAAAGCTAAGCATCCGGTACTGATATCCATGGTATCTTGATAGACACAATCAGGCTGTGTGAGAGGATGAATACATATGTTTTCACCCTCAGCAGCGATGTATGTTACATCAGAACTTTTTAGACTGAGATCTGTCTATGACTCTCCATAAAGCACAGAGTGAATCACCTGCAGTTTGCTCATTAACTAGTTTTATCTCGTGCATTTGCTATTGGAATGCAAGCCTTTGTCTCAGGATATATCAAATGTTATTGATTTTATGGGGGATGACAGCAGACAGAAAGGACCTTGATAATTTTTGCATCTTAAGGACAAATTACTTCCACCAAAGGTCTTAGAGCCACATTTTTAAGAAGCATCCAACCCTGTAAAAATGCCAAGGCACATAAAATGGGATTTAAAAAAAACCCCCGAGTTTGTTTCCCTGCTTTTGCTAAGTATAAAATATTTGTCCCTAGTCTGTTAAATCTACACACACAATTTTCACAGCAGAAACTGTGAGCAAAGGCATTGAACACACCCACACTGAAGACAACTGCATTGAAGCACAGAGTCCCACCATCTCCTCAAGGTTCACAATCTACCAGGCATGTGTGCACCAGAGAAAGACAGATGAGTGAAGCAAGATTTAGCTATGCATGCTACACACGTATGGTAGGAAAGCCAGCCACAGGGTGTGGTGCTCTGAATTCTTCATGGCTGTTCCACAGAGCGTGAAATCCTCCCTTACGTTGCTTTATTTAGGAATTGAAGGAGTTAACTGAAGTGATGAGCTTGTGACCCTGCCATGCTTCCCAACAAATGTTACTTTTTGACTGCCACCTGGGTAAGGGCACCCCAGGTCCATGCTGAGCTTCTCAGTTAAACAAGGAGCTTCTCTTGGCTCCCCACTGCCCGGGTTTGGCGACACAAGCGTGGAGCCGATACACACCGAAGAACGGAAAGGGGCCATTTTCCCCTGCGGAGGATATCATGGCAGCCAGCAAAGTATGGGAAAGCTGGGTGATCTTTTCATTGAAATTGCTTTCTGTCCAGCTCTGGTGAGCTCTGTGTGGATTTGTAAACCCCAAAAGGCTTTGAAGACGTCCTGAAGTACCTAGTCACTGGAGACAAACTGATCCACTCAATGTCACAGAAGAGTCTTCTGTTCTTGCACCTAGGTCACTAGTTTGGGGTTTGAATGCCCAGACTAGATACCTAATAAACAATTCACAGGGCACAATATTTTTGTAATTTTCCTTCACACTCTGAATAGCTTTAAGTGCTTCATGAAACTCAAGTAAAAGTTAAATTCAACAACGACCAAGTAGCTTGCACAAAAATTCAGCTTCCTACCTTGCTCTGCAGTTCTCAAATGCTTTAGCTGGATGTTCTTGTGCAACGCTAGCCCTGGCTTCCACAGTGTGCATTAGGACTGTAATAAATAATTTGCGAGTTACATGGGCCTGACATGGTATTTATGAAAAGATCATATTTGCTCCTTTGAAACAGCCACCCTGCAGAAAGTCTGGCGCTGGCACAAAGGCATTTATGCAGTGCATCCCCTTTAAAGGTCAGGAAAGAAAACTGAGAAGATGGGTAATTGCAAAACTGATTCTGAAAATGTGCTCTTATCTGCTGGACAAGAGGGGAATGTCAGGATGGCAGGGAGGTGAGCTAAAGCAGGCTCAGGGAAGATGCACATTCCAGGACCCTCACGTAGGCAGATGTTACAAAAGGAATTCCTCCTGCTTTTGCCATCTGAGGAGTGCTGTGCTGTCTTCAGGCAGCAGCAGAGGTATCCAAGGGAGGAAAGAGCCATACACTCTTTACCCTACCTACAATTTTTTTACGTGACTGGGAACAGGAAGGAAAAAAATTCTGTTTAACAAGCATTTAACATGACATTTGGATTCCTCTGTTTTGGTGTGGACTGTCCTTTTAAATCCCCAATTTACCTTCCTAGTCAGACACCAATTCTGATCTGGCAGATATTACAATGCCTGACCCTCTTTTCTGTCGACTCCAGCAGATAAAAGTAGATTTTTTTGGCTAACGCTGCTGTTAATTTCAAATAGACATGTGGACTATCTGGTAAATAACAATTTAAAAAACTACCTAGTGTTATTCTACTCCCTCTTTCTTAGGACTTTTCTCCAAGACTGACATTACCCTGTTTTGCCTGCTCCAGAACTTTCTATCCACATTGTCACTGATCCTCAGGTTATGTCCATGAAGCTCTTGCTGCATTTTTTTACATGGTGGTGAAGACTGGTTTTTCACTTTGTAATGTATGTAATATAAGGAAACACATGCCCTGACTTTGTTCGTACTTTCAGCTTCTGAAAAGTAGAGCATTTTTGCACACCTGGAGCACAAGCCTTAATCTTTTTTCTGTAGTTGGGCTTACAGTGATGTGTTGAAGGGCTCAGAGTGGTCCATCACCAAGCACAGTGCAAGCTTTTAAACCAGGATTTCTGGGGCAACTCCAAACCAGTTAGTATAGTGCAGGCAGGAAGGATGGGCAGGACTGATCACCTTGCAAAGCGGAAAGTCTCTTACACAGGAGGAGGTGCTCTTGTTGCAGGCAACGCTTGTTCCCATGAATAAGCATAAATTGCCATTTCTGAGTTTCTGGCACAGGTAAAACTTAGTGAGCAGAGAGCTCAGCACAGGGGAGCAGGGAGTCCCTGAGTGTCTCTTGGTTTCACCAAGTTTCAAATGGAAGATGTCCAAGGATTCCTGAAGACTTAAAACTTCTCCATAAAGACCAGATTTCTTTTGAAATCACAAGATGTGTAATTCCTCCATATACATCACCTGTTTCTTCTGTTTTATTCATCTAGAATAACAAAAGGAGATATCAGAGCTTGTCTGGAGCTAGGTGACAAGCACCATGTGATGGACGTCCATATTTAAGTGTAGAATGAGACAGACAGCATGCCAGTGAGATCACAAAATAAAAGAAAATAAATAACCATTTGTGGTAGCATCCTAAAACTGCCTCAGTTTCATGTCTCCCTTTTATTTACAGTATAGGTGTGTTGGAACTGCTGCATGAATCTGAACCAAAGAAAGCAGAATTTTAAACCCCAAAGTTCTTGTTTCTGGGCCAAGGCGGGCCGTGTCACCAAAGGGCAGAACGTACCCTGTGCTTTGGTCAATAGGAGCAGTGCTGAGCCGCTGACCAAAGGTGACCAAAGCCAAGTCCTGGAAGGGAGAGCCATAGGCTCTGCCACTGGCATTGCCCCGACCCTGCTGTGACCTTGGGAAGCCTCTTTGTCCCCACCACCATTATTCTTTTTATCACCCTCACGAGGGTGTTAATTGCTTCACACTTCCAAGGGCTGCTCTTTTAGTAAGCTGTGGTTCATTCACTCAGCCAGGTGGAAACACTGGGTTTCACTGGTGTTTCTGCAAATACAGTGGAAAAAGAGAGCCAGCCACAAATCGAGCAACAAACCATGTAAGTGCTGGCTGGTCTGGGGTGTGCAGCCATTTCCTGCCAAGTGAGTGAAATATTAACATTCTGCTCTTCATCTGACATCCATTAACTCTAAGGTAAGAATAAAACATGAATTTAAAGCATTTGCACAACAGCCACGAGGCTGTAATGAGTTTTATTCTGTGATCTCTTGGATGTTTTAGACTGTCAGGCCCAGCAGATCACAACATATGGTTTATGCATATCAGACTTAGGGCATGCATCTGGAAGAGTGTGTTTGTAGTGGATAAAGGTGAGCCACTGCATCTCAAAACTGAGCTTCTACTCTACTCTAGTCTAGTCTAGTTTTTTTCTTTGCCTTCCTGTGTCACACCTTAAAGCACACATGCATGATCATATCTCATTTTTGTCCCTGGAAAGGTTACAGCAGTTAGTAAATTACCAACTTTCTCTCCTCTCTTTCTCTCCTCTTTTTAAAATAACCCACAGGAAAAATAATGGATTTAAGCATAAGGAAACCAAAATGCTGGGATGGCTACTTCATTCATGTTTCGGAAAAATGTTTATTTGTGGATGAAAAGCTAAATACTCCTATTCATCCCTCTGCACCTGGCATAATAATGTAACCTCCAGCAACTATATGGATTTGAAAAGCAGAACTCCTCAGTGAACTCCCTGTCCCATCTAACAAACTGGGAATAACAAAGGGAAAGTTGAGGCTGATGCATGTGGAATCTGTTTTCCCACTTAACTCTGGACTTCTGCATGAGCACAGGCAGGTGCTTCACCAGAGCACAAATCCCATAAAGCCATGACACCAGTGGTGGTATGTCCATGTTGTTTCAAGCCAAATGCACAGCTCTCAAAACACAGGCCTGAGATCCAGCAAAGGAGCACTAGCAACTGCAGTGATAGACCCTCACATCCTCCTGGCACACACTTTCTCACTTTTATGCATTACACTCAATGGAGAAAGACAAGGAGGAGGGAAGACCTGCATGTGCTGCTCAGAGAAACCTTCCCACAGTAATTCCTCGTGGAGCTAGGTGATGAGGAAGACCACAAGCACTCATTTGAGTACAGCTAGCAACTATCATTTTATTCTTTTAGACGTTTAATATGCAAGAAGTGGACACACACAGCCCTCTCTGCATCTGTATTTGATGCAGTTGAGCAGTAGGAGCTGTGGTAGGGATGCAGAGAAAGTAATAGGAGCCTGGAGGAGAGCTTTAGGAGATTAGAGAAAGATGAATATTTAGATATGTGTATGAGTTGAGCAAGAAGCTGTGCGGAAAGTTGGCATGATTTAGAGGCAGCCAGCATCTGAGAATATGAAAAAGGAGTAGCAGGTCAAAGTAGCAGTTCATGCACAAGCTGTAGGCAAATGAGAGGAGCTTCAAGGCAGCGGTGTCCGTAGCAAGCAAGAGAATCAATATTACACTTTGCTGAAGAACGTGTTTATTCAGAAACAATTAAATGAGAGTGCAGAGCAGCTGCCCCTTCTAGGTTAGCTTGCTATTTATAGAAACCATTCACGCACCTTTAAAACCTTCTCTTTTCAGCCTTGCCATTCTCTTTAATGAGTATAATTGACTTGGTCAATATTTCTCAAGGCCACTA
The DNA here is from genome assembly GCA_013400975.1 of Atrichornis clamosus. Lineage (NCBI taxonomy): Eukaryota > Metazoa > Chordata > Aves > Passeriformes > Menuridae > Atrichornis > Atrichornis clamosus. The sequence goes on along the minus strand of WBMZ01002693.1, from coordinate 188,541 downwards.
ACCTCAAGATAGCATCACTGTGAGACATAACCAAAAATCACTTGGAGACTGCCTGAGGAGGATGTCTGGACTTTGCATCACCTCAGCTCTGAGGGAGCATTCAGTGAACCACTCCAGTGAAAGTCAGCCTTAGTCAAGGAGGTGGCAGCAGATTTTGTTCAGAGGTCGCTTATGCCTGTGGCATGAGCAGGTTCAGTGTCTTTGGCCTGAGACCTCTTTCTTTGCTTATTCTTGATGCCTTTTGTCCACTGTAAGGTGCCTGTTAGTGTCTGTCTCTTGACTAGGTTGCATTTTCTACTGCATGCCCTTGCAATATTTTTCAGGAAATAGGTTCTGAGCACTGTCCCCATGAGAATTTGGGGACTTTGATGTTTGTTTTTGCTCTGGAATCAGCCTTTCTGGCTATCAATGAACAAACAGGTGTACACAGGTTTAAGGCAAACTCTTGATGCAAAGAAACAGGCTCATTCCAGCAAAGACTTTGCTTGACATATTGTTGTTAGGTAACCTGTGAGGAGCAATAACATCTGTCCTCTTTCATTTAAATGCCTAGAATATTAAAAAACTTAAATTGATTTCTCTTGAGAGGAGCTGAACAGACAATGTCCCTTCATTTGCCAAAAGACGCTAAATATCTCAGAGTCTGCACCAAAGATTCCAAATTTGAAAGTGCTGGCTGACATTGTTTCTATCTCACTGAGTCAGTTCCTGATGGCCATAACTTAAACTGGGACATGAACTTCTTTTCACTGATCTCAGTCCCTGATGTGTCTGGTTTTATAGGCACATGTAACGGAGTGCACAATTTGCACCACTGGGTGGTGAGGGGAAGTTAAGGCCTGACCATAAATCGTGTTCATACACAATGAGCGTCCCTGTGCACACTCTAAGGTCAAGATAAGTTTCAAGAGATTTGAGCTGATCAGCTAACCGTCTCTCATTGAGGGGTAGTTCAATCAACCTTGGGCTAAAGCATGCACGTGGGTAATTACCACAGATTACATGGAGCAATGACGACTTTGTGTACCTTGAATCCTCTTTTCTGCTCTGGTGTGTCACTGAAATGCACGCCATGGACCAGGGCTGGATTCTGGCTCCACTGATACTTGAGCAGCTCCAGTGTGAAAGGCAGTGAATCCAGCCTCATGAATATTAGTCTGCCCCCTCCTAAGCACCTCTCACTGCCGCTGAGGTCTGGTTATATACCAGGATTTGTCACGACTTGTCGCACTGTGCGCTTTCAGGAAAAGCTTCCTTTGCTCAGTCCCCTGTTAGATCTATCTGAAATTTTCAGCTTGCAGCCTTTTGTTGCATGAAATGACAGTTTACTTAAAGAGATGCTGCCAGCCACATGAGCCTTATTTATCTCCAAACATGACTTTGATAGGAGTAACAGAAAGTCCAGCTCTGGTCATAGGCTAACTCAGCAGCCAGGACTTTGGTAGGAGCTGTGTGAAGTCAGACATTAACCCACTTGAATAATATATTGATATTTTAATTTACAAAAACCCCAACAAAATACCAAAACAACATCAGGAGAATTTTGTTTCCTCTGTTTCTCCTTCCTATCACCACTGTAAAGTGCTATTGAATCAGACAATCAATATTTTCTTCTTAACAGGAAGCACTTTTGTGTCCAGGCAGGTCTATATTTAGAATGGGAGTGGTTTAAGATGAGGGATGGGAGTTGCCTCCAAACATTGCCATTACTTCTTTAATGGAATATACAACTTGCCTCCCTCTTTAAATAGCAGAACAGGCCTCTGTAACCAATTATTAAAGCTTGCAAGCCTTCCTCAGGCCCATAGATGGCATATTCCAACTATTTGTGCTCTGTGAAACCAGCAGTGGGATGGAGAGCAGAACTACCTAAAAGGCAAGATTGAAACTGAAAGGTTTCTTCAGTGGCACAAGAGAATAGCAGGGGTTTCCCGGCATTCAAAGGCAGAGAAGTGAGGAGCTCAGAGGAGACTCGGTGAATGCTCACAATGGGTTCTCACTCTTTGTCTAACTATAGACAAGAAATGCAATGTGATGGCACAAAATGTTTCTGTTTTCCTGAAAACAAAAGCAACTGGGAAATGAGGCACTAAATGTAATGCAGATGGGAACTACAAAAAAAAAAAGCACATCACCAATGAATCCTGGAAGAGCCACAGACTCTCTTCCATGACTGCTTTAGAGTGATCTCAGCACAGTCCTTGTCACACTGGGGAAGGTGTGGAAGGCTTATCCAGTACTGCACTGGTGAGAGACCTTCCTGGACAAAAAAGGCAACAGAAGCGAAAAAAAAGTACCAGAACTCAAGTCTGTTCTGTGAGACAGATACCTGTTAAAAAGCCCGAAGAAGATAAAAGATGTGGAAGATGAAGTAGGACCCAGTTGGCCCTTCTGGGCCTTTGTTTTTGAGCCTCCTATGCCAAAGTCTAATTCAAGAGTTTGGTAAGACTAAAATTGTATCTTCCTCTCCTATCTCAAATTCATGCAAATTATGCATGCAGACTCTCTCTAGAGGGTTAGGGAGCTGGGGACAAATAGGGAAGTCATTTGGGAATTAGCTATGGAGGAGTAAGGTAGTTTCTGTGAAGAGAAGGAAAAGATCTTACGCTCTCAAAGTATTTTACAAGCAGACCTAATTATCAGCCTGCTGTGACCATCAGTGCTGCATTCTGGTACTGAGAGGCTCAGATGTAAATATGGGATAAACCAACCCAGTCTTCAGCAGGGGCAGCCTGATAGGATGTCCAGAGCACTTCTGATTACCCATATGCCCACCTTAGAAGCCAAGCTCACTTCTAGCTCAGCAAAACTGATGCTCAGGGATGTTATATATTTCACTGTGCAGAAAGAAGGAATAATGCTTCTTGTCATCACTGGTAGGGCAGTTTTCAATGTCTTCAGATACTTCTCTGCAGCCACAACAGCGTCTATGACAGGACATGAAGTGCTTGGGTGGCCAGGCCGAGTGGCACAGAGCAGATCTTATCCATGCCACTCATGGTAGCCGCCCCCAGTGCAGCCCAGTTCCTCCTGCCCTGCAAAATACATGGCTTGGCTCTGTTGTACCCAATGTGGCACCCGAAAAATACCTCTGTTTTTAATTTCAGTGCATCTGAAATGGATGTGTTGCAGCCAGAGTGGGGGTTTTAATAGCAGGAGGCTGAAGTTTGCACATTGCATGCACTAACTCATGGCATAGGGAGCAGCCTGAGAGTAAAATATTGTGGTGAGTGGTATTGAAACCTATGCAGTTCCAGTATTGTTCTTTGGACATAAATCATTTAGCCCTTTAGAAGGTGAGCTCCAGACATTGTCCTAGAGGAAATCAGAGAACCTGTCCCAAAGGAAACCGGAGTAACTCGACATCCCCTGTGCAGTGCAGATGGTTAAAGGACTATAACTAAGCAGCAGACCAGGCAACAAAATTAGCTGGCATTTTAAATTTACTGGCCATTGTTGGCTCATAGGTTAGTCAGGTCAGAGTCAAATAACCCTTTGGCTCCAGCCTTGTGAGGAAAATACTGCAAAAATCTGCCTCTACACTTCTTGGAACATATGAGGAACATATCTGCTAGCAGAGAGCTCAGCAGCATGTCATTTCAGTAAATGTGTGCAGTGCTGAGGAGTCAACCTTTATTGAGGTTTGTCACACTTTTTTTTTGGTGGATTTTGGCATCTTCTGCACCATAAGCAAAAGACAAACTCATATTTTGCAGAGCAAAGTTTGCTGTTGAAGGGTAAAGGTACCTTTGTAATCTAAACTGCAATCCATGTGGAGATCTGCAGCAAAGCTCACCAAAACCTGTTAAAATAAACAGTGGATGGAAAAAGTTTATATTGGAAATTATATCAATAACAGAATTAGTAAAGCAGGCCACATGCAAGAGTGCAGAGAATTCATCAGAAATTGTTCTGATGATCCTCTAATAACAAAGGCTTATTCTTCTTTGTTTTTGTAACACATACTATGGTGAATTTTCCAGTGTCCTTAAAGTCTGCCAAGAATGGGGAAAAGGAAAAGAAAATTAAGGAAAGAGAGGGGAATGTACTGCAAATATGGGATGACAGAGGGCAGAAAAATGTGAAATGAACTTTGATGTGGAGCAGATGTACCCTGCATTCCATAGGCAAAACCAATGCCGAGCTCGCTCTGAAAATAATGAGGAGGGAAACATCTCCTGTCTCCCTTTAGCTTTAACACTGAACAATTTCAGGAACTAAGATGGGTAACAAAAATGTTTCTAATCACCGCGCCTCCAATCTTTTCCTTTGGAAGGAAAAGAACAAAGAGCAGGCAGAGAGAGAATTACACTCTCAGGTATGCAGCAGCTCTTCTCCAAATTACTTCTAGATGCAGACACTTTGCAAAGTGCCCTATGTTACCCTCAATCTGGGGATATTTGCTCTGTCTCCCAGAGATAAAGCTAGAGAGGCATATTTAATGTGTTATGTAAAAGTGTTCAATTGACATAATATGCAAATAAGGAAATGTATCTAATTTTTTTATATTGCAATAGCAGAAAACATAAAACTAAACCTAAGCAACAGTGAATTACATTATTACTTCAAATATTTTCTCTTTTTCTAATAGCATTAGAGATGATCCTTTCAAGCTGCTAACAGCACTCAGAAAGGGATGGGGGAGGAGGTGTCACAGATGATTTGATATTTGCACTGAATCCAAACCCACGTGGAAAGCTTGTGATGTTCAACATTCCTATTAATTCGGTCTGGGAAGAGATTGGAGTGCAGTTCTGGCCCTACAAGGAGTGAATGGCAGAAGCCACACTGACTTCAACAGAACTGTTGTTTAACCCTTTGCACGGTTCTGCTTTATTAGAAACACCTGTCAAAGACACAAAGAGCTATCGAGGAGATGAGAGGATTTTCCTTGTGGTTTTGCTTCTAGAAGTATATTGAAATATATATATATGTGTGTGTGTGTGTGTGTTATAATAGATGGACTTTTGTGTATGAGTAGGTGTACATACACCCATATATGTAAAGATATGGTACTTTGATATGCCTTTTCCATGGGTCAGAATGAGTCTATTTTAAAACTTCCAAAAATTAGTAGTAAGATGTAAAAAGAATTAATGAAAAGAAAAAAATTAAGCTGAAAAAAAAGAATGAATAGAAAAACAAAGTAAGAATCCCAAACTATGCAGAATCAGTTATTTTTTTCAAACAGGCGGCTTTTTCAGAGAATGAGTTGTCTATCACACATTACTCCCTTTTTTGCCATTTATATGGTTGTATGTTAGATGTGTTTGCAATCTTGTATACAAAAACACTCTTCCCTTTCTCTAGCCTAGTTTGTTCAATGGGAACAAATCGAATGTTCCAGTAATACAGCAATTTTGTGTAATTTTCCTACATGATTTAATAATTTCTATTGGAGGAGTTAAACAGCAGTCAAAATAAAAATCAAAACAAAACAGAACAATAAGAATGAGAATAGTTATCAAGAATATATACAAGTGTCAAAAATGCTCCCTACAATATTTGGGGCTCTGGTGCAATGTGCTGTTACCTTTCTGTGCCAGCCCTGGTGCACAAGGAGTCACACAGGACCAGAGGTTTTGCAAGCAGGACACGTAGGCCAGGCTGGGCTCACACAAGAGGATGTTTGAGGAATCAAGCAGCCAAGGATGAAAAGTGCTCTTGTATCAGGATAAAACGCAAAGCACGCAGCACTTCCAGAAACTTCCTCTCATGGGGAGTGGTGGCACGTCCTTCACTTCCTTCTGAAACTCCTGATGGTGCCTACAGTCAGGAAAAGATGCGTGGGACCTTGCAGTGGCTACACAGGTTATATCCAGGAGCCCCAGTCAAACAGCTCAGAGGGTACGAGCAGCTGGTAGCATTTTTTCCCTTGGCTTTTTCACTAGCACCAGCTCCTGGAGACCAGGAATCTGCATGGATAACAGCCGAAAAGATCCCCATATCAATGGGAGATATCGTGCTTGGGCAGTGGGCTGTAATGGAGAGCTCCCCACCAGACCTGTGGAAGAGGTCTCCATGAATGTCCTGGAGCCACCTATCTGGAAGAGGAACTTAAGAAAATGGTGAATTAGTACAATCCTTTTTGGTTTTGGACACATGGGTCTTGGATGAGTGCACAGAGGTCTATGAGGCCTTTCACAGACTTCTCTGGACAATATTCCCTGTATGGAAGTACATGAAGGAAGCAGGATTAGGCCTGAGAACATCAGTTAAGAATTAAGCTGAAACAAAACCTGCCCTATGGCAGTAAGCAAAGTATGATGTTTTATTTCACACGTGCTGGGGTATGCACAGAACAGGGCTCTTTGGAATCCCCAGTGGCCAAATGAAATTGATTGAAGTGCAAAAAATAATAAAGTATAAAAAAACCCTTGAAAGCAAAGTAATTGCTACCAGATGTTTTTAAATTGCCTTCAGAAATGAACAATCAAATCCTATGGGAACAAGACACAATAACAGAGGTGGGAAGAGTCAGGAATATTTATGAAGAACACCGTAGCGGGCACCTCTTCTTTCAGCAGGTGCGTAAAAGGCTTAACAGCCAATAGCATCCAAAAGTTTGTGTTTTGGATGGTGGCTTGCTACGGACTTTCAGACTGGCAGCTGGTTAAGTGGAAGGGATTGACATGCTAATTACAAATGAACATAGCCATGACAAGTGTTGCTGGCCACAAGTTTTTCAGGCCTTAATTAAACGTGATAAGACACACAAAGCCTTGGTTTATCGAACTGTCAGCATGAGGCCGCTGCCTGTCGCTCATCTTTGTATGTGGCCTTATGATAAACAGGAAGGTAAACTTAGAGCCTTATTTCTCTTTTGACTGATTCAGTAGATGAACTATTTGGTCTTCTTGAACTTTATTTCAAAATTAGAATTTTCTTATTAAGCCCGTCTGTGTATATGTTTTTTAAATTCTAAAAAACCCACATCTGTAATCTGTAACATTTAAACTGTACCAGGTCACTGCAGAGATGGGGGTCTGATGCCTTCAAGCCGTCCTCCACCTCCTGCCCTTTGGAGCAGATCCCAGGCTCAGGTACCACAGTGCTGCACTATGCATTTAGTCACACAGTGTAAAGAACTGAATGGCTCAACGGTATGTATAAAAAAAAGCCCTAGAAGGAATTCAGTTTACTAGATGGGATTTTTGAGGGGCAGTTTCCCCACTCACAGCATACTGAAGCCTGAACGAAGCACCAGAGAGTACTGTCTAAACATCCACAGAGGTGTTTTTCAAGAAAACAGCACCCACTATGAATGAGCAGTTTAAAACATAATCTATATCCACACCAGCTGGTACCATACTGACTTACATGTAGTATGTAAATAAATTAATGGAGTATTGAAAGATATCAGAGGAAACATATGCAGGAAAAATATCAAATATAGATTTTTTAAAATAACATTTACACAATTGGGTTTTTTATGTTGTGTTTGTTGGTTTTGGTTTGTTTGGTTTTTTTAATGAACAGCTGTATCTATGTACTCTTTAGATTAAAAGACAAGCAGAAAACAGAGGGCAATATAGGTGAATGTGGTTTCTATACAGGGATCATGGTGGTTGGAACACAGCTAGTTCTTCCATGCCAAAGTGTGGCTGGAGAGGTAATCTGTCTCCCTCTGGGGTAGTTGTTTGTAATTAAGACACCATGCCTCATCAGCCTGTAGCAAAAATAAAAGGTGCTTTGTTCCCTGTGATTCTAACAGGCAGCTGAGGAAAGGATTAAAGAGATTAAACCAAGCTGAACTGCTGGAGTAATTGTTTCTGAGGATGGACCATGCACTTGCCCACACTGGAGCTCAGCAGCAGGTTCCTCTGCACGGTGGGGAGCTCCCTGAGCACACGTGCACCCGTCAGGGGAAGGGGAGTGCAGATGACACGCAATGTCTCCAAGCTCATGCCCTCAGCCTTCACTGAACTGTTCCCCTTTAGCATCACACCGAAATTGGCTTGAGGCTGTTTCCTGGTACTGCACCCACACGTTGGCACGGAGCAGCCGCACCTCTGGAAGATGCAGCACAGCAAATCTGCAGAAAGGAGAACAGAGTAGAGGGGCTGTGCCAAGGACTCCTTTCTTGCACTCACAGATCCAGCTCCCTGTCACGCTGTCCACTTTAGGGTCATTACTTCTGATGCCAGCTATGTATAAGATATTCCAAGTCTGGTTTTGTAGCATGCTGCTTCTCTTATAAGAACATGAACGACCAGCTATTGCAAATGATGAAGTTAAAATGTACAGCCTGGTTGTGCCAGGCAGTTTTGTCCCAAAAGCTCAGAAAATTACTTGTTCCTCCACCCGCCAATTCAGTCTTTGCTCTGAGTGGGGAAAAGGAGCTTTCAAAATCATTTGTGGCCTGGAATTATGTTTAAGAACTTGCATTTCCATAGAATATTTTAAGCAAAAGGAGTTTTTTGTAAGTGTCTTTATGACAAAACTACTATAATTATTTTTAGGAAAAGTTAAGGACATGATCCAGCTTCTCTTTTAATGGCTATGAATTCATTAAGATAAGTGATATTGGAGTCTAAATTTGTTGGTGTTATCTGCATCACTTTTAAAAAGATCCTTACATTTGGCATGTAAAGGTACATTCAGGACATATCCATCACACAAAATTCACAGCTGTACTGTTGGTGTCTGCCCAGTTCTGAGCATAGTCAGTCCTGACAAGACAGGCAGGTGACCAAGTTCTGCAGGGATTGCCCCCAGGATTGGCTAATGATGCTTCTGGTGCTTTACAAAACCAGATCTTCCAGGATAAGAGATTCCTGGTTCCTAGCAGGTGCTTTTTCTGAGTGGGAAAAAGATGCAGCCTGGGAATAGCTTGGTCTGTGGCACTGCCAAGGATATCAAGGCAAGGATAAGGTGTCCTTGGCAGCCCTAGCCCGATCATCACCTAGAGAACAGCCCAATATCTTCTTGGCAGTCTGATGGTGCTGGCATTAGATGCCCTACTAAGCAAGGGGAGCAAAGACAGACATCAGTTTTCCCTCCCCATTTTTTAAAGTTTCATGTCTTCCTGTCACCAGATTCCTCTCTATACCTTTCCCTGACCAGGAGGACATAGATTTCAGGCTCACAGCCCACAGGTGAGCTCTGGCTGCCAAACAAAGGTGGGTGGCTCTCAGCTCCTCACCCAGCCCTTTACACCTGCTCCCCATCCCATCACAAAACACTGATTGCACTTGCTTGGCCTGGGCTTTTGTGGTCAGTTGTGGTGGAGAGAAGGGTAGTGACTCAGTGTCCTTGTTCCAAGGAGGAAGACTGCTGTTCCAGGGAGACTCATGCTGAAGGGATAAGTAAATATTCCAAGTGAGAGAAGGCCAGTGTGTTTCCTGATTTAGCAGAATGGTTGACATAAAATGAAAACAAGAGATCCCCAAAGATTAAGGGACATCAACCTCTGGTGGAATTAAGGTTTTTTCCAGGTTTTTCCCTATACCTCGCCCTCTGGCAGTCTGTCAATATTCCTGAGACTAACCACAGCAAAGTCAGCTCCATCATGATCTGCTTTCAGACACGCCCAGGGATACCCCGGTGGTCGACAGCCTCTGCATCTCTCTATTTCTCCCCGCTTGTATTAACACCGCCTGTGACTGTCATGTGTTTTCCAAGTAGGTTTCTGATATATCAAAAAATCATGGCAGAAGCAACCATTTCATTGGCCTTTGCCTGCCTGTTATGCTGCAGGCAGTGTGCCTGGGATCCTTCCCTCCGGAGCCAGAGGCTTTGACCTTCTCGCATCAGCAGCCGGCACTGAAGCGATTGTCTCTCTGCTGCAGTTGTGTAACAGGAGGAGAGGAGGACTGAAAATATCCTGTCACTGAGCCTGCTCCCGCCTCTTTGCTGAGTGGTTTAATCTTCCTGCTACAAATTCTCCCTCTCGCAAAGAAAACTGTTGCTTTTTAAAACAGCTCTAGCTACGCTGCTAAAAGCAGCATTTGAAAGCAGAGGTCACAGATGCACAGCTGGACTTCCCCTTAATTGTTCAGAGCTTATTTCGTGGGTCATCTATGCTTGGACAGTCTCATGACTTCACAGGCACTTGGGAGAGCCAGGACTGATAGCAAGAGAAAGGGCAAAACTTTATATTGCCACAACGCACATAAACACTTCACTTTCCCTGTCTGAACATCTCTCCTGACATCAATGGGAATGGAAACTAGAGCACAGTTAAATGCAATCTTACATGTCTGCAGGATTCAGACCTTAAGCAGGCAATTGTTCCACCTAGAAGGAATTATTTGTGTTAGTCTTTTGGCAAGGCAGGCAGAATTGAGCAATTTGAGATAAAGTTTTTGTGCAGTGAGACCCAAGCCATTATCAGCACAGAATTAACTGTGAAAGTGGTAAAGATCACAGTGATTTTTCTAGACTCAGGATTGAGTAAATTTCTACTCATCCTGAACAACAAGTCTTTTGACAGGCTAATTAGTGTGAAGATGTCTGCAGAAATGAGAAAATATTGATAACAAGAAGTGAAATTCATTCTTTCTCTTTAGAGTCTTTTCCGTCTCTCAGATGCAGAGGCCTCTGTTCATCAGTTCTGTAAATCCTTTTATTGTAATCTAATCTCTTTATTTTTCACTCCAAATTCTTCTCTTCTATGGTTTCTCTTCCAGTCTCTGCAAGGGGTACAGTATATAAGGGTAGAAAGAATTCCCACCAGAACTGGAAGGACCAGGGGGAAACATATATGCAAAAAGAAAAATAAAACAAACCCCAAAACCTCACATAGATTCACTTCTCATAGGGGTTCTTCCACTGTTTAGAGTTTGAAAATTAGCACAGACTTAGGTGCCAGAACCACTTGCAAACTGAATTTTTCTGAGGACTTTCCTGTTCTAGAACTGTGGCCTAATGTTTCCGTAAAATACCTTATTTCACAGTGTAGATGAAGTATAAGAGATGATAGAAGCATATAAGATATGATATAAACCTCCATTCTTTCAAATACCTGCTATTTACTCATTTAGAAGGTGCCAAAAGTGAGAGAGGTGACCAAGTGGTTATCTGGGAGAGGTGACCAAGTGAAGAAGGTATAGAACCAAGGAAAGGGGAAAGGTCTGCCAGAAAATTCTTTTGCTCAGCCCTGCAATGAACACACATAACACTAAGGAAACCTCCTAAGGAAATACTAAACAGTAAAGACTAACTGGGCAAGAAAACCCCAGGGAGACAAACAGCATAACTTTCAGCTGTTCAGTGCTTCACCAATCCTTGAGACTGTTGTAAAGACAGCAAAGCCCGCCCACAAGAAGAGGGTCACATTTGCTTTACCTAAGAGAATTGCTGATCTCCTGACAACAGTAAATCAAGAGCAGAAAAAATATTCAGAAGGGTCATTCCTGCAAGCTTTGCTATCTGCTATTACTGTCCAAATTTTTCATGTGATTTAGCTGAGGACACCTGATGTCCTCCTGCTACTTTGAGGTCAACAGCCTTTAATCACCAGCAACTGCATCTGGACCTGTTCTGATAGTTAATCTTCGAACTCCTTGAGAGGTCCATGTTATCCAGTTAATCTGTTTTGAATGCCATCCCTTGTGGGTGAGCAGAAGTCTTGCTTTTGTAGAAAAAGCTCTAATCTATAAATGTTCCTTCCTTTTAGGGGTATTTTTCCTGACACTCAGATTCAGAGTACCCTGTGTGTAGCTCCTGCCAACCCTTTATTCTAGTCTAGGTTTATTCTACTCTCCATATGCTCCTGTGCCACTGCATATTGATCAGCTGTTTCCTGGTAACAACTGTATTTTCTTATTTACATCAGCTGTGCTTTGTGGTTTGAAATGCCTTGTTTTCAGTGTACACAATGTGAGAAACAAATAGCACAAATACAACGTTGTCAGCAGTTAAACTGTGGTATCCAAGGCATGATTAAAGGATACCTCTAGGCTAGAATACATGTTGGCAAAGGCTGAGTTGTCAGCCTCAGCCTTATATACTCAGGAAGACTGCATCATCCATGTGCCACTGGAAGCCTAATTATGCATCTCCTATGCATTTGTCACGGCAAGAACTTCATTTCTAGGTTACAGTCAAGAAATTAAATTAAGAGGTTTAGTGATTTCTAGACCAGCTATATTCAACTGATATCCCCACATGGCATTTGCAGGGTCACCATGGGTCTCCTTGGGAAGTGGCATGCTCCAGCCTGACACTTCAGGAGTGCCTCGAGATCAGGCTGCCTTTCCCTGCAGCTACCCTTGCTGTGAGTGTGAGTGCTCAGTAAAGCAAGCCTAGATCGCTACTGCTTTTTCTCCTCATGTCTGGTTTAAAATAGTTGTCTTTAAAAGGGATACTGGAAATTTTTTCACCCATCTGACACCTGTTGCTCACACTTAAATGAGTTAGTTACACATTCACATCAGCGTTAAGGTAACAACAACACTAGAATCTGCTTGTTTATCAGTATACCTCATTAAAAGTAAGCAAATAATTATTTTCAAGGGTGTATTGCAGTCATTTACACACAAGGGGTGTTAATGGTACCAGAGAGAGCTCACATGGACCAGAGAAGGGAGCTGTCTAGAAGCCACACCGAGCCTGAGCAGGGTAACAAGGTTACACAACAAGCCCGCACTTATCAGCAAGGGTGCATTTGCTTCTGCTCAGGTGCCAGGGCAGGCAAAGGCCGCACATGCATCTGCCTCAGTTTCTACACTGAGGTTTCCTGGCTTGCTGACTGAGTTTTGCCATGTGTATGCTGTTCTTGGTAGCTACCTGGCAGAGAAAAACCTAAATAATTCTGAATGCAAATTATCTCCTTTAAATGCCTTTCTCATTGTCCTTCCTGAAGAGGACTCAGAAGAGTAGTAAAGTTCAGGATACTGCCCGAAATAGCTGAAGTTTATAGTTAGGAAAGCAAGGATGGCCTCATTAACCTTCTCTGTGAATTCACAGCTAAGCGAACAGAGTCCAGGGAATTGGTGCCCTGCCCTACAGAAGTTCATGTTCAAATAAATATGTACTCCAGGAGCAAAGCTATGGACAAGTATGGAAACCTTCTATTACAGGTTTTCTTCTTACTGTGATACCAACTTTTTACTACGAACACCATATGTAACCTCGACAGCTTCTCATGGCCTTGGCTTTAGTTACCAGAGCTGGGATGTCAGGGTGAGGCACTTCTTGCAGGAGGCCTGGATACAGCCCTTCCCATGAAAGGCAAGGGCCAAGGACTCTGATGGATCTTGAATTTCCCCATATGCTTTCACTCCTTGCTTTGTACATCTAAATATGTTACTGATGGCCGGGCAGTTTGAGAGCCAATTAACTGAGAAATGTGAGTAACTGAAACCTATTACAATCCTGGCTTCTCCTGACTCCACACACTAGGAACAGCACCTCAGCTACTCTAAGAACATAGAAAAGGTACATTCATGAATCTGCAAACTAATTAAAATTAACAGAATAGAAATGAGCAATAAACTACTTTACAGCATTACCACAACCTGGGATTTAAGATAAGGTACAAATATTATCAAGTAAGACAAGTTCACACTGTCTCAAAATCTGGCTTAGGACCAGTGACCGCAGTTATCTGGAGAAACAGTCATTGCTGTTAACATCTGACACACGTTTCTTCTCTGAGTTTCTGCTCTGTTCAGGTTTTTTGAAGAGATGAGACAGATATTGTCAACTAAACTTTGGTGCTACAGAGCCATTCACATGCCTTGGACTACCTTGGGCCAGGGGTCCTTTGAGGGCCATTTCGAAGCAGAGCAGTTTTGTCTGCCCAGCTCTCTTCTTCTCCCCTATAGTCTCTGCAGGAAGTGGAGTGTCGTGCTATTTCTCCAGGCGTCCTTCTGCAGGGGTTTAACTTTAGAGTTCTGTGATGGGTGAGGAGTTACCTCCACCATTACCCTATAAAGATTAGTAGCAGTCAAAGGCTATTCAAACTCAGCGGTGAATCTGTGACCTTTGGAAACCTCTTATCACAGAGAGGGCCCAGATAAAGTGGGAGAGAATTCATATTTTGGTTTTTGTATTCTGCACTGGATACGTCTTTATATGAGAGGAAGATGATCGCAGTGCAAACTGAAGGAAGCAGGTCAACTTGTGTCCCTGTCACCAGTAACAGACTAGACCATGGATGATGCAGAAATTATGCCTACCTATGTCCTAAAGAATTCTTGTTACCAGCTCAGAATAATAGTCTTCCATAACACTCTGAAAGAGGACCTCAGTGCATTAACTTGTTTGCTAGCAGGAGGAAGAGCAGCATAAGAGTGTAAAAAGGCATTTGCTCAGAGGAGAAGAGAGCTTTGTGGGCAGTGGGGCAGAACACACTTCCACTGACCTAATGAATCTTCACTTTATATTTTAAGAAGAGCTGTTGCAATGTAACAGATTGAATTTCAGGTGCTGTGTCTGATGCTGTCACACAGAGCTGTCACAGCTTAAGCACATCACTCTGGGTCCATCTTCTCACCCCAGTAGACAGGGCTCTCTGCACTGCTTTAGTTGTGCCCTTGAAACATGTTTACTCAACCTTCCTGGTAGTAGCTCTGGTTAGTCTGAGGTTGAATTTTTAAGGCTATGAGCCATACCTGGCTGAAGGGAGTTTCTATCTCCTCACAGCTGCATTGTGATTTTCCTCACCCTGTGGTCAGCCAGATGCTGACAGTACCTGCCACACTCATCATCAGTCTTCAACAAGTGTCTGAAGGTTTGGTAGGAAGAGGTTAAGAGAAAAAGAGTCAGAAATCCTCCCAGCCACGCATCTATTTCTGTGCATGTACAGTGCCTGGCACAGCAGCGACCGTGATCTAATTTGGCTTCCCTGTGGCAATACCTTCTAAATGTCATTACTTTGAAAATAATGATGTTGATATTTAATGAACAAATTATCCCAGGCAAAATAGCACAGTAGATTTCATAGGCTAAGGGAAAGCTTTAAGGGAAAAAGCCAGACATGAGCGTTTCTTCAGAGCAGAGGGTACCGGGACCAATTGGGACCCCGTGTGTCTGGTTTGCTTCTGCTCAGGTGAGTTTTCACAACTGCCAAACAAACACACATCTTGAGAGGATTTGCCTTTTTATAATCTACACTTGAAATGAAGGACTCAGAAGAGAAGACCCTGACGCCAAAAGAAAAGGGCCACCCACTCTGCAAAGCAGTACAGTAACCTGAGTGGGGTTACCTGGCTTACCTCCAGCCCCAAAATGGGCTGCTGTCTATCCCAGTGGTGGAAGGATACTTTCTTTAGTTAAAAGTTTTAGTGGTTCTTTCTGCGATGAGAAAGCATATCTAGACAGCCACAGATTAAAATCCTTTTCTTGTTTTACACTGTACACTGTAATGATTATATCAAGACAACTTTGAACAACTAGTCTCCTGGGACCGTGACACTATGTTATCCAAATCCTGTCTTTAATCCACCCTGCAACTGCACAGGAACAATTCCAATCTGGCTAAACGCAGTGAAAGAAAGATTTTCATGTATATGTCATCACAGTCTTCCTATATTTTGCAGCTACTTAATGCTTTGCACACTTTCTTTCAAAATGTTGGATGTGCTTATCCCTCTCCAGGCATCTTTCCAGCCCGTCTTCCCCAAGCCTGTAGCATTGCATGGGGTTGTTGCAACCCAAGTGCAGGACTTGTGTGTGTCTCAGTGGTGCAGACCATTTTTGCTTGGATTATCGGTGCTTGATTTGGGTCCCCATCCTTGCCTTCCAGCTCAGGGAGCTGTGTACTCCTGGGACAACTGGTCTTGCTATTAAACACTGAGGCAAAGGAAGCATTAAGTACCTCTGGATTTAAATCCAGTTTGTGGCCAGTCACAAGGTGTGTCACCCAGGGCTCTGTATTGAGGCCAGTCCTGTTTAATACCTTTACTGATGACCTGAAAAGGGGATCGAGGGCACCCTCAGTCATTTTGCAGATGGCACCAAGTTGTGTGGGAGTGTTGATCTGCTGGAGGGCAGGAAGGCTCTGCAGAGGGATCTGGACAGTCTGGGTTGATGGGCTGAGGCCAATTGTGTGAGATTCAACAATGTGAAGTGCTGGGTCCTGCACTTGGGTCACAACAACAGTGCCACAGGTGGGGGACAGAGTGGCTGGAAAGTTGCCCAGTGAAAAAGGACCTGGGGGTGCAATTTGACAGTGGCTGAATGTGACCCAGAGTGTCCAAGAAGGCCAATGGCATCCTGGCCTGTATCAGGAATAGTGTGGCCAGCAGGACCAGAGAAGGGATCATCCCCCTGTACTTGGCACTGGTGAGGCCTCACCTCAAATCCTGTGTTCAGTTTTGGGCCCCTCATGACAAGAAAGACATTGAGGTGCTGGAATGTGTCCAGAGAAGTGCAACAGAACCGATGAAGGGTCTGGAGTACAAATCTTATGAGGAGCAGCTGAGGGAGCTGGGGGTGTTTATCCTGGAGAAAAGGAGGCTCAAAGAGGACTTTATCGCTTTCTGCAGCTCCCTGAAAGGAGGTTGTTGCCAGGTGGAGATTGGTCTCTTTTCCCATGTAACAAATGACAAGATAAGAGGAAATGGCCTCAAGTTACACCAGAGGATATTTAAATTAAATATCAGGAATAATTTCTTTGCTGGAAGGGTGGTCAGTCATTGGAACAGGCTGCCCAGGGGAGTGCTGGAGCCACCATCCCTGGAGGTACTTAAAAGACTTGTGGATGTGGCACTGGGGGACATGGTTTAGTGGTGGACTTGGCAGAGCTGGGTTAACAGTTGGACTCGATGATCTTAAAGGTCTTTTCCAACCTAAAAGATTCTATGTTTCTGTGTCATAATGTGGAATGCTGTCTCAATGATTTTTTGTAAAGTTTTTTGCAAACTTCTCCTCTACCAACTCACCTTTGTGAGTCATGATACCCAGCAGCTGAGGGACACATAGTATTTGCAAGTGCTTAGTACAGAACTTCCCCTGAATCATAAAGCTCAAAACATATTTTGTGATTTGTTTTTTTTCTTCTGGCCACACCCTGGGAACAGTCACCAAACAAGGCTTTAAGAACTCAGGGCCGGGACACCTTTCCTCAGGTGTATTTACTCAGAAGCTGGCACAACAAGGTTTTCAAGTGTATTTTAATAATTACTTGTTACTAATAATTACCACCTGTGCAGCAATAATTGCATAGGATAACTGTAACAATTGGTTAGTCCAAAAGGTGCCAGGCACTCTGTTTACTCAGGGGCTCTACCTAGCAGCACTGTGGAGCTCCCTGGCCACGTGGCTGGCAGATGCATGCTGGCTAGTCCTGCAGCTGGGGAGAAGCTATGTCAGAGCCTTCATCCCCTGCCAACAGCAGAAATTGGCTGCTGGAGCAGGCTGGACCAGACTCAGTGGCAGCCAGCTATTCCCAGCTTTGCAGTGGCTCCGTGGTTCCAAACCAGAGAAATTAAATGTCAGTCTGACTGAGCTGCTTACACCAGAAATGCTAAATTACAGTGTAAAGCAAACCTCCAGAAGACTTGAATTGCTCAGAGGGTAATTTTACTGTCTCTGGCATCCCAAGCATTCTTCCATCGTGGTTTTCCCAGTAAGACATGCCTGTTGTTTTTTGTTCGATTGAAGAGCGCATGCAACCTCCAAATAAAACAAATATGTACATGCTTAGTTACTATACAGAAATTCTGGCATTTAATCCCTATGTTAATATATTTGCACACACACAGCCACTCTATTTAGCAATGTGTGACAGATACATGTTGCCCCCAGAAATTTGGGATTCAAGTTACAGCCGCATTTTGGATTCCTGCCTGTGAAGCCTTGTTGCACACACAAGGTGTTACTGGCACTCATGTCTCCCTGGTACAGAGGGCTTCAAGTCAAAGGCAAGGTGCTTTCTGTACCCACTGGAAAGTGCTCCTGAGCCAGGCAAAGCTGGCAAACCTGCAGGCTGTGGCTCTGTCCTCATACTAATGTGAGCAGAAGTATTAACTTCTTTTCAGCAAAACAGACTAAATAAGATAGATAAGAAACCATGAAAAATTCTGGACAGCATGATTTATTTTGATGGGTAGGAGTAAAGCACATCTCGGCTTTTCCACATGTGCTCCTAGACTACAAATTAGGAGTTCATCTACAGTGATTCTTAAGTGTCTTCTCTGAAATATTTACTCCAAGTTTGATCAGTTATGAACAACTGGAAGGTATTAACGTGGCATTTGTAGCATTAAGTGAACACTTTAGCCCTGGTCCAGAAAAGAGCTTAAGGCTCATGCCACTGAGCTGTGATCTCTGGCCAGCCTGATAAAAGGATTTTAACTTGTGTTGTTCCAAACAGCAGCTGAGCAGCCCCGGAGCTGGGGATGAAGCACTAAGGCTGCTGCTGTGCCCTGTTGTTCCCCATCACCTGCAACCCCTGTCAGGCAAGGGGGAATTGGGAGTGCTATGGAGAAGAGCTTTGTGGAGAGCGGGATAAGCAGGTGAAAACAATAAACCTTGGTAATTCTTCTCAAGCTCTCTCTTGGTTTAACACTAGCTCCCCGTGTTCATGCAAGGTGGGGCAAGAGCAATGAAAGCCTCCTGATCATGATCCAATTCTTCACCTGCTGTAATTACCTGAACTAATCTCCTGGCTTTCACTGTTCCTTCGTCTCCAGTTATGAATAAAACAGACCCTTGTTGTGGCTGCTCAGCATAAATGCCAAAAACACTGTTTTATTATCCTCCAGCATAATTTACAAATAGGAAACAAAGTGCCTATTCTTACAGGAGAGAAGCACAGAATAAAAACGAAGAGGATGAGAAGGGACTTTGTCCTTGGAAATTAGGTTGAGGGTGGAATACAGGGATTCCCTCACTGGTGGGAGACTGGCATGTTAGACCAACATGAGGGAGAAGACTGACTTGAAATAGGCTGAGCCCTGTGAGATTCCACCTTTGTGCTAACTCTTGATCTGGCTGGGAGACATTCAGCCACGTGCCACAGGCTAGAGGTGTAAGGGTCAACTTGTACTGTAGTCAAAATCATACAAACATCATTCCTGGATGGAAACCTTCCTGGGTTCCTATTAGCAAGCAACTGCATAGTGCTCATGAAATAAAGGCTAAAACAAGCTTAAATTGATACTTAAAAGATGTCATGGGTTTCCTTCTTGGAAAGAGCTGCACTCCAATGTATGTAGCTCTAGCTGATTCAATGCAGCATGATAACTCTGCTTTATTTTATTCAAAGAGAAAAAAATCCTTGGAAAGTTATGGAAAGCTCTATGAGCCCCACAGGCCAGAAGACTGACTGCAGTTAAATATACTGCATTTAACCCTAACTACTGATCATAAAGGGCTGCCTGTGCAGCCCACTGCAGGTACAGCAATATATTCCGACCAGGAGAAAATGTCCCAGAGTCTGCTCCCACCAGCCTGGGTGCTGTGACCATATGTTCTGCAGGTGGCATTTTCAGCCCTTCTCTCTCAGTGTTTCTCTGCGTGTTCACTTTGGCAAAACCTCTAATTTGTGCATGAAATGGCCATTTCCTTGAATGCCATGAGGCAATTGAATCTAATTTTTTAATTGGTAGTTTCAAATGCTTGTTTGCACGAGGAGTCATGTCTGTGGGCAAAGGGGCTCAACCACGCAAACAGAAACTGCTACACATCTGGACTGTGGGTTTTAAGAAGCACAGCTAAACAGCAAACCTCATGCAAAGACTTTAAAAAATAACGTGACCTTTAAATGGCAATATTACTAATAGAAAAAATAAAGGGAAGGAAATAGGGAGTCATTTAATTCAAGTGGATTTTCAAATATAATGTAGTTCATTTAGAGTTAATTTTATTTAATGTTAATTTTACTTAGCTCATATCTATTGCAGATATCCACAGGACTGATTTAACCTGTGAACTTGGGCTGCTTTTCCTTGCAGTCCTTTATATCAATTGCAAAATCCCACCACACTTTAATGCTACACATATAATTGCTCCTTTTTGAAAGGAGCAGGGAGAGGATGAGCTATGCAGGATGGACACTGTTTGTGTTTTTTAATGCACAGCTACAAGGACTATAGGTTCTGTGCTCACAAGGAAACAGCTTCAACATAAAAAAGAAAGAGCCTACCCAGAGCTCTAATTTATCTTAATATTGGCCCATGTAAAATTTTCTGAAGAAATTAAGATGTGAAGATACTTCCAGAAGTACTGGCTGAAATTTAAAAGATCATTGACCACTGGTCTCTGTTCTTTCCTTTCTTGTACACTTGTGACTGGCTGAAGTCTGCTTTTCACACTGGTTTGTGGTAAGTGAATTTTAAGACTGTGAAATACTCCCCACTGGAAAATTGCACTGAGGATGCAGGAAAGAGAAACTAAGATGATTTTATGAAGTCAGGTTAGATTTTTCAAAGCTGATGTTCTGCATTGTGATGATTTTATATGGATGTAGGATTGCAGTTTACAAGAATGTTAGCAGAATTGAGATCTGGATTCACCAAACACCCTTAACACAGCTCTCAAGTGAAATGTGCAGCAATTTAAACTAACGAATCACTAATCTCCAGCTCTTTCAATGAACTCCCTTTACTGTAATAAGACTCCACAAAAACACATGGACATATGCCTGCTTATTTAGTGGGATGGCCTAAAAGTGTCAAATAGGACCATTAAACTAGACACAAACAAATATATGGTGCATTTGTACCCGTGATGGGCTTCATTATCTCTGCACCCAAGTGCTGCATTTTATATGCACTCATTTTTCGAAGCAGGGTACCTATGGCAGACGTACGTGGCCCTTAAATGGAAGGCTTTGACATTTAAAAGATTTCCATTTCTTCCTAGACTGAAATCTAAGCCTGACAGGCTCGTGGGCTAAATTAATTCCTTAAGCCCTTTGCCCAATGATAAAACTTATCTGAAGCAGGAAATGGAAATGTACAGTGTGCTTTACAAAGCTGATCAAAGATCCCCCAGAAAGTGCTGAAGCAATCGGAAATGAATGATCTGCTCCCATGGATAGGAAAGGTGGATGTTTTAATTGCGTCAATTATTCACTACCAATTATTTGTGAGAAGTCATTTATGTCTGGGTGATGGAGGGGGGCCTATCTCTGTATGTTAAAATCAGCTGAGTTTCCTACTATTTTTCTTCAGATGCCAACTTAGCTGTGCTGATGGTTCAAATCAGAGATGGAAGAGCCTGAAAAACTTTGGAGCTGACAGTTACTGTGTGTTTCTTTCCCTACTGAATATCAAAAGGAATTAACAGTGTGGTAGGAAACTGATCCTTACTGAGATGGTCTTTGAAAAAAGAAAAAACCCAGACAATCTTCTGAGGGAGATGATGCAGACATGTACTATATTTTAAAGTACTAATACGTTGTTGTGCAGCAGAAGATAACACACACAGAGCATGCTAACACAAGCCATTTCTCTTTGTTATTCTTCCACTAAGGTGAGAAATACCTTTGTCACTGACTAATCTATCAGTCTTTTCACATCCCTTTTTACCCACACACGATGTGGTTTTGGGGACCTGTATTTTTGTTAAACCATTCATTGTTGCTGAGGAAAAGCAGTGCCCACCCGGTTAACGGGAGGGGAGCTCATCTCTCCTCAATGCTTCTCCACCCTGTGGGGATCTCTGTGTAGCACCTGTGCTGCTGGACGGCTTCAGCTCAGGAGGGGAGTTCATGGTCCAAGCTATTTATTGTGTTTGTGGTGTCCCTTACAGATTTGAGGCTGAATTTCTTCTCTGTTAACAGTAGTGGGCCTGCATGTGCTGACATGCCAGCAGAATTCCATGTGGGAAACATCCAGCTATGCCGCCTGAAAGGGTGAATGTGGGTGCTATCAATCAGCCAGCCTGGTGATACCGTTGGCCACAGATATGAACCTGAGATATTTATGTGACATCTGGGAAAAGTCTTCCCTTAGTGGCTGCTGTGCCTGGCAGGGACTGTCTGCATCGTTTCATATGGAGCTAATGCCGACAGCACATCCCACCTTGTGAAACAGCCCGTACAGACCAGAAAAAGCAAAATGTGCTTTCCCCAGGCTGTTTCCCGGAGTAACTTGTATTTCCTGTGATGCTGCAGTCGGCCTGCTGTTGGCATGATGAGCTGTTATCACAGGTAACCCATGTCTGAACCCCAAATCCCCACAGGATGCTAGTTGCCACGCAATGGTTTAAGACTGCTTAAGTAGAGCAGCAGGAGATCAGAAAAACTAGGAAAGCCTATTTACAAAGCTAAAGAAAGACGTGGTGTAACTGGGGCAGGAAAAGCAACTGCTGAGCGGCACCCGGAGGCACTGCCAGGCACAGGCACAGGGTTAGTAAAGAGATAAAAAGTCCCGAGAGCAGAGGAGCTCTGAACCTTCAAACACCTCAAGGCTTGCCAGCCTTGCCAGGTGCCTCTGACCAAGGAATGTCCTTCCAACGCAGTGGGACGATCCAGGGAGAGGGGTTACATTTAACAGCGCTGCCTCAACGGTGCCTATGGTCACCACAGTTTCCCTACAAGTTTATGGGACTTTTTGTCAGTTTTTGCTTCCTTCACAAATTTATCACTTTAGGAAGTTTGCTGATATTGTCCTATGCCAAAGTGATACATGTTTCTGTGTGTTTGCAATGGCATTAGAGCTGAATTTTAATGATTAATTTTTTAATGAAAAGCTACAACTGGACTTGATTTAAAAGGTCTTTTCCAACCACAATTATTGTGATGAAATGGCAAAAATCAGCATCAACAAATAAACTCATTGTGAATGAATGTTTGCTGCTTTTTTAATGGAAAAAAAAGAATTGCAAATTAAAGCTTGAAGTTCAAGAAAACATAAATATCATCCCACTGGTGTGAGTTGTCCCCTGCCTTTGAAGGCTTTAGGTGCTGAGCCATCAATTGTGTGCTGCTAGTGCTCCTCTGTAAGATACTTGACAGGAAATATATTGGGGAAAACCCGTGTGACAAGTGCAAGGGGTTTTTGGCTCCTCAGCTACCTGCTCCCACTGTGGCCACAGCATCTTTCCAGGCAGCCCTTGGGGGTTCTGTGCTTTGGGATGAGACGTTTTGCAGCTTCCTTTCCAAATTCCCTCCAGATGAGAGGCAATGTCTTCATCACTCTTGGGATATTTTTCCTGAATTGCTTTGAAATGCCAGAGGTGCAAGGAATTTCCTCAGCTTCCTTGCTGCAGCTCCTCACGCATATTTTTTGAGGCTCTCATGTGGTCAGGAGCAGCCTCAGTAATGTGATTTCCCCTGACTGAGCCCAAGCAATGTCTACTCCTGCCTCCAAAGACCCAGCAGGACCATGAGGTCTTTTAAAAACTAGGAATGTGGCCAACAAAATATATATCTAAGGTTGCAGAAGAGGACACCCCCAGCACCAGCTACCTCAAAGGCAGTGTAAAAAAGTTGACGGGAAAGCCTCAGGTATCCCTCAGGACAATGTATCATGCCATCTCTCACACCCCTCTCTGTGTGGACTGAAAAGCTGTACACCTTCATGCTTCATTGAGCTTGAGCTCTGATGGGAGCCTGGTGAGATTTTAAACAACATCCCAGCAGCTTTGAGGCATCAACTGAGTGTGAAGAAAGAGCTGCACTACTCAACAGAGGTGCTCAAAGGTGTGAATTTAGGCAAGGATGTATGTTTGGTGATGTCATGGCATATACTGCTGCCTTGTACTGGCATAGTCTCACCCTTCTTTTCTTCTTTCCACCTACCTGACTGGATTTGTATCTCTCCCAGAGCAGTGAATAAGGAAGAGCAAAGCTTGTGCATGTAGCAGCAGCCAAGAGGTTTCAGACACAGAAGACAGGATAGAAAGGGTCCCTCAGTTTCCTTTAAAAATGAAAACCAAGGCAAAGGTGTAGGGAGGCAATGAGCAAAGGAAAAACTAGATATTTGACAGTTTTGAAATCCAGTTGCTTGTTCTGGTGTGACCTGTTTCATAACCGCTGCATGCCAGGTGTTGGCAGTAGCACCTCTGGATCACACCAGGAGGAGAGTGGATATGGTGGTCAGGGCAAACATATGCTAAATTTCATAGTCAGCAAGCAGGGAGAAGGCAGAACATGCACCATAATTTATTGGGACCTAAAAATAACACCTACAAGACCTTTCTGAAATCATGCAGTTTCTAGCTCTTAAAAAATTAAAACACAGCTTTCTGAACATCATTAATGGTAAGCCCATGGATTCTTCCATTCTTTAGGTATGAAAAGAAATCCTTGATGAAAAGACAGAGATGAATTAGACAGAGATGCTTAAAGAAATTCTTGAATGAGTCTCTAAATGTCATCTTGTTGTTGCATCAATCATTTAAGATCCTTGTAATATGCCATGCTTATTAGCATTTTAGGCCTTATGATAAAAGTGGAAGTACCTGTTGATTGGTTTAGAATCTCCTATGTAGCCTAAATCCAAGCAGATCATTCTCAGCTTAAGGGCCAGGAGACATCCCAGACTCATGTCCACGCTCCTGTGTATATTTACTCATCAGCAAGGCGGAAACTCTTGCCTTTGATGATCTCATTAATTAGGTCTTAGGCAAACAATGAAATTATTGTGGCACCTTGGCAAGCTCTGCATATCATCTGAGCCATCGCGTGTGTGCCCTCTGCTTGCAGGAAGGACTGAAAAAAAATGGGCTGGCCTGAATTTCATGTGCATTCATGGTTTCCCCACGGTCTGGTTAGTGTGTCTGAAAAGGGCCTGCTCTTTCCCTAACTTACAGCAACTGGCTGCCCTTGCTCTGTCTCAGTTGAATCATGGCTCATCTAAAAACCAGGGATTCTGTGTTCCTCCAGGCTGTGCCACCCAGTTGCTGCCTGGATCCTCATCTAAAACCAAGATTTCTCCAGGCACACCTTTGACCCTGGCACAGAAAACCCTGGGAGCCTCCTGGCGCCAAGTTTTTATGTGCTGGAGAAAAGTATCCCTTTCCTAAGTATCAACAGTGATAAATAAAAACTATTTGGTAACACCATCAAAGTTAAGAGACATATTAGCCAAAGTGACAGATGATAGCAATCTATTCAAACAGCCACCCAAACAGGAGTGCTGAGTGTATCTCTTCTCCATCGTCTTCTCTATGAGGCATTGGGAGTGCTATCTTACATGAGACTAGGCAGGGAATCAAAAAATGAGAACATGTTCTCCTTAGCTCCACCAGCTGCAAGAAGCCCCTTGACAATGTTACAGCCCTTTTTTTGTACAAAGCAGACAACAGCCTCCCTCAGAGCAGGAGGTGTTTGACTCTGGTGTCAACCCTAGCAAGCCTTCATGCTGCCACTTTCTAGCACTCACACTGCTCAAATCAGAAATCTTCAGCTTTAAAAGCTTTAGAATATGTCTGGAAGTGGAGCCCCCACCATTTCTCCTGCCATCCTGAGCTGGTCTCGCTCTGTGGGAGTCAAAGGGGCTCTGCTTGGGGGCAGAGGACTCAGCCTTGTGGCTCCTTCATGCAGCTTCTGTCATTAAAGCCCATCTCCCACCTCACAGAGACATGCAGGAAGGGTGATTTCTTCACACCACATCAGCAGTGACCGGTTTCTCTCTCTGTGCATTCTGGTGTTGATTACTTTACAAAACAGAACCGTGGAGAGTTGGTACAACATTACTGTGCAGGGATGCGGGCCACAGCTGGATTGAAGATTAATTTAGGGCTTAAATTTCATGTATTTCCTCTGGAGATCCTTGCCTGGGTTTTGAATCCAGGGTCTGGTGCAGAAGGACCTCAAAGCGGTGACCATATTCACAATAAAGTGCAACCCATGCAGTCTCTCACACTGCACGTGGGCATTGGAACCTTCAGCTCTCCTTATTGTGAATACAACCCTTGAAAGTACACTTCCAAACCAAAAATGACTCATTTTAAATGTGAGGTTACATGCGCTCACCACCCACAAGAGAAACCTTCCCCTGGTAAGACTGAGCAGGTTGAAATAATTTCAGATTCGCAGTCACGATGCTGGGGAGAACAGGGACCCCAAAACAGGTCTAAGCCTGGGGCAGATGCCCATTCTCCAGTCATATTGCCTAATAATATTAGCTCTCATGGGCTGCTGTGCCTCCCTAAATCCACTCCAACTAATTTTTTCCTGAAACAGCTCATCTAAAGAGACGCCAGATGATGTCAGAGATGCAGCCTGAACATTCATCCACACTGTGTGCTATTGCACCAACCTTTTTGCTGGGCAGAAACATCCTCTCTGGTTCTCCCATCATCTATGCAAGGTGTCCAGCACACCTCCAGCGTGCTTCTTTATGGGCTATAGCAACCTCAAGGGAACAAACCCAAGCGAAAGGGCAATGCCTGAAGCCAGTGTAAAGGCTAAGCGTATAGCAGGCAGCAAGCAGGATGCTTTCCCGCGGGACCAGCTTGTGAAAATCAGTGATTTCCAGCTAAGCAACAGGGCAGGGAAATGGTTTTACCTCTGGGACCCAGTTGGAGCTCCCTGTAGATATCTCCTAGTATTAGACAAATTGTTCCCTTATTTTCTCTCATAGTGGTCATAACTGGCATTCTTTCCTCTCCCTTTTCCCATGTGAAAATGTTACTTAAAATGAGACTCAGTTCTCCATGGAAATACTGAAAATACAGGTGCCAGAAAATGAGAGCTTTTCATTAGCAGTCAGTGTAGCCTTCATACAAAAATGGCTTTCATAGTTACTTTATCCCATGTAATTACACAGCAAAGCCCTGTTTAGCATCTCACTACATAATGGAAACTTTCTATTTCAAATTAGATTAATGTTAAGAGTTAGCCAGACATTTCAAGAGATAATAGCTGTAATTAAGGTGTTTCTAGTGATGGGTTCCTATTATAACATGGCAGATGATTCTCTGATAGTCTTGTTGACTGCATTAGTCACAACTGTTTTCATTAATATTGACACTATTCTCTTACCACACAAATGGAAAAGGGGACTAATCAAAAACCTGTGCTGGTTTCCTATGCTCTGAACCCCTCTTTTGGACTGATGCTCAATTCCTACCTTTAAGTTGGAATAAAAAGCAGTTTTTGTAAGATGTGCAGGCAGCTCTACCCATGTTATTTAAAGCAATAGCATTAGAACAAAGAGAGATAATTATTTTATTGAAAATCTGAAAATAAAATAAAATACAAATGAAATTTAAGTGTTACAATTCTTAAACGTCTCATCTGGTTCCAGTTATTGTGTCAGTGACGTGAGATTGCTGGAGTGTGTGCAAAATGGGGAATAAGGTGAACGTGTCCATGTGGGTTCATTATCTTGGAAGAAAAACTGCGCTGACTAAGGCACAACTGGCGCATGAGTAATTTGGGATTGTGAGGCTGATTCAGGAAAATGGGGGCTTCCAGTGGTAGATCCCCATGATGATGACTTGGGATGAGCAAAGTGTGTGTTGAGTTTCTAAATGACGGGAGAAAAGATTGCATCTCTATACCACGATTTCCAAGAGAACCAATGAAGTTAAACAAGGGATGGATTTGAGTTAAAAGACCCTATAAATTTTCATTTTTCATGGGTATCAGTTCTACATGGTCAACTGAAGCTGTCAAAGTCGGCTTCTCCTGAACAAAGTTGTCGTGGCAAGTCATCCATAAAATACCTACGTCATCAAAAATGAGAAGGGACAAGACGAGCAGGGAGCATGGCAGGAGAGCAGAGCATGATCTCACACAACTCACAGTGAAACGGGAAGTAAAGGAACAGCTTTGCTCTGAGGAAGTCCACACACTGATTTCCAGGTCCAGCAGTTTGCCAGTTAAACAAGCAAAGGGAGAAAACCAACCGTAAAATGACGCATTTGGGAGCACTGTGCTCATTGACCTCTATGCCTGTGGTTGCTAAATGTGCTTTGGAAACACACCTGTGAAATACGATGAGTCAGTGAAAAATTGATTTCAGTAGATTTGCATATAATGAAGAATAGAAAACTGTGAATCCCTTAACCCCAGTTTTCTAAAGAAAATCGTGAAAACACCAAGGGAAAATTATCCTTGCAAATATTTTTATTCACTTTCTGCTTTCAAATACTTGTTACCAAGATGCAGCCTCCTAAAAAAAGCAATAACCACAGAAACTGTTGTTGTTTTCATACATTTAGTGAAAACAGGTATTTTTGTGTACTCATTCAAATGTGAAATATTATCTTGTGTTTTGTACATAAGAGTACATAAAAGCACCTCTCAAATTTGTAAAATGGAAGCCAGCTATATTTTATCACCTGTGTTGCCTAGCTCTATATCTACAACAGCTTAAAGGGTTGAAATCACCAGAACCTGAGACCAAAGGATCTGTTACAAAGATCATTTATTATTGAAGTGAAAATAATAATAAAAAAAGTGAAAAAATTCTGCAAGCAAGGAACAGGTCTTCTCTGCAAGTCTCAAAATGCCTGTCTCCTGCCTTAATGTTGATTTTTAGAGGCTAGAAGGTTATAAGACCAGTCTTGCTGGTAATTGCCTTGCTGACCTTTGTAATGTGGGCTCAAATCCCACTGCACCTGACATTTTGTTTTGTTTAGAGGGAATCTGCAGCTCACTGAGGCTGTAGTCCCACTGGGATATGGCTCTTCCTCATGGTCCTTGCCAACAAGAAAACATGTATGTCTGTTTTCCTGCTCTCTGGCTTCTGCCCTGGACACAATTAAAAAAAACACAACCTCATGGAAATGGAAAACTAACTAAAAAATCAGAAAAAACCCACTCTCTGAGTTCTCTCTGTTTGCTAATGTTTTGTAAAATGCTCTTTTAAACTCACTTACTGGAGGCTATGCATTCATTTATTAAAAGCTAGTAAAACTACTTCTGTGAAGGCTCTGGCAAAATCAGTTTTTAAAAAAAAAGAAATCCCAGACTAGGACAAAAGAAGCAAAATACATTGTGACACTGACATATCAAAGTCATTGCTACTCAGTCTCTATTGAATAAAAACTATTGGCTGTAGAGGATGTGAAAAGCGTAAGATTTCAATAAAGAGGCAGTGTTGTATAATTCTTGAAATGAGAGCTGTGGTTGTATAAAGTCTTTAAAAATTAATTTTTCCTTTGGGTTAAGAGCTGGTGTATTTTTGGTGAGGCAAGACAGGATATGCTTGAATTTATACTTTAATAAATAAGAAGAAGTTCTACTGATATGAGTAGGATTAAAAAGAGGTGAAACAGAACAGACCTGCCATCACTGAGAAATACAAATAGCAAAAAGAGCCTACATCTGTGTGTGGAAATACATTGTAGGGGATGGTACAGAAATTGCTCCTATGTCCGAAGGAATAAAAACTGTAGTCTAAAAAAATTAATAATAACAATGAGAATGATAGAACGATTGAAGGAAGAAACAGAAAAATATACTTACAGGCATAAATCTTTATGTTGATCAGTCATGTCCTACATCTTATTTGAGGTACAATAAAATGATAGTTGGTGTTGTACCCCACTAAATTTGTTACAAATTGTTCAAAAATGATGATAAAGCACGTCTGCTAAACAGCAGTGTGTAGGATTTCTCTGCTGGTGGGTCCTGCACTCCTGACCACAGCTCTTCCCTTAGAGGGGTGCAAGGATCCATGAGTAAAACTGTATCCTTGCTGACTTAAGGAGCTGCTGCTAAGGCCTGATCCCTTGTTTATCATTTTTCTGAACCATTGTAAAGCTCTGTTATGGTGGTTGTGATTTGTGTTGCTACCAGGGTGCTAAAAAGCAGTTTCAGAGTTTAAAGCCCTAGCTCCATGCTGGGGTTCAACACACCCTTAGCACTTGTTTGGTCTGTGAGATTATCATCAATGAAAAGACAAAATGAGCATAAGTCGAATGTGTTCTTAAGAGTTTTATGTAATCAGTGTTTACATCTCTATTCATGTTGACTGAAGGCAATTTCTCATTAATTTTTATACAAGTGAGTATAATGGGAGTGTTCCCT
The DNA here is from genome assembly GCA_013400975.1 of Atrichornis clamosus. Lineage (NCBI taxonomy): Eukaryota > Metazoa > Chordata > Aves > Passeriformes > Menuridae > Atrichornis > Atrichornis clamosus. The sequence continues at coordinate 158,714 of WBMZ01002693.1, read as the reverse complement.
TGTGCTGCCTTGTGCAGAAAACATAACCAGAAAGACCCTACTACTGTCAAGTCTGGGTCTGTCATCTGTAGGAAACAGAAATGGCAAAATGTGAGGAATTTTTGCCAACAACCCTTCCTCCACAATTTTCTCTTAGGAAATGAAGAAAATTAGATAGGCATGATAGTGTAGGTAATGACACCTTCTAAATATTCAGTAAAAGCCCTATGTGGTACAAATGATGCTGTTGCCATTGGTTCCAGGGTTACACTCATGGCCCAGGAGTGATAGGAAGCTTTAAGTTCAATAAGGGTTATAAGTATCTACCAACTCTAACATTTAAAAAAACCCAAGCCTGTGTAGGGGCTTTGCTCTCATCAGGCTTCTGTCCTTCCAATTTTATGACTTATTGAAACCTTGTTTCAGTTAGGGTCAGAAGAAAAGTGTCCTCCAGAAGTGATGTTACTCTGTGGCTTGATCCGGAAGATGACACTATTTCCTAGTATGTGTGGTTCCTCCAAGTTTCATTGCAGATTTAAAACCCACAACTGATAGACATCACAAAACCTCTTGCCACTTGATGCATCTTACATAAAAGACCACTATGTACAGTCTGCCAGCCTGTGGCAGACGGCTTTCTGTACATAACACATAAACTTAGATCTTACTGCATTTCTGTAATTGCCATTTTATTTCTGCACAAATACACTGTCATCCAGCCAACGTTTTAAATGCACAAAGCACTCTGTTCACCAAAGTAATGACTTCACACATAAAAGATGACCATCAGAAACACCAGTAGCTGCACTCTAAAAGCATGGAGGGGATGTTTTTGAGGAGATGCTTGCCCCTATCACAGGGGATGGGCAGGGCAGCATTTCACGAGGGCAGGAGAAGAATAGCAACCTCTTTTCTGAGCAGCTCATCTGCCGGTGGGCAGAGACATTGCTAAGGGGACCCACAAGTGGCAGCAGCAAGTGAACAGCACAAAGGAGTTGGTGGAGCCAGGAGGCCTCTGTGCAAATCCCACTCTGCAGCCTGGCAGCACAGTCCTCCGGCTCCCATAGCAGCACAGACACACTTCCACGAGGAGCAGCAGGCAAACCGTACAAGGGAAACACAACCACAAGCACTTTCCCAGCTATGGGTTAATTTTCAGCCCGAGACACAGAGCTAGTTCAGATTTCTGAATTTTCCCATCCTTGTTCACATCGCAGTGGTTAAGCAGGATCTGGCGGAACTTGTCCAGGTCCACACCACTAATGCTGGGCTGCAGGCAAGGAGAAAAACAGTGCTGAGAGAGAAAATGGCCCTGGGCTTGTAAAGCAGCCCACCGTGTAGCAACTGGGAAATCCACCCAAGGAGGAGTGACCAAAAGGCCCCACATCAGCTCATAGCAGGGGGAAAGCAAACAGAGGATGGGGAAAGGGTGCCCTGCAAAAGCAGAAGGGGCATGGGACTGTGAGTAACTCTATGGAAATGCACCGTGACTTTTGTTTTCAGCCAAGGCCATCAGTATCTGATCCATATCAAAGAAAAGTCTTCAGAAAAGTGTGCAATGCAGATCCTTGTACTATCAGACCTGTGCTTTCATCTGGTTTCCTCTCTCAAACCTGCTGTGCAAGGACTGATGCGGCATTTCTGTCAGCAGACTCCTATTTTACAGGCAACTCAGCAGGGTAAAAATACCTTTTGTGGATCAAATTGATGCTGAAGACACATTTTACAGGCCACTCAGTCTCTGTGTGCCTGCTCTGCTTCCCACTCTCTCTGGAAGCGATCAAATTCCCATGCACAACTCGTGGCGTCCAAGGGCAGTGCTGATGAAGGCCCTTAGGCAAAGTACAGACTTTACACTCTCACACAGTGCAATTCCAGCCTCCTGGCCATTCCCACACCCTTCCCTGCACACTGCAAGGCCAGGACACACACATGCAGCCGTCGGCACCCAGCTGCCGTTCTCTGCTCTCTCCTGAACAGACATGGGAGTGCAGACATCCCTGTGCTGGCTCACATTGTGTGGAAACGTGACAGCCCAGGCTTGGAGGAAGCCAAAGGCCAGATTCTGCTTGGGTCAAAAGCTCTATCTAGGACTGCATCAGGAAACTCGAGATAATCCAACACAGACAATCTGCTGTCTATCAGAAACGGAAGCGACACACTGGGTACTGCACTCTTGATTAGAGATAGACCTCAAGTAATGTTCAAGTGTAGGCCTGAGGTTAATTAGTGAACCATGAGGTCATTCTGATGAGAACCAAATCCACAGGAAACACAGAAGGAAGAAATTCTGATGACTCATCCATTTGAACACAGTTTGTCATGCTGTAACATCTGCCTAATTCAGAGTATGAGCTAGAATGGACCTTTTTAAAATACAGCTGCTGAGGGAAGCTGTATTAATTTGTCAGGCAGAATTTCTGTGATGTGGTGCAATGCTTTACTGTATATATGCTGAGACTGTGACATTCTCTTCTGCTGCTGATCAAAGCAAAATTTGACTCTATGTTCTTACTGGTCTCTCTGTGTACATAACACTTCCAAGAGCACTGCTCTTTAAGATATACAGGCTATTAACAAACAGAGCCATGAAGATACCTTGACCAGTTCCATCATGTCTTTGACAAATCCATCCACTTCTGGGCCTTCAAGTGCTCCTGTTTTACTCTGAAAGATGGAATAAACATCAAAATTCCCCAGTGAGTCAAAAACACTACAGTGTTTACTGGCCAGTATAACCACTCAGTCACCAAGCTTTACAGCATGAGTGATAAAATTTGAAAGGGACCTCAAAGATCATCCAGTTCCAACCATTCCACCATGGGCAGGGACACCTTCCACCAGACCAGGTAGCTCAAAGCCCCATTCAACCTGGCCTTGAACACTTTCAGGGACAGGAAATCCACAGCTTCTCTGGGCAACGGGTTCCAATGCATTACTCCCCTCACAGTAAAGAATTTCTTCCTAATATCTGATACCTAAAACCTCTTCCTTTTTCCCAAACCACCTCTTCCCACCAAATGGGAGCAACATCTCCCTGTCTGAGGGAGTTGTGTGACTGTTAGAAGTGGCACTGAATTGCTGATGTCTAACAGGCAGTTAAATGGTCGTGTCTGTCCTGGGCCAGACTCCCTAAATAAACATTGCCTCAGTTTTGGAAGGTGGTTTATTTTTCAACATGGATGCAGGTCCCAAACAGCCAGAGCCTGTGAGAGCTAAAGCCACAACCTCCTCTGCATCCCGTGCATCTCCTGCAGGGATCCTGCTAATGCAGCAGCACTGGCCATGGCAATGGAGAAAGTCAAAATGGGTCCTTGCCACGAGGTCTCTGAGCATCGCTCCCCTCTGTCCCTACCTTTACCCCTCCCAGTCTGGGCATCTGGGCTCATGGGCTTGGACACAGCTGTTGCTCCTGAGTGACTCCAAAGGCACCCAGCAGGAAGAAGGAGTCTCAGCTGCACATGCTAAGTCTGTGCCATTTACAAACCACAAGGGCATGAGCAGCCTCATGGGACTCACAACATCATAGTGTGCAAAGATCTTCTCAAAATCTCTCCTTCTTTCTTCTGTGCTGCAAGCCTGCATGCAGAGAGGACGAACAAAAGACAAATTAAAGCAAAAATATTCTAGTTTGGGCCCAGGTTATCTTAGCTGAGAGAGACAAGATCAATGTATCAAAAAAGTGCTACTTACATCCATTTTAAATTGTAGAAGGAAATTTTCCTGGAGAGCCAGAATCCTGAATGGAGAGATTTAAATTATGATCTTTTCCCTTCGTCATCTGCACACAAAAATATTCTGAACTCTCCTTGTTTGTAAAGTAAAGGGATAATAGATTATAGGCCTATAAATGAGAAAATTGCTTGTGGAGTTATTTACAGAAGGCTGTTCTGGGAACACGTGCCTTCTTCCCTGTCTGATGGGGCACAGAGGGTGCCCTCTGGCTCACCACAAACATGCCCATTAGCACCATTGCTTCTCCCAGAGCATTTCTGGTGGTCCTGCACAACGGAGGTTGTCAGCCTCCGAAGCAAAAACTACCAGACTATCATTCCTCGTAGCTGGATTGCCGTGCTGCATTAAAGGAAAGAGTGATTTATCGCTCTCCGTTGGAGGGAGAATTGGTGGTTGTAAAACTGAAGGACAAAGTAATACTGGCCTGTACACTGAGACTGGCGGAATTCCTCTCTTTTCATCTCCTAAAGCCTGTCAAGCACTGATAAACCCTTTTCTCTCTCCGACTGCTCTGCTGACCCTCAGCTTTTTAGAACCCACAACACAGGGCATGTTGAGCTGTGTCTGCACATGGAGGGATTTGGAGTGTGAGAAATGTGCTCAGACTGGAGGGGAGCCTCAGATGGCATTTGTGCTGGCATTTGTTGTCATCCCAAGTAGAAAGTAACAGTGCCAAACCAGCACCTCTCTCCCCTCATTCTCTGAACTGGTGTTTTAAGGCTGTATCTGCATGTTTAAAGTCCTATCCAATCAATGCACATACCTTTACAGAGAGAGGAATACTCTCTACCTGTAGGCAGTGGAAATTGTCTAAAGCCTCTGAGGTATTGAGGACAGAAAAGAGACAGAGGCCCATGATACAGTCCCCAGCTTCATTCACAAGCATCTCACCTTGGCTCTCCAAATTCTTTCTTACTGCCACGGTCAAACTCTTTTGCAGGGGCACTTTTATTATTCAAAATGCAGTAAAAATTCTTTGCAATCCCTGCTGCACGTAATGATGTAAAATAAATGCATGTCTGTGACCCTGCTGAAGGGATTGCCATCCTTCTTTTGGAGAAACAGAGCCAGTGGTTGCTTTGTCACCTCCTGGGAAGCATCTCAGAGGTAGCATGGATCATGCCAGAGCATGCTGGTGTTGCACAGACAGGTCCTGGCTTTACTCCTGTCACTGGCTCTAGATTCTCAGAATAATGCAATGGGGACCACGTGTTGGAGAGGTGGGATCAGAGCTATTTGATTAGAAAGGAGGTAGAATTCAAATGCACATCCCCAAAGGGAGAACATCACCTTGCCAGGACCTACCATCGTGAGCTGAAAAACCTTGTCAACATTACTAAATCCTACCTTGCCAGGTCATTAAGGTCCAGACGTCCATCTTCATTTTTGTCAAAGATTTTCATCTATAAATCAAGAAGACACATAAAATAGTTAGGCTGTGAGGAGAACACACATACAAAAAAAGCCAGTATGAATTTTGCTCTGCCTTGTGTCCTCACTCTGCTTGCTCAGGGTGCTTGCTCAAACCCTGGGCAGTGTGGCAACTTGTGCTAGCTCCAGGTGCAAGGGTGGCACAAGGGAATAGCAAAACCCACTGGCTTTCTGACTTCAACAACCAAAGCAATCAAATACCAGCACCACTCCCTTCCCTCCTTACATAGGGATAAAGGTGAGTCTGCAGCTAATACTTTCAGGAACTAAGTACTGACCTTGCCTTGGCCCCTGAAAAGAAAATGGTGAAAATAGGGGGAAATTTCTGAACACTTCCAGCCTGACCCCATCCTTGTCTTTGGCTGCTGCCATGGCCATTGAGCGGCTGAGGTGCAAACGTAACCTTCTGATGGACACTCGGGTCAGGATTTCACACCACCAAAGCTCTAGGGTTTGCTTGGCTTGAGGCCTGCTGTCAGAAAGCACTAAGACTGGGAAGAAGGTTCAGGCTGCCAACATCAAGAGGTTAATCTATGTGAATTCAAAACCTGTCCTTTCCTTAAGATTACCTTTACCTGAATAGCATCATTTTGATGAGACATCACCAAAAAATATTTGTTTGTTGTATTTGGTTCTGTATTTTTCTTCAAGGCATAAAAACCAGTATGTTACAAGGAAAGAGGTGGGGAGTTAAATGAGTTGCAAACCTGAATAACTCATGGCTCAAAGTTCTAGTAAAAATATATTCCACATGGTAGTAGGTGGGAGGAAGATGAATATATTACTATGACAAGTCGCCTTTTTTGTCAAATACTCACTTAAGGAATATGCATTAATCTTACCTTGGTAGATCACATTTGCTTGTTTAGTGGTTGTGCAGAGTAACCAGTTCAGCACAGACCTTTCGTGCACTGCACACCTGCTGCAGAAGGCCCAGACCAGTCCCTGTCTCACAAAGCTCAGAGGGACAGGACCATCTATGACACAGCCTGAATGCCGGGAGCCAGCAGCATGTCCTGAACCCTTCCCAGCAGTGAAGCTGGGGCAGAGCCTAACACTTGAGTGAGAAAAAGTAGCACCTGGAGAGCTGCCATTTCTCCGGGAGACTTTGCCTATTTCCACAGTGCTGCCTCTTCCCTGCCCCTTGCTCAAGGGCAGGCAGTCATGCTGAGGACAGCAAGTCCATGGCAAACCCTACGTTTAGAATGAGATCCTGCAACAGATTGTATCCATTAGTTATTCTGAGTATTTTACACTGCTGAGGGGGTTTTTGAAGAGGCACTTAGTATAGGTTCACTTTTCCTCCCACTGGAAGACAGTGTAAAAGTCCTATGAGTGATGGAAGATCCATATTGAGATATTTGGAAAAATGACATTGTGAGAGCCATGTGAGTATTCAGTGGCACAAGGAAAGCCATTTTCCCATTTAACTGGCCTCTGCTAAACGTGTTCTGTGCAGAGCCACTAAATAACAGAAGAAAGACTTCTGAATCTTTCTTTACTCTAGGGCTGGAGAGACAAATGAAGCTGCTGAGCCATCCTGAGGACTTGTCTCTGGTTTCATCCATCCAAGCTGCCCCTTTCCAGCTGATCTAACTTCTTGCATCTCCCATTGGCTCTTCCACAGCAATACGGCACTTTTCCCTGGTCTCTGCTGGAGCTGCACTGGGACAAGGCTGGAGGAAGGGATGGGAGCAGAAGCTGCCTTTGCTGGTGCCACCAAGGGGAGAAATGTCCTTGCAATGACAGCCTGCCACTGCCATCAGAGAGATAAACCTGAGCCTTCAGTGCTTGGCTGACAAAGGAGTTATACTGCAGGCCATAGAAAATGATTAATGTTCTTTCTAGAAATAAATAGTCCCAGATGAGATTTTAAAAGCCTCACTCCAAATGGAATATCATTTCCTGGCCTGTTTTTTTCTGTTTTGTGATGAGGCAGAGAAATACCTCTACTACTTCACTTTTGCAGACTCTCCACCACAGGTGGCTTTGCAACATCCAGTTTACACCGCTACTCTAAAAAATGCTCCCTAAAGGAATCTTATGGAGACAACCCCTATGTAGACAGCTAGAGAAAGCACCATGAGTGGTGGGAATACCATAGTCCTTGGGCTCTACAGTAACTTCAGTGTTTTTGAAAATGTCGCTCTAAATCCCTTGGTTTAGGCCACTGAGGAACATTAATTACCCACGTGGTCTGTAGAAACTCACCACAAAGGAGTGCAGCTGGCGTGGTGGGAGGAGGCAGCTTTTGGTGGGAAACACAAGAGCCCAGCTCTCAGGGACTTAGCTCTGGCTGAAGGCACTGGTCTTTTCTTCACACAGAGATACAGTGTCCTTACCAATACACACTAAAACTTACTGCCTTTAGCACTCTTTGAACTTCACCAAGATTCTCTTCCACCTTTCTGAGCTTCTGAAAGTGTGTTTTATTTTCTCCCATTCTCTGCGCATCTCAGATTACTGTCTCGAGACTAAAATTCAGTGCTTCAGCCTAGACTTCAAATTTAGATGTGTTTTTCCCTCTGTGATGCCTCAGAAAAGCAAACACAGAGTTTTTGGGAGGAGTTCAGCTCTGTGATCACAGTGTCCTGATCTCCATACATGGCAGCTTATGGGACCAAGACAGATCTGGTGGTTTCCTATCCAAGAGCCAGACTTGGAGCATGTTTTCATTTCACATAAGCTTGTCTGGGACAAGTCCTGAGTCTCTGTTTCAGTGAAACATCTCCAGCTTCATGTCCTTTTCCACAGAACAAATTAAAAGCAACCCAGCATAGCTGTTCTTGTCTTGGGACTTAGAGAGTCCAGACTGCCCTGTATCTGCTCGACTTTGTGGGTGCAGCATATTTTCATGGTTTCAGAAGTTGCCAGTATCCAGAAGGCTGAAATGTTTTGTGCATCCTTAATGAAAGAGACTAGATTAGAAATGGTGGTTTAGATGTGAAAGTCTTTCTGCTTCGTTATCAATTTTGTGAGATAGTGGTTTTCAACCCTACTCATTTCTGAACCCTTTACAATATTCCTGCAGTAGTGCAAGACCCCATTAAAACACTTTTAACTGCAGAGATGACAAATTCTGTAGTGGATTGCTTAATGAAAGGAAACATCCTTCTCTTGTACGCTATGTTTGAGCTTGATATTAAACTTCCAGTGGGTGACCATGTCTACTTAGAGCTAACTAGCTCCCCTCCCTGACCTCCTTCACTCAGCTCTGCAAGAGACAATCTTTGTGTTTTCTATTTGTTTGGCCTTTTCCTGTCACAACTATCCTGAATAAAATTTTCAAACATATGCAATATTTTGATTGTCCGTACCAGTCAACAGAAAGAAGAGTCTGGCTGGAGAGCTACGCCAAGCTAATTCTTGCCCAGTGACTAACACATGAAAGATGGAAAACATGTAGGGAAGATGGGCTACTGTTCACTGCATTAGTTCAGGTACCACAGCTAATAAGATAGACGTAATCCTGTTATCTGGACAAGTGGAGCTCATGCGTACCCACTACATGGTAATCTCATGCTGCATTACTCAGGGAACAGCCTGGGGAAAGGCTTTTTAATTAAACTTTCCAGTTTCAAGCACGTGAGTGTTTGATCTGATCTGCTAATTGTGTGCATGAGTACACAAGGAGTGACAGAGGGTATCTACCCCATGTGACAAAGCATACATCACAGGAGAAGCAGATAAATGAAATGGTTATGAGATTGTTTCTAATTTAAACTTTTGTCTTCACACATCATCTTGATATGCTGAATTTGAAGGATTTTCAGTTTACACTCTTGAAAGGTATATTTACGTTGCCAGGCTGATATGAAACATCTCAATGTGGTTAAGGACAAGGTCTGGCATGTTTAAATAGCATTCAATTTTACTAAAAGCTTTGTTGCATCTAGCAGTATGCTTTGTAAAATGATGCATTTCCTTTACTGTCAAGCTACCCCATGTTTTAAAGTGTTTGCACAATTTAATTCACTGACATTTTAATGGCAGTGCACCAAGGGCACACCCTCTGTTTGTTTGAATATACTCTGAGGTACTCTGAGGCAGACAGAGAATATGTAAGAGCTGGGTTTGCAAATACGAATTGTTTCGTCTCCATTTTTTTAAAGTGCAAAATCAAAACTGCCATCGGCTTTTAACGCAGCAAAGGAAATGTCTCTGCTTTCCCAGTCCCATGTTGTAAAGAAGGCCACTGGAACATCACAATATGACAAACACACACATGCTTTGAAGACCAATATAAAACTGATTTTGAATTATTTTCCATGGCAGAGATAAGAAAAGAAGTAAACAACCAAAATAAATAGTTCTGTGATCAATGGACTCACTAAAAACTGCTTTTATACCTTCTCTGGTTCTCATTCTTTGTGTGTAATAAAGTAGGACACTGAAAGAGTCAGCTTTTGCTCAATCTCCTACTGTTACAAATATATATATATATATATGTATGTCTGTATCATGGGCACCTATGCCCAAAAGCTGAAACAGAAACTGGCCAGTGAGTACAGAGATTATTCAGACTGGATAAAGACAGACATAAGCCCAAACTGCAGGACTGCCTATGGCTTCTTTCTTTAGGGAAGGACTGGGTCACAAAGGCTTTTGCAGAGTGGCAGGAGGGCCCTATGGCCAGCAAGTTACCCTCAGGACAGAAGCTCAGTGCCCTGCCCAGCCAGATTGCTTGTGTCACATAGATGTCTAAGTCTTTTAGCACAGGATTTCTGTAAAAGACCAAGGCATTATCTGTTGGGCTTTTCCAAAGCCTGCAGGCTCCTGAGTTCTGTTGGTTTTGATCTTCAGAAATGAAGTTTGAGCTTAAATGGGATTTTCTGCTTCCCTTGGCTTACGCCACAGCAAGTGTGGTGCAAAACTGGAGGTGACAGCACCACTGGCATTAAGTTGAGAAGGGACACGGGAGGCAGATTTGCCTACATTGTGTTCATCAGCTGTGTGGGTCCTCTAGGCAGCCTTACAGAGTCACCTGGAAGGGAGGCCAGCATGGACCACTACCAGGAGAAGGGATGAGCAAAGACTGCTCCTGAGGTAACCACTCTTGTAGGCTACACTCCACTCCTATTGTATTTCTAGAGCTTTGGGAAGTTTACTCAATGCATTCATAAACATAACAAACTCTGTTTAGGCTTTTTTTCAATGCAATAAATATTTCTCTTTCCATTATTGCACCATTTGTTTGCTGGTCATAAGAGACTTTGTCAACAAAGATATGCTAGCCTGACTAGTAAGATGTTAAGGGTCTAAATCACCTGAATTTTCTGTGCTCTGACTTTTATTTCCCTGCATAAATACACTGGCACAGACAGGCAGGCTTTCACAGCCAAGGAACTGACCACACCAAGCCTCTAGCATTATCCTTGTAGAGCAGACAGGCAGCAGCCACAAAAGCATCAGAAATCCCTGCGATGTACAATAAATACAATGTATTCCACCATGCATACTCATAGACTATCTTCAGGGAGAAGCCAACATCTTTCCCTTTGTACTGAGAAGGTGAGGAGCCCTCAGCCAGAGCTTGTGTGCTCAGGACACATAGCTCAGTCCCCGGGAGAATCTTTGCAAATAAACCCAGCAAAACCCTGATGTCATTACAGCTGGGAAAAACTGACTTCTCTGGGGCTAAGATTTCATTCTCAGCCATCCCCATCTACAAGTCCTCAAATGCTGCAGTTCATGACCAATGCCTGTTGGGTTATCAGTCACTGCAGTTACATCATTGCCTCTCTAGAATTTTAACTTGTGGTGGGCAAAGACGGCACATTGGCTGGGTGAGATTTATCCTTTACATTTAACTAAATGCTCAAATTAAATAAGTTTTTTAATGCTCCATCTGACATTATCAACATCAGGCAATGCAAAAAGTGAATGTCAGTGTTGTGTGTGTGACTGTTTCAGCAGAACATATAAGTATGTAAGTTTAGTTTGCTGCAGTTTGCCTCAGTAATGTCTGCCCCACATGCAGTTTGTAGACATTGTGATTAGAGACCAGAAGTGACATGCTGCTATCTGGGAAGCTGTGAACTATCAGAACTATATCTTAAATCTAGTTCATATCCTGGCACGTCCAATATTCTGCTCAAGTACACAGTTGTGTGCATGCACAGGTAGGGAGTCTGTCATTCTTAACAAAGCATCGTCAAACGCATATGTAGGATGGGTATTTATGGGCTGAAACATCACCAGGACCCAGAAGCCTACTAATAACTTGACTTCAGGGGCTGAGGGGAAATGGAGAGGGATTGGAAAAGGTTGTTCTACTGTCATTCTGCACAGTGTCCTCATCATGAAGCATCAAGAGGGTCTTCATTTCTCCAGTTTATGCTAATTCAGGAAGGCAGAAAATTCTCGCCACAATATTTAAACTCTACAATTTCAGCTATGCTCCCTCTGTCTCCTGCAGCATGCATTGCAGGACCCCTGGAGCCTCTTCTCATGAGGCTCAGAGCAACACAGGGCTTCACTTCAACCTCCAAACACTTGCTCCCTGCCAACAGCTCTTGGTCTGTGCCCACAGGAAGGTGACAAACCTACAGACTGTTCCCAAAGACTCAGAACTGCACACAACTATGTATCTCCTCATGCAAGTGGATTCATGTAAAAAATTATTAATACACACTTAATGACTATCAATATAAACATATATCTTCGTAGGCGTGAAAAAAACCAAATACTGTTCCTATAAAGGGGCTTCCTCAGCACAGCATTGTCACTTTAATTCCCCCATGAAGAATCCTGAGAACTCAAATGTTCTTTTGTGATCTTCCCCAGCGCCTTTAGTGCTCTGTAAGATTTGATTTAGCAGACTCAGTGAGGTCGTGCAGTGTTCACTACCTGTTTTCTTTATAGAAGTTCATCACTTGTTCATCAAATCCCTGATCTATATCAGTGTTCTCTGAAGAAAGGATGTCAAGGTCACAAGGAAACAGAATAGCCTCTTAAGGAGCGGCTGCTAAGCAACCTGATAAAGTGATGTTCCTTTCCAGAGAAGACCAATCTCTTCCAAAAGAAATACTTCCTCCCTCTTCTCAGCCTTTAAAAAAAATTTTTAATGTGGTATATGATCATTCATAGCAGCATAAGGGGCATTTAGAATTTAGCATGCCCTGGTTGGTTGATATGATATCTGCTCACACCTCTCACAAGCAGCAAATACCCAGCACAGAACGATAAAATGCTGCCTCTTTTTTTTAACTCAAGCCTGGGCTAGCTTCTTTAAAATAATAGTTTCTTCCTTTTCCCCTTTATCTCTTTCTCCAGAAGGCTCTAGGGTCCACTCAGTATATCAGTAGCTGCTTAAGATGTGTGCAGCCAGCTGAGTATATACAGAAAAAAGGGCAGAGATCTGTATATTCCTGTGGAGACAGACGGGTTTATAGCTTCTTGAGACATGGCTTCTTTCAACTGAATAATAATTACAGTGTCCCTTGAAAGCCCTGAGTTGGATGGATGGGCCACCCTGAGAGACCCTGTCGTGGAGTGCAGCAGAAACAGGTTCCTGGCCCAAGGACCTTGTGCTCTAAACAGATAAAAGGCTGGGAGCAAATAATAGGGCAGAGAAATATAAGCACATCCAATCTGCAGTAAAGGAATCGCTGCTGCTGGTTGCTAAAGATACAACAGAAAGTCTGTGAAAGCCTCAGGAACAAAATGGAAGGGCCACTGACCCCTTTTTCCTAAACAGTGGTGATGGTGGCAGAGTCCCAGTGGGACTTTGCACTCCAGCAGTTCCTCACTCTGCATGGAAAGCAGAGAGAGAAAGCAAAGGGTTGCCATTGCCCTGGGCCTTGACATCACACCTTTGCTCCTTAAGTCACTTCTCCCTCTTTAATTCAACACTGCAAATGCAAGTGCTTCCCTTCTTGGAATTTTGCCTTCCTACTTCAGATAAGTCCCCACACAATCCCTTTGTGCAGTGTATCTGATGCTATAGGATACTGCCCATATGAATGCTTTGTTGTGATGTACAGAATTCATATCCTCTATTTTATTCCAGGATATCACAGGGCAAGATTATGTGTGTGGTAATTTCACACCCTGCCTTAGCTTTTGGGATCAGGTGTGTTTATAAACATCCTTAATCTTCAGCTTAGAGAAAAGAAGTGCAAGGAAAAATTAATCATGTGCCATATCCTCATTTTCTAGTAACACTGATTCTTTTGGCAGCGCAGTTTTGCAAACCTTTGTCCTCAGGAGCCAGATTTGCATTTCAAATCACAGATTTCCCCAGATATACAAAGCATCCCTTTTCCCAGATCAAATCTTATCTTCTAACATAGAGACTAAACTGCCTTTCTGAAGATAAAAAGCCATTCTATAAAAAACCCATGGAAATAGAAACCAGACCTCCTGGCTCTCAGCCCTGGGCTGCATTGATACCTAGTTGCTTTGGGGTACTGAAATCACAGATCTTTCTTGGGAAATTAAGGGGGAGGGAAAGGAATTGGAGGAAATGAACCACCCACTGCCTACACCCTTCAGATTGCCTGTTCCCCAGCACCTGATCAGAGATTAAGCACCAGGGATGGGAACCTTAATAGCGCAGAATGAAAGCTATTTGCTACCAGCAAATGTTACCACAAAGATTTTTGTCCTTCTGGGGTTTTATTGTTTTCAAGCTCTGCCAGTTGGAAAATAATTCCTGCAGCTGGCATTCGCCTCTCTTCACTGTCTTATAAATATGGAAAAAAAAAAAATCTACACTCTTCTGTAATGGTGCCGTTTTTCACATTGCTCTAAAGGGTCACATTTCTAGGCACAGACACATCACACATACATAACATGGTATTGCAAAATACGTGGGCAGCTACTTTTTTGCTTGCATACCAGGTACAAACACAGATTTTGTGTCGAGAAACAAGGCAGTCCCATCTGAAAACCATTTAGAGAATTGCAGTGATAGATGTCTGCTAGTGGAATTCAAATTATACCCTTGAGAATGACATCAGAAATGAGGTATTTTTTTCCTTCCTTTCTTGTTTTCAGATGTTTTGATATAAATAAGATGCTCTGAAATCCAGGTGACCGATGCTAAATCTACACCAAATATGATGTTGTTTGCAGTCGAAAAGCTATATTGTGATAAGCCAGGGGGAAAGTTGAAACCTTCTACCTCCTAGTCTTTCAGGGAAGCAGCAGAGGGCCAGCAAGGCTTGCTGAATTTTGCAGAGCAGAAAAGCCAGATACCTCCATGTCTTGGGAGCAAAAAGGATTTGATAGGAGGGAAAGAGGGAGGGAGGGAGGGAGGGAGGAAATGAATGAGCTGGAGATCTGGCTGAGGTTGAACATACCCTGAAGAAGGGTGCACCTCATCTATTTTTAAAGGGGTTGAGAGATCAGCCTGCTTGGCATAAAGTCAAGCTGTTTTCTCACAGGAAGTAGTTCAACTCTTAAGTGAAAATATCTGAAATGCCTTCACAGCCGATGCCCAGTGCAAAGAACTGCTAGCAGAAGCATGTACTAACTTCCCACAGGGATCTCTGATACACCTTTTAAGAGAGCTTTTATGGCCCTACAGGCATTGACCCTAAAGGAGATTTTAGGCAGTACTCTGATTTAAAAAGCATTAATACTATCTTTTCTTACCATAGTATCAGTATATTCTTCCAGCTTTACTTCAGCAACCCTCTTGTTATGCTGCAAGAAGAGATCTCGCAAGAAATCCTGTAGTAAGAAAAGAGCAAAATTTTACTCTTTGGAGTAAATTCAAGAAGTCACAGTAAGAAATTCAATTCAAATTCATCAGGGTTACATTAATCCAGTTTCACATTCCTGGTTAGGACTAGTGTCTTCAGTTTGACAAAGTTCAAATTTTTTTAGCCTGAACATATTTTTTCAAATAAATTAGAAAATAACCTAATTTCCCCAAAGTGGGCATACTGGAATGAGTCCTAATTAACTCACTAAATAAGCAAAAGATAACACAAGTCCTGCAATACTTGCAAACTGATTTCAAATCAAAATATTTCCCATTCAGCAAAACACTGAAGCCTCTTCGTATATCTTTTCTTGGTCACAGGCTGATGCCACACACTGAGACTTCAGCACGTGGTCTACAGCCCAGGGACGGATTTTTGTGGCTCAGACTGTTTGAGTGATGGTTTCTGAACAGGCTCTTGCCTCAACAGCCTGAACCTTAATGAGAAATGAGCATTCAGAAAATCTGCAGGTTCAGGAAGAGATTGTGAAGAAATGCCACTAATGAAACACAAAGGCTTTGGCTCTGTTTAGCTGGCACAGGCACAAGTGCAAAGCCAAGGTGAGGCAGCATTTGTGGAGCTCACTGGATGCCTCGGGGCCACCGAGACAACTGGGGTCATGGGACAAGGCTAGGGGCAAGCAGGACATCAAGGGCAACAGGAAATCATTCTCCCTCCTGCAGGGTCTCTGAGACCATGTCAGAAGGCAGGAGTCCTAAAACTCGCTATGAATGACCTAGGAATACTGTTTGTCAACCACACTAAAAGGCAGCAAATCAGTAAAGCCAATGGAAGGACTGCTATTGACATCAGTGAGCTGTAGGTCAAGCCCAAAGAGATTTGTTAGAATGACTTACTTTGAGTTCACCAGCTGAAATAAATCCACTGCTGTCAGCATCATAACTGCGCCAGATCTGAGCATGGATAGATTGATACAAGCACATAAATCTTGCAGCTAATCATCTGCTTGGGTGATAGATTGTAAAGATTTAAAGCAGAACTTCTATAATGAGCAAGCTGTTGCATTATTCTAGATATAATTAATTGCAGAAGAAATAAAATAAACTTTTCACACAATAGCTCTTACTCACACTTGGATGCTGTACATGCTACAGCTGTTATCACATGTTTAATGCAGACACACTGTCTATAAAAGGAAGAAAATACTAAGAAATGGCTTTGCATTTCTTACCTAATTTGTACATGCAGCTTCTTTTATTTCTCTGAGTCAAGGCCATACACAACTGGCCATTGATCTGCAGAAGCCACCAGCTTGCATGCAAAATAAAAGCAACTACAAGCGGTCTTAGAAAAATTGAAAATCCATGCTGGGATACTTAGGGGCAGAGATTGGAGGAAGATTGGACAAAGTTATATGGATTTGTTGACCCAACTTACGGAGGTTTCCTCTCCATGCCCTGACAGTCTAATGTTTCAGGATAAAATGGTGCTTAAAACGTGCCTGGTCTGTCCTGTTGGTATATGCTGTGCTGCAGGTGAGGAGCTGCAGCTATGGCTGTAGTCACAACAGGGGTGAATTTATCAGTGGGGAGGTTTTGTCTGTGATGGCATGACTGGTAGATGGCTGAGAGCATTTGTGAAATTTAATGAGCTCTCTGGGTACTCTTGGTCCAGTCCTAGCTACCACATCTCTGTTTTGCTGGTGTAATTAATGTAAAACCTCCTCCACCTGCACAGCCCAGAACATGTTTTGCTTCCACAACACCCATCTATTTCCCATTCTGTATTCTACAGAGGGCAAGAGGGATGGTGTTGAAGAAGCTAAGGGGAGAGAAGTAAGGGGAGAGAGACAATGTGGAGATACAGACCCTCATGAATTCCACACTGCTGTCCAAGGGAGCTTCTCGTCGGAAAAGCAGTAGAAAGTTCTCATCATCCGGCAAGATCATATTTGCAAGCTGGATAAAAAACATTAAAAATAACCCCAACGCAAAAAAGCCCCCACACCATAAAAGTAAAGAAAAGAGAAAACTTGGGTGGCTGCTGACCCAGTATGTGAAATATACATTTGGCATGTTTCTCCCTTGGAAAAAAACTCCAGACCGAGAGATCTGGCTAGTGTAATACTCCATGACTCACCTCCTCCCCACCCAGCCTCTATCTTCCAGATCTCCCCAGTCTGCTATAGGTCTTAATCATAGAATGGTTTGCGTTGCAAGGAACCTTTAAAGATCACCCAATCCAACCCCCCTGCAAAGGGCAGGGACATCTTCAACTAGATCAGGTTGCTCAGAGCCCCATCCAACCTGACCTTTGCGGTATCTAGGGATGCGGCATCAACAAGTCTCTGGGCAACCCATTCCAGTGCTTCACCACCCTTATTAAAAAAAAGTCGTCCTTAATCTAGTCTTAATCTACCCTCTTTCAGTTTAAAATCATTACTCCTTGTCCTACTGCTACAGATCCTATAAAAAGTTTGTTCTAATTCTCCATCCTTCTATAAGAGAAATTCTGGGCTGGGGTTGGGCAGAGGTACCTCCTGGATTTGTAAGCGTCCATCTGTGGTGACATCGTAGACAGACATGAATTGTTCCTTCATCCTCTGAACTTTTTCTTCTGTGATGGTGCTCTGCCATGGGGAAAACAACAAATGCATGAAAATTGCTGAGGGCATTAGATGAGCTCCCTGGAGGAAATCTCACCCACAGATAACCACCAGGATCATTGCATCCTTCCAGTTGGGGGTAATGCTTTTAAAAACCCACAGACACACACTGTGGATTAATTTTTGGAAATAAATCCTATGCATGGCTTAGTATCTACTAAGTTTTCAGCTGGAAGATCAGTGTTTGAAGACCCCAAAATATTTCAGTGACACCTGCTTCTTTAGCCAACTCTTCCCATTACATCGCTGGGTTTTGGTTTTGCTCAAATGTGTATTACAGCAGTTTCCATCCTGCTTGTTTTCAGCTTGTGCTTTTCAGGAAGATATCTTTATCCTCAAGTAACATCTCTGCAGTTCATTAGATCATCAGCCTTGAAAGGTGCCAGTGAAGCTAAATTGTTGCTTATTATTGCCTGTCAACTGGTTTGAGACCTGGCACCAAGCCCTGTCAGTGTTCCTGGGTTAATAGCACAGAATTTCAAGCAACTGACATTCCCTTTGTATCTTCTCAACTCCGTAATCGATTTATACATAGTGAGGAGTTTTCCGGGCTTGTCAGGTTATGTGTTTTGACAGGCATTGCTGTGACAGGTGAAACACAATGCTTAGGTTCATCAGGCACAGTTTCTTTAGCAGCAACCATGAGGGTACCCATTCTGACTGAACTACACAAAACACAAAATACAATTTCCCCACCCTGGGAAAAGGCTTCTGGTCATTCTGGGAAGCTCACCTAGTTAATCTTGCCCAAGCAATTAAGTCCTGCGTTACCCTTGGCACCCACACTGAGCAGACCCTGGATTGTGTCTCAGTCCTGTGGGAGATGGCCCTTTCTGGGAGGGGAGGGAAGGAAAGGAGAAGGTTAACCCAGACTGGCTCTTGGCATACCTTTTCAGCAACTTTACAAGACAATAAATTAACATCTTCTCAACCCCCGAAGAAAAGTCCTTCAAAGTTTTTATCATCTCTACATCCAGGTGGATTTAGGACTACAGCTGTTCCTTCCTGGGTCTCCTAACGCAGCTTCTCATTCTTTCCAGCTGCTATTGAAATTCCATCAGGCTGTACACTCCTTTCTTTATTACTGTGATGCAAGACCACGAGTGACATTCCCAAATTTACTCAGTGCATAGCTCCACGCAGTGCAGCCCCTTGGGTGCATCCTTGCAGTGTAACACCAAGGGCTGGCAGCTCCCAGTCTGGGGATGAAACACTTAGCAGTGATCCCACAGGGATGTGCCCCAGGTGGCAGTCCCCCTCCTGAGGCCTGCCGTGGGCTCTGAGTGGGTCCCAGGGCATGGCTGCAGGATCCTCCTTTCCCATGGTGGTGTCCAGAAAGCCCTGTGGACTTGGGTATTGCAGGCACAGCACATCACTGAACACACAAATTTGGTTTTCTTTCCCCTTGGCATTATAACTCGCCCTTGTGCTGTTTAAATTGCTTTCTGACAGCACCTTGACACTTTGAGACTCCCCCCAGGAGTTAGGCAAGCCTATCAGGTGCCAACTTCAACAGGCTTGCAAAGTACTCTGAAATTATCCTCCTTCATGCCCAGTAGGATATGTTATTTCTGAAACAATTATCATAGCTGATATTTGAAAAGTGTGCTGTGGAGCTCAGACTAGTCATTTGTTAAGAAAGCTTATTGCTCAACTTCATGTCAGCTCTTAACCACCACTTCATTGAGCTTCCTGTGGCAAGATCACTGTTACCTGCATAAAAATAAGACAACCTCCTTTTTTTCTATAAACTGATTTAAACTATGGGATACATCAAGTAAATGCCTGGAATACTTACAATATTTACACAGCTCCAAAAGCTTTTAGTCACAGGGGTTACACTACACTGGATTTTTCAATTTAGACAATCTTTCTCTCTTCATAAATATTCTACTTATGAAAAACAACTAGTAATAGTCCTACCAAAAGTCAGCCTTTACTCACAAAGAATAAAAGATACTGCACAAACTGGCTTTCCCAAGGTGCATGTTCAAGGCAAAATTATTTGTACATTATGAATTTTTATACTAAGAATGATACACCTTGGATTATGACCATTAGGTTTCAAAGGTGACCTTTTATGTTTACAAAAAAAAAAAAATCCCAGAAGATTTAAAAAAAAAAAAAAGTAGACTAAATAAGACTAATAAGTAGACTAAATAATTCCATGTCAAAACCAAGGTCCAAGATTGACCTACTGGTGGTGCAAACCAGCAGCTTGCTCTGATTGCCTTTCTATTCCAAAAATATTTAAAAAGTTGGAAATTTCCCATAATCTACACAATTTGTTCCCCTTGTCCAAGCAAAGACTCTCCTCACCCCACCCCACCAGCAATGCGGCTGGCGGTGCACAAGAAGTTGGGAAGGGACACAGTTGGGACAGCTGATCCCAACTGACCCACAAGATATATCACACCATACCATAAGGTGTGGTGCTCAGCATACAGATATGGGGGAAGAAGAAGGAAAGGAAGATGTCTGGAGTGTGGTGTTTGTCTTCCCAAGTCACCATGATGGAGCCCAGCTTTCCTGGAGTTGGCTCAACACCTGCCTGCCCATGGGAAGTGGTGAATGAATTCTTTGTTTTGCTGTGGCTTATCCCTGTAGGCTTTGCTTTACCTATTAAAATGTCTTTATCTCAACCCATGAGTTTTCTTACTTTAGTCTTCTGATTCCCTCGCCCATTCCACTGGGGAATGAGTGAGTGAGCTGCCTGCTGAATTAAACCATGACATAACAAATAGCAGCATACAAAAATTTGCTTGTTGTCTCATAAGATGGAACAGGGGGAAATGGCTTCACAGCAAGTAAATGCCTGCAGCTGAGCACATCTTTCTTCATCAGAGAATGCTGTCTTGATTATGTTGCCTGTCTTAAGCAGCAGATCTGCACTCAGTTTCAAACATTTGCAAAGCTTTTACTTTTGTGAGAGTTGAAGTGAATGCCATTATATCCTTTTCAGTTACTATATGTACAAGTAAGACTTTCTCGTAATTCCTTGTTTTCCCTGACTCATGCAACTCCCTGAGTTTGTGGATGCTGTGTGGTTTTGAAGGGCTGCTGCATGTTCTCACTGTCCAGTCAGGAAAGAAATCCTTACTACTTATCCTCAGGGGAAGGCCGTGTCATTTTTACTCTCATAAACACAGTCTGTTCACACATTTTTCAGGGTTAATGGGTAAATTTCTTACTGTGGATGCTCTTCCAAAGAGTTTTACAGATAAAAACTTCTGTACTTCAAGTTGCTATAATAAATGAATTTTCCACTTTCTCCTTTCCATGTCCAGTCTCCATCTTCCCTTTTGTGAAAACCCTTTACAAGTATTTAGCATCACAAAAGTAATCTGGTTTTTAATAGTGTTTGTAATCACGGAAATGGCATGATCACATTTTTTAAATTTCCACAGCATTTAATTTCTTTGTCATGGCTGGTTATGATTGTTTGGAAACCTGGCTGTAATCTGTCTTCTTTGTTAATCCATTCCTTTTATATTGCTGTACTCTTTGCCTCGTGCTGACAAATTAAATTTTTGCTCCTTAAGGGATGAATGTACTTGGCAGAAGCTTGCCTTGATGAAAACACAACTATGAGTCACTTGGTTTGGGGGGCAAAAAGTGAACGTATGGAGCCCTGTGGAGCCTTTCCTACTTGATGAAATGAGATGTCTCATTTAATCCCTGCTGATCAAGAGAATCTTATATTAAATTGATTTGTTTTTCCTTCTTTACATGATTTAAGAAGCAAACAACTATATTGATTAGGATATAAAAAAGGAAGAAATTACATTTAAGTGACTATTATGCCCTGTTTCTTGAAAAAAGTCTGAGTATTTTCTGAAAATGCTGGCTTGAGCACATGTGTCTTCTAATGTTTCAGCCAAATTCGATAGGAGGGCCAAGGGTCCCAGAGATATTGAGTTCCTACAAGATCTATGAAAATAAATTGTTCCTGCCAAGAAGGAAAGTTGGAAAACAAAATTAAAAACTATTATCATGCCAAAAGCCACATAGTACAGACATGAGGCCAGCAAGGACCAGCTGAGAGACATCAGTAATGTATGCTCTGATCTTAGAAGAAGAACCTTTTTTTTGGGGCCAAACATTTCTTCATTATAAAAACTAATCTCATTAATGACTTTGTTGCTCCCATGCAGTTGTACATTGGATTGCCTGCAGGAATATCATCCTGCAGCTCCTGGGCCAACTTCTTGTTTGGGCCAATCTTGCTCACTTAACTTCAGTGCTATCACTTGAGAATTTGGCCCTGTATTTTGGTTAGGATTTAGATGAGCACTTCACCTGTCATTCTGCATTGTATTTGGTTCCTTTTTCAACTCTCATCAGCACGAACGTGGGAACGATTTTTTTCACGTAGAAAACACCTGTATTCAACAAAGGCTACTGCAGCCTTCCATGTGCCATCACGGTTTAATGGTTAGGCTTTGGACAGGTTCTTTGTTCTGTCCTTTTCTCTAGGCTGAAAGTTGCTTGACATGCATTTGGGCAATGAAAACACATCATGTCTCTTTTTTGCCAGGAGCATGTTGAGTTCGCACTAAGAAATACCTTGAGGCATTTCCATGCCTTAATGTGGAAGAACAGGAATAGGAACTGGTCAAGCTAATCAAGGCTGGCGAAAGCCATACCCAAAGAAATCACTGTATTTGGCAATAATCAGAATGATAGAATGGTTTGGGTTGAAAGGGACCTCAAAGATCACCTAGTTCCAATCCCTCTGCCACGAGCAGGGACACCTTCCACTAGACCAGGTTGTTCAAAGCCCCATCCAACCTGGTCTTGAACACTTCCATGGATGGAGCATCCACAGCTTAACTGGGCAACCTGTTCCAGTGCCTCACCACCCTCACCGTAAATAATTCTTTTCTAATATCTAAATAATGAGGATTGCCTGGGGGTTAGAATTCTGAAACATTCTGGATGTGGATGCAAGCTGAATGCTTTCTGCTCGGGGTCTTCCTGCTGTTGACCTGCGGGTCACCAGAGACCTTAGGTCTCTTGGGGTGGTAAAACACAGGGCAAGTCTGCTTTGGATGGCTTTGAGGCTGGCTGATATTTTGGCCATCAAACTTTTTTTGACTAGCTGTTGCACTCCTGGCCACACTAAATTTAAACACATTCTATAGATAGACAATACAGTGTGCAAAGCAAGGATGAAGTGCAAGAGTAGCTGGAGGCTGCTTCTCTTCTTTGAAAGTAAAAAGCAAAGACAAATCCTTAATGGCTGCTCAGGGTGAACTCCTGAAAATTAACTTTGATCCCTTCCAGTCATAACTATCCACGTGATTTTCAGGCAAGGGGATTATAACAAGGCTAATACCTGTATTGTCTGATTGAATTTATACTTCAACAATTTTTGTGGTCTCCTACACACTTAGGTGAAGGTAACAATCTTTTATCTGAAAGTCTTCTATCTCATTTGAGTATAATTTAAACAAAGTGAAATACCTTTCTGAGAAAGCCCAATGGCAATATGCATTTCCCTCCATACCTGCCTAGATATCATTGGTTTTATGGAAATTTTCAGTAATCCAAACCCAAAATTTATAGCCATTCATCTCTAAAACCCTTATCTAATTATTACAAGAATATACCTAGAGTTTCATTAAAGCTATTGAAAAGAGCAAGCAAGGAAGATCCTAAACGATCTTGATACAGAATGAAAGATGTGCAGGAATATAAGAGAGAAATGCAGGGACTGTAGTTCCCGTTCTAAAAAAAAATACTTCTTTGATGCTGAAAGAAACTGTCCTTTCACTGAGCTTCCACCTCAGTATAAAAACTTATAGAAAATGCATGGAATGAGGTGGCCATACTGTAGAAGAAAGAAGTTTGTGAAGGAACAGAAGAGAGCGCGGGCAGCTCACAGCAGCCATGCAGCTGCAGGTCCGAAGCTGGAGGCTCAAATGGTTAGAGAGAAGTCACAGGAGTAATAACAGCAGCAGGTGGATAATGCCAGAGGTTCCCAAACTTAATGCTAATGTGGGGCTGAGTTGCACACACCTGGAAACTGAAGGCATTTTCTTAGGAATGGAACAGAATGGAATAGAATAGGATATTTCAGTTGGAAGGGACCTACAACAACCATCTAGTCCAATTGTCTGACCACTCTGGGGCTGAACAGAGTTAAAGCATGTTGTTAGGTGCTTTGTCCAAATATCTCAACATTCACCCATTACTGGAGGAGAAGGGACAGAAAGCAGCACCTGGGATTTGGGTTGGTTTACTGCAGGTCTACCTTTGTTGCAAAATCTTCCCTCTCCCCCCATAATTGTTGATGACTCAACAAAAGACAATGAATTGGCCTCCATCACTGGGTGCTATTTCAAGTTTCTTTCCTTGCTCAGAGTCATCAGGAAGAGCTGTGCCTCTCAGCTTCCCGGTTTTGTATTGTTTTTCCAGCTGCTCCCATCCCCTGGCATTTAGTGTCAGCTGGGCATGCCGCAGAATAGCTGGGAAGAAAAACAGAGCTGAAGGACTACAGTGGTCATTAAGAAAAATAACAGCTTTGAGAGTGCAGGCTGAAAAAATATAATTATGAAGTCATTCTCTATTCAAGCAGACAACTTCCAGTGTTGATAACATTATTTATCATTTGTGTAGCACTTCAGAACAGAGTCACTAATTAATCCTTGTGACACATCTGTAAGTTATGCCAGTGTATTGCTGCGTTCCCCTTTTACTGTGCAAGGAAACAGAGATGTTAAGAACCCGAAGTAGTAAAGGTCAGAACGAGTACTACAGCAGAGAGATGCTCAGTCCCAGCTCAGTTTGTATCACAGAGGACACTTTCTTTCTATCGGATGGTAAAACTGATGCAGAGGAGACCCTTTCTTTCCCCTCCTGCTATAACCACAAGACTGTAAAATATAAATCATATGAAAAAGGGAAAAACGGCTCAATGTTGTTAGACAAACTCATTGTACAAAGGTAGTTGAGACCTTTGTTTAATCTGGCTCTGCAGGTGATCCCCATACCCAGGGGAGTGGGCAAAGGACTGCTCTCAGCCTCCCCTTGGGTTTTCTGCCACCAAGGCAGCCTGCCCTTCCTGCTGCCTGCTGTGTAGTTTTGTCCCTAATACTACTGGAGCGGAAATATTGCCACAAACTGGCAAGAAAACTAGGGGAGAAAACCAAAAGCACTTGAGAGCCTGTTTGAGTACCCTGAAAGTCAGTGAGCACTGTCTTCCAGTATTAGCCTATTTCTTCCAGGAGTTGGTTCTTTCTTCATTCAATCTGGATTAAGCTATTTCTTTTAATGGCAAAACTTAGCAGAAGCAAAGGACATGCAAACTGGATCAGCATGCTGAGTTAGACTAAAGTCATCTGAGCAGGGACTTCTAACAAGCAATAAAACTATTATTGATTTTTTAAGGCAGGAAGTTCATTGCTAGATCACCCTCATTTTCCAAGTTCTGTGTGCTGATAACTAATACAATGTAATAGCGTTCACATTGACATCAGCAAGACCACAAAAACTGCTGTTACACATGGGGTTTGCAGCTGCTGTGACTCCGTCCCAGAATATCATGTGAGGGATGCACATGAGGGCAGCTATGGGTGAGAGAGGGGCTTGGAGTTTCTCCTTGACCTCTCATCACCAAGAAGCCGCCTGCAGCATGAGATCCCCAGTTAATCTCCAGTTTTATCACCCACTCCAGAGAGCCCCACTTGGAGGTCCCTTGCTGCAGTTACTCACTGTAGCATTGAGATCTGCAGCCTCATTTTAAGTGTCCTTCAACATCTCATATTTGCTGTCACAGGGTTTGTCTGAGCAAGCTTTGTGGTGGTGTTTCAATACCCCAAGACTAGCAGCTCCCAATTTTAATTTTGTTCCTGGGTAAACAATCATGAGGTTTCTGATTTCTCTTTAAATCAGTTTTTCTACGTCCCTAATGATTCTTTGTGCTTAATGCTGAATCTTTTTTTAAATTTGTTTGAAGTCTTTTTATGTGCCTATCTGTTCATCTAACCATACATGCTCTGAAAGACATTTCTGCAGAAACTGCCAATATTTCAATCCAAATTTACTTGCAAATGAAACAAAAACATATTTGAAAAAAATTACAGCTTCTATTTTTTTTATTGTAACCCTAAATATCCAAGAATACTAATTGGCTTGTAAGTAAAATTCTGATTTTACACTTGATAGTCATGAATTTATCCCTTTTATCAGCTACCCTTTTTCTTTTGGTTAATTACTTTTTGCTTAAATGAACTGTTTCATCTCTGGCTTTTGGCACACCCTTCCCTTCTATTTGGAAGATGTTTCCTCCTTTTCCTATCTGGGCACACGCTGTGTAGTGACAATATTAATGTATTCTTTGTATACTTCTGAGAGCTGGCCTGAGTGGCAGGACTTCTCCCTCACTGAGAGTGGCACTCATAGGCAATGTATGACCTGAAGCTAAGGAAAACCAGCTCCCTGTAAATTGTCATGCAACTTCTGGTAGTACTGAGATACCGAGAGTGAGCGAGGGGAAATGACATCAAAAATAGGAAAGGAAACCAGGGGAGAAACCCAGAAACACTTGAGAGCCAGGTCTGGATCTCAGAAGCAAGAGAATTTACTTTCTTTTGACTTCTAGCCATTTGCGGCGATATAGACATAAGCCTTCTTCCTAAGCACCATTTAAAATTAATGACAGCATATTTGTTAAAAATTGACCTGGGAGAGAAACTTACCATATTAACAAAACCAATCAGCACAGGCTTGAGTAAATAAATCATGAACATTGCCCTCCTGCTCACCTAGCCAGGCGGTGCCAGTGCTTTTTCACTTGATTCTACTAAATAACAGTAAATGATCTTCCTTCCGCATTGCCAACTAGCCCCTTCAGCTGGTGCCAGCTGCAGTTTCACCCAGACAGCAGCTGTTGGGCTGTAAACAACTGGTCCCACTGCCCAGGTGACTGCACTTGTTGCTGTACCTGCTTAAATGCTGCCCTGTTGCCAAGAGAAAAGCTCTTTACCCCAGGATCGCTAAGGAAGTCAGCGACCAGGGAACAAACACAAACCATCTCTCAGCACAACCTTTTTGCTCAGACTTGATGCACAATTAACATGGCACAGTACTTACTTCTGGTCCCAGTGTCTCCAGAAGATGATGAAAAAAATTATCAAGCTCCTTCCCTTCTATGTAACCATTGTCTAAATAAAAGTCAAATATATTAACGGTCAGGTGGCTCTGCTCAAGCTCTGGGAAATGTGTCATGGGCTGCATGCAGGGAGCCCAAAGCTTTGTGGTCAGGATCTCAGCTGGGGGCCCTGCCTGCCCGCATGGGTGGGTCCTATGTGCCATTCAATTTGATCTGGTCGCTTCTATTTGAGGGCTGGGCACAGCTGCAGGGTTCCCTTAAGAGTTTTCCTTACAGAAAACTTTTCAGAAAAAAGAAATCTACAAACTGGGAAAAAGAGGGAACGGCAGATAGAATGGGAAGGTGATGAAAAGGCAATACTTTTGCAGTGAAAAGGGGGATTTGCAGCTGTGATATTCATGATAAGGAGCAAGAGCGGGGCTCAGAAACACCTGCAGGACCTCACGGGGTGAAGCCTGGGCATGCCGGCAGACACCCACGCGTGCAGGCAACCCAGCCGCATGAGCAACATCCCAGGCACCCCCCCGAACCCACCCGCGCACACCCCGACGGGCACCCTCCCGGCGGGCCCGCCTCCCACCTGCGCGGCCAAGCCCCACGTAGCGCCCACCGGGACAGGCCTCACGTCCCCCTCCGCCGGGTCCCCCCACGCGTGTCCCCTCCCGGCCGGCCCCACTTGCCGTCGGCGTCGAACCGCCGCCACGCTCCGAGGAAGGCGGCGGCGTCCAGGCGGCCCTCAGCACCGCTCTCCATGGTGCTGCTCCCAGCGCCGCCTCCGCCCCGGGCCCGCCGGCGGCCCCGGCTTTGAGGGCGGCGGCCCCGCCCCGGGGGCGGCCCCGCGGGGGTCGGGAGGGAAAGTCCCCCCCACACGGGGCTCGGCCCACCGACCTCCTGCCGGCCCCGCCGCCCCGATCGCACCCGCACACTCGGGTGTGGGCTGTGAGAGGACGGGCTCAGCCGCCCAGGTGGGCTGGAGAAGCCCGACCTCGGAGCCCCCGCTTCGGAAGAGCCGTGCGCCGCTCGCAAACGACCTTTAAAGTTTCAAACCTCCCCGAACAAAGGCAGAAGTGCTGCGGGAGACGTGAGGCTGCAAGAAGTAGTGGAGTTTTGAGCGGGGGGGAAGAATGAAGTCTTCTAAAACTTGTAACTCTCCTCAGTTTATGAAAGCAGAGCGGCAGCAGGCAGAGATCTCTCACCTCCTCCTTCCTCACAACCATTGCGAGGGTTTCCCTCGCTGGAATGAATAGCCGTGGACAGAAACATGCACCTTCTTCCTCTTATAATACTAATCCAAAGAAGAAACCATGGGGTTCAAGATCCCAGTGCTAACAGAACACCATATTCATGATGGCCCTGCTTGGGATTAGATTTGAATGTCACCCGTGTATTCACCTGCAGTGATTTCGGATACCTGGGACTGGGCTGTGTGTCTCCATGTGTGCTCCCAGAATCATTATTATCTCCTTTGAGACCCCTTACAGACAGTTCCTTCCAGGTTGCCTTTGATTGAATGTATACATATTTCAATTTTATGCATGTACTGTTGCTTTACAGAGGCTTTGAAGAGCAGTAGAAAAGGCTTTTAAAAAGTATTTAATGATTGCCCTGAGCAGGTTCCTTTTTGATCTGAGGGGAAAAAAACCCCAAACCTGAAGAACTAAGAGTTGTGTTTTACTCAGGAAATTCTCCCAGGGAGCTCACAACAGAGATCACACAGCAATGTCCAGCTTTTCCAGTGTGCAAAGAAAAAGGAGACGCTGTAAAGCTGATGTGTTTTAACAGCAGCATGGGAGTGGCTCAGTACAGGGATTCCCTGGACTGCAGCCTGGGATCACCTTTGAACGTCAGAAAAATGAGTGTCAAGATCATGCAACAGCAAGGCCAAAAGCACCCCCTGAGTGTGCTCAGATGGCGAATGCCAGCACGGGAGGGGAACTCTTTCGGAAATGACATGGGAAACTCTAAATTTTTAGGGGACACCTGCCCCTGTTCTTTGCAGGCAAGACCAGAGTCAATGCACAGGTTTCTCTGTCATCTGTCCTTGCTTCACTGCCAAAAGTCATGCCTGGCACCAAGATGAGGGCTCTCCTCTGGAATCTCTCCTGCAGAGTCTTCTCCCAGGTGCTTCCCACTATGGCTCCCTGGCAGTGGTGGCCTCATTTGCGCCATGGGAGCTGCCTGAGCTCCTGTGTGGAATGAGGTCACCTGGCATTGCTCCATGGCATGAAGGTCACTTTTTGGCCTTGTCTCTCTTCCCAGGACTCAGAGCCCACCTGCCCCAGACAGGGAGAATCCCGATCCAGGTTTTAAGGAAAGAGCTGTCCATTAGTTTCTAGCATGGATTGTAAGCCAGCTTTGGAAACCACCACCATGGTTGAGAACCAACAAGGTCCCTTGGTAGTATGATCATGACAACTGGTTTCTTACTAAAAATATTTTTAACAAAACTAACTTAAGAGGAAAGACTACCCATGTTTTAAAATAGGGGAAGCACCCTGGCATTTGACAGAGATGGAGACAGCAAGGTTTTATAGGACCAGATGCAAAACTCAGGCCACTGAGAACTTGTCACAGGTGGCTCTCGCCCCTGCCCTTACAGGAGGAAGAGTAGGCAAGAAGTGACACCTTATTTAAACTGCCAGTATTTATTCAGCATCTCACACGACTGCAGTGAAACCAGGCCCAGGCTGGAGATAAAAAATGACCTTAAAGCTTAATGGGCTCTCAAGAACTCACTGTAACCTGTGCATGAGGATGTGAATGATTTGTGTCCATCCATCTGAGCATCCTCGTCACCCCACACACACTCAGTGCTGGCACAGAGATTTTGATTTCACACAGCAGCAGAACATTCCTTCAGAGGGGGGGAAAAGGAACAGAGATGATGGATTCCTCTTCTGTTTGCACCAGCTATGCCTTTGCTACCTCCACAAAACTCTCCACTGAAATACCCTATAGATATTGAGGCCACCCCATAGATGCACAGCTTAGCTGTTCTGCCCCATCTCATGTACTGCACAAAATGGATTTAGGGTTCTTGGGGTAGAATTCCAAAATTTAGCTCAAAGTGACTGGAACCAGGTAAGCTGATTAAAATCCCAGCCTGCAGTGAGGATGAGGCCATCCTGCTGCATGGCTAAAATGGGTTCAGTTTCTCCAATTGCTTTAGGTGACTCAGTAAAACATGAATGAGAAGAAAACTCAAACAAAAACCAGCTCAGAGCGATTTTTACTCACCCCGTTGGACTTTCTGTGGAACACTGTAAATTTGAGGAGCATATTGAGCTGAGGATCTATTTGCATTAGTATTAAAGCAACAAACTGAAGATTGCTGTGTGTGCCGCTCATGTACCAAATTCGGCAAACACTCTGCCTTGGCTTACTTTCTTAGAGGAATAAATAAGACTTAAAGGTAGGCAGTATTTTTAAAAAGCAAAGAATGCTTTTGATTAAGGACTGGCTTCAGCGTTGCACTGTACAGTACTGCTCAAGGCTGAAGATCTCAAACCCATGTTCTGAAAAGCTTTAGAAAAAAAAAAGCAAGCAAGTTTATTCACTCTGACCACAGATGCATTTGGCTCTTCAATGAATGTGCTTCAGCAGGTGCCTTGAGGCTGGAAGCATTTGCACGACCATCGCCTGGCCCTGCTGTGGGTCAGGGAGCCCTCCAGCTGAGGACACCAGCAATGTTGTATTATTTAACTGATATTGTTGATCAATTAATAAATGGCAATATTTCCCAAGTAAAGAGCAAAATAGGGAGTGTGTGGCCAAACTCCAGGCTGGGCTAGTTTTGTAGAAAGGCTTAATCAAGCAAAGCAGAATTTCCAGAAGAAAATTCCAAATACATGCAGATACGGATAAATGGAAACAATTTTCCTCACCAAATGGCTTCAGCTTCCCTCAGCCTTGCACTGACCGGAGACACTGAGGAAGCCAACGCCGGCACCATCAGCTTTTCTTCCTGCACTGAGCAGGTGCTTCGCAGGTAGTTTGGGTCTTGCACGGGTCCCATCCTGGATCCTCAGTTCTCCCCGTTTTCCCCAGACCCTGATTTGTACCAGGATGGTGGGAGGCGAGTGTGCCAGCTGAGCTGCTGTGCACAGCTGGGGCTGCCAAGGGAGGGGATGACGTGCTGCTGCCCCACAAGGGGTCCGTGGGCATCCCAGCAAAGGAAAATGCTGCTGAAGCAGATGAAAGGCAAACTGAAAGGGAATCAAAGTGGAAATAATAGAGTCAGTGAAAACCCCCTACCATTGCTTGGATATCAAGCCAGAGACGAAGCTGTCTGCTGCAGAAAAGAAACATTCTTCTTTCCAACCCACCCTCAGATAGGCACAAGCTGCTTATTAGCAGCAGACCTCAACCCCCACCTGCCAAAAAGGATGCCCTTCTCTTGCCCCCTCCTTCTGCCCCGCTCTTTCCCTTCCTCCTTCCCTCCTTCTGACCAGCAAATCCCACATTTCTGTGCTGGGCTAGATGCTGGCTCCATCTTTCTGGCTCAGGTGGTGCAGAGTGTGTGAGTTCAGGGCGCAAAGAGGTGTAGTGACAGTTCAGGTCAGGTATTGAGAGACATGGTGTGACACAGTCTACCACAGATGTTCCCATCCACAGATTCCCACCAAGGCCAAGTTTTTCCAGCCTTCCCACAGGCAGCCTGCCAAACTCTGAGGCTTCAGTCCTCTGTCCTCTTTTCCATTTTGGACCAGCAATGGAATCCCTTGAGTGTTATAGGGAAGTAGCCAACCTCTATGCACAAGAATTCTGCTGAAAATGAGGGGTCAGGACTCAGGCCATCAGAAGGGATCTAAGAAGAGATTTCCCAAAGGAAAAGCTGATATTTCACCCAGCTGCAGCCTGCTTGATGCTACCCTAACGGGGACTGCAGTCTCAGTTACAGTTAATGACTTCCATTATTTCAGTCTTTGGCTGGAACTTAATGTTGTCCAAGTAAAGCCTGAGCTGCACAGCTTCCACAGCACTCTCCTCTACCCTCTGCTGGGTCTTACCCGCCTAAGCAAATGGGAAGGGATGGAGGTGTCCCTGAAACGATGGAAAACAGAGATTACAGAGTTAACTTTACTCCTCTATTCAGTGAAACCAAATTGGATTTGCCAAGCTAGCAGCCCCTTTCCTGCCTTCTCCGGCTGGTATCAATCTAATTAAATACTCTTTCTCCCACGCAGCTTTTTCTCCTCAGTTCAACTTACTGGAAAAGCAGAAAAAACAGGTTCTGAAGGACTGGGTTTGGGGTCAGCTGGCAGAACTCATCACGAATTGCCAAAGCAGCATCAGCACGGTAGCATTGGAGCAAAGACCTTGACACAGAGCTGTGAGGGACCATGGCAGCATATCTGCTTTTCTATGTAGGCTTCCCAAACATGGGCACTTGAAACCTGCATCTAATAAATGTGTAGGACAGCTGATGGAGAGGTGTCAAAGGCAGAGGGGCTTTCTAATTGGGAAGAGACTGTTTTCATATCTGCAGGAGCCTCTTCAGTTTGCTGTGGGATACAGCATAAGAAATTGAGACCTGTAATAACAGCCCTGTAACGACACCAAAAAAAAAAAAAAGAGCATTTTCTCCTTCATCAGTTGTGCAGAGACTCACAGATTGTTTTCTCTCTACTTGAAAATACAGGGTCTCACTGTTTGGCTTCTTGGTGCTGATGAGCATCCTTGCTCTTACAACAATTTCTCTTTGGTACTTGGAACAGGGGGAATTTGCACCCCCAGGATGGTCGCAGCCCCTGCCCCTGCAGGGTCTCCCTGGTGCAGGAGGAGCAACCACAGATGAGATGGCCCAGGGAGGGAGTGAGCTGGCAGCTCCTGACCAGGCAAGTGCCTCATCCCAAGGACCACCTTGTCCCTGACTGTATGCTGATGGAGAACTAACAGCTCTGTCTCAAACTCAGAGGAAAAGAGAGTTTTAGTAGGAGCTCTGCCATTGCTCTGCACCAGCCTTGTTCCACCAGCTTGGATTTCTCCTCACCACACGTGACCCTGGAACCTCTGGGGTATCTCACATCCCCAAGAGGCACTTGGATTCAAGCTTCCACCAGGCTGCTTTCTAGGGACTTGCCATCAACTTTCACACTATTTGATTTTTTCCCTGCCCTGCAGATCACCTCGAGGCCTCACTTTTGCATTTCTTCACCCTGTTCAGATGTTCCTGGGTCTCTGAACACACAAACTCTGTGCAGCTCCCAATGGCACATCACACGTAGCTCCATGTCCTTTGCCAGCTGCCACCAGGTTTCAGTGTAGGAACCCCTGGTGAAGCTGGCACCACTCAGCTCCCCCTCTCAGAGCCTCCCAAGGACAACCATGGAGCATTGAGCCTTTCACCAGTTCTCTAACACTAAATGAATAAATAAATAGCCAAAGTTAATGACTAAACCAAACCACTGCCTCTAGGATAAAGTAATGCCTTTGTCATCCCACAGCCCTCCTGCCCTTGTGCCAGAACTAGGAGCAGCCCCATGAGGACAAGCTTACAGTGCCTTCAGCTGAAGTGCACCAGACAGTTTTCCACCCATTTCTGTGTCTCAAGGGATCACGATGGGGCACGTGAGATATCGAGTGTACCACAGACAAAGTCACTGAAGCCTTGACACTGCCAGAAAATCCTTAAGTCTGGAAAACTGTCCTTCAGATCTGGAAGTCACTGGCAGTGTCTGCTGAAACAAGGTGCCATCATGGCCTGAGGAACAGGGAGCACTGCCTGTTTGGTGAAGCTGGCTGCTCTCAAGCAAAAATAAACACACCCCTCTCTGCCCCCTGGGAAAGACACCCCAGCTGCTGTGGGGTCCTACCCTGCCTGTGGTCAGGAGGCATTGGAAAAGTTGGGACACTAGTGGAGGAAGGCCCAGGTGGCTTAAGAGGCACTTGCTGTCGTGCTGGCGAGATGCTCACGTTGGGAGGAGGAAGGAGGGACTGCAGGAGGATGGGCACAGGGATGAATAGGAAAGCTCATGATCCCTTATATCCTGGCACCCATGATCCCTTATATCCAGGATTGGGAGCTCTGACATTAGAAGGTATGAGAAGGTCGGCACCACGTGTTTACGATTTTCATCTTCCCCATTTACACACTCTTCCTTAGGATGTGGAAACACTGGTCTGCTTTCCAGGTCTGATCAGCACGAGTCTGGCATTAAATGATAATCTCTTACTCACCTGCACTGTTTGTTATGAGATCCCCTGGCTCATGGCTCCAGGAGAAGCAAAGGACAGTGTTGGTATCTGGAACCTTCCCCAAGCTTCCACACAAGCAGAGGATAATCTCCAGAGGTGGGATTCAGGCACAGCCCACCCACCGTTGGCATGCCTGGGCATGGGGAGAGCAGCACAACTCTTTCATAGGTTTCAAACCGGAGCAGACCTTTCTGCTATTTTCCCAAAAATGATTCTCAGTACCTTTTTTATTTTGCAACAGGAGACAGAAATCATCTCCACGTTACTCAAATAATAAGTGGTGGTGGCAAGAGCTCATGCTGGTGGCAGCTCTCAGCTAGAGTGTGGTGGGTTGTGCAGATTTGTGACTAAAGGGCCACATTAATTCCCAAATCGTCTCAGCCTGGCTGGCTGGCTCTGGCAGAGGAGGAAGATTTAAGATGATTGCCGTTTCCATCTTAGGAAGCAGCTATTTACTGTTGTTACTGCGCATCAGGGAATACTTTAAAAAGCTCAAAATGTATCAGTCAGATTTTAACTTCCTTAAGCAGGCAGTGGGAAGTAGGTCCTGCAGCTGTGGAACAGAGCTGTCTGAGTTCACACCGGTGCCTGGCAGGCAGCCACAGCCTTCTCCAGCACATCTCAGAGGGGAGGCACTCCCACTATGTACATGACGGGTGAAATTCCTTGACGGCAAAACCTGAAAACGAGATTTAAGAGCAGAGCAGCTCCCTCCGGGGGAGCTTCTTGCCCCTTTCCCCCCAAAGGTGGATCAGTTAGGTGCAGCTCTGAACTGCAATGCTGGTGCTGGGACCCCTGCCAGGGCAGCACTTCCAGCTGGGCAGCCAGTGCTGCTGGTCCTTCCCTCTCACTTGCTCATACAGTACATGTGCTTACGTGCATGGGGGGAAGAAGAGGGCCTTGCTGTCACCCCTTTGCTGTCACCCCTAAACATGGTAAGGCAAGACACAGCTGCTGTCTTGCCTGACACCAGCCCTGGCCCAGGGACCAAAAGTCATGGCGTCAGATACAGCCCCAGCTGCACCCTCTGAGCCCTTTCCACTGAACCAGGCCGCACAGCACAGCACTGTGGAGACGCCCTCAGCTGCAAAAGGAAGGCCAGCAGCATGCCTGGGAAGCAGGCCACCTCTTCTCCCATGCCAAACTCTGCTCCCACTGTTGCCAGCACAGCTGGAGGTGCTCAGGCAGCACCCAGTGTGACAGGAAGGAACACGGACGTACTCCAAGACGTTGTGGATGCCCTGGGAGAATAAGTAGCAGTCCCTTCCTTCAGTGGTACCTCTACCTGATCTCTGTGCAGTCTCCCGGGAGCTCCAGGGATCTCTGCTGTCGGCAGCCCACCGGAGCAGCTGAACGTGGCTTCTGGGCTCTGCCCCTTACCCCATCCAGGGCAGCACATGGGCCAGGATAGGCAGGGATCCAGGGGAACACCCACAGAGCAGCTCAGGCAGCAGGGAGAAAACGAGAGAAATGAGGATTCTGCCAGCTACACACTTGCTTGAAGGGCCTGCAGCTCAAGGAAAGGCAGCACCTTCCCTGTCCTGCAGAGCCGTGATCCCCTAAAACCTCCCAACCAGCTTGGCTTGGCACCAGGGTACAGTGGTTGTTCCCTTCCTGAAACACACTGGCACTTACCCACGCCCCTATGGGCTCAAGATACTTCAAGTAAAAGTCAATATTAAATGCAAAAGAGGTACAAGAGGGGTGCTTGGATGCAACATGAATTCTTTGCAGTCAGGCTGATAGTGCTGGGCACATCAGGCAGAAAGACAGTAAAGAAATGAGAACCATTGCTCCTCCACACACCCAAAGCCACACACAGAAAAAGCCAAACCCCAGGACTTTAAGAGCTCTCACTAGCACTCCCCTTAAGTTGTTTCTCCACCACTCAGCCTGCCCACAACACATTGATGGCTGGAATAAAGACTGGAATGGCTTCCCATAACTGATACAGAAAAACACTGCTGTCTAATAAAATCCTTATACTCCAGAAAACAAATGTTACAGCACTAAAGCTTTTCTTCTTGACATCATGCCTTGTCTACAGTATTTGACAGATCCCTGCCTTTGGTTAACTGATACCAGGGTGATGGGCACACTGATGTCAGGGTGATGATTTCTCACAGCAGGACCAGAACAGTATCTCAGATGACTGACAAGAAGGACATCAAACACAAGTAAGAAATTCTCAGCAACTAACCTCTCTCTCTTTTAAATTTTTGTCTTAATTAATACCACAACTCTTGCTGTTAATTTTCCTAAATTCACAAAACAAATAATTAGAGCAACCCTTGCTTGCATACTTACACTTCTCAGGCCATTGTCTTTTGCATGTCCTATGGGAATAAAAATTGCAGCTTATTTATGACTGGATTAGCTTTCATTTCCAATACAGGTATTTCCAAATTTTCTTGGCAATTTGTCTTTTGTTCTTACCAATGCCCAATAAATCAAGAATATATATGTGAATATGAAGCACTCTCTCCATGATTTTAGACAAATGCAGAATTTCAAGATGGTGCAAACTCCAGGTACAAACGCCCAGCCTTCAGGACCTCTTTTCCACAGCCTTGCAGCCTACTTTTGAGACATAAACCTCTAACAAGTGCTTTTAAGATGTTCAGTTTTGACTTAGCAGTCCTTTATACTGCAAGAGGAGAAGTGGCAATAGCAGGCATGTGCACAGGGATCAGACAGAAGGTCACCATATGGGCAGGTGTCTGCGCACTTTTCGTCCATTCAAGAAGGCACATAAGGGCCAGAGAAATTCCTCTCGGAAGAGAGTTATCAAACCAATTTTATTCTGTCCTACTGGACAAAAATTGAAAATTTAGATAGCAGGTGTTCCTGGCTCACATGAAGGCTACTTTGCTGAAGATTCCATGGAAGAAGATTAGCAAAAAGATCTTCCTTCAGCAGGTTTATGATGATGTGTATTTGTCCCTTTCAGCTGGAACAGGCACTTTACTAGAAGCAGAAAAATTGTCCAGGTTTTGTCTTAACTGCACACTTTGCTACCTGACACAATGCCAGCATTCAAAGAGCAGAGACTATCAGACCACAAACAGTGCTGTAAAAACAGAGACTAGTATTTCAGTTGTAAAATCAATTTTTTTTATTGTTACAAATATACATATGAATAAAATCCCTTCAACCTGTAATGTAAGTGGGTAGCTGTGAAATTTGCATCCCCTCCCTCAAAAGCTGAAATGTTTTTACAGATGTTGAACTATGTTTCTCATAGAATTACACATTGAAAGGAAGCTAATATGCAGACAGAACCGAGGAAGGCCTCTAGAAAACACCAATATTAATAAAATTTCAATTGCCCTCATTCCAGTCAACTATATACATTAATATATGAATGTGGAAGCATACCATGATTATACGTAATCCAAATCCTTTTCTGTTGTGCTTTCTGACAGTACACAAATGTAAGCGTTGGAGCTTTATGTACAGTAGGAGAACAGGAAGAAAGAAGCTCCCTATGGGAGAATGTAAAAACCATACCCAAGCATTTAATATATATAATCTATACAAATTATTTTATTAGTGTGCTCTTTTAATATAATTACAATGTGCAATTGCATACCGCAAGAATATATTTATAGGTAAGTCACGTGCAGATCCGACACATTTACATTCAGCAGTACAACACATTACCTGCTGTACAGTGTATTAGTGTAAGACAGTGTCCAGTTAATTTGCTTTGCTTTCTAACTGCCCTAATGCAGGGCACTCTCTGTAGCTGCTTCAGAGAAATTCAAGTAGAATACATGAAAGAATGGCTGGCGTTAGGCAAAGGCATGGAAAGGAATGTCTGCATTGTACAGACCAGAAAATAAGGACCGAATCAATGCCAAGTGTACTGTAAATCTCGATTGGAAGATCAGGTTTTCTGCATGGAAATGTGCCTGTGGTGAAAGAGCAGCTGACTAAAAGGGCTGTTGATTGCTGAACCCCGATTGTTATAAAAAGCTCTTGCGCTACGAAGCACTTGTACTGATTGCTAAACAAAAATAAAATCTTTATCTGCTTCTTCGCCAGAGTCACTGGACTTGCTTCCCTGATGGCCGTCTTTACTTAAGGACCTCTGCTTCAGTTCCTGGAACTCGTGAGACTGCTGCCCAGGGCTTCTTTTTGCAGCTGCATAAAATAGAAATAGGTCTTACTAATGATTGTAGAAGAGAGAGGAAGAAGAAGAAAAAAAAAAAAAACCCAAAAAGTCATTCTTTCACATGGGACCTGCACCTGATCCCACTGAATTCATTTGCACTAGTAGGAGTAGCATAGGTCCATTATTCTTCAAGACAGGAAAAGGTGAGAGAGGAGGGAGAGTTTGAGCAAGCTTTATTCCACTGTTGGTTGGTGAGCAGGCAAACTTGAAATACGACACTTAGTACTTCACTGTGACATGGATAAACAATACAGTCAGAAAAGTCTGGAGATTTTCTCCTCATCATACCACTTCCAAACCAGAACAGCATTCTTTTTTCCAGCTGGGACAGATCTCAGTCTGCTCCCTTTTGACTCAGCAGCTTTGATCAGGACAGACATTCATCTTGGCATCCAAGATACGTGAACTACTTCTCCCCGCCCCACAGCACTGCCAGATCCCGATGCCCCCCTGTTCCCTGATGGCTCTGAGCCCAATGATAATCTCTTCCCAATGAGACCATGGGCTCTGCTGTGCTTGGGAATGGGGAAAGCAGGAGGGCATACCCACTTCCCACGATCTAAATGCAATTAGTACCCATTCTGTTTGCCCAGCACTTTAAAATCTCCATAATGCCAGAGTTTTCTCCAAACCTATAAGCTTTGAAATAAATTGGAAAGAAGGTTGTAAAACCTTGTTAAGATTCCTGATCTAATCAGTGGTCTACAACTGCTATGGTAACAAGAGGGTTATACACATCAGCTGGGGTGACCTTACCCAAGACTGATAGCTTTAGCAATCTCATACTTCCACTTAAAATGAAACTTTAAACACACAGTGGCCCTTAAATATGACCTTGTTGCAAGTAATTTCACTTCACCCCCACAAAATTAAATGCTGCCATTACAAAACCTTCTTTGCTCCACCATTTCAGGTAAGGATGGCTGGCTTTGGTTCCCACTGATCCTTGTGCCTGACCACACTTGTGAATCTCTCCCTTGACAAGGCACCAGCAGCTGCTGTGGCCACGAAGAGCCACCTCTCCTTCCCCAGGTCCCACTCACCTGCAGCCTCACCGCTGTGAGGGACAGCCTGCCCTCTCACCAGCACGCAGCTCCGGCCGCAGCAGGGGCAGGCAAGCAGCAGCCCGTCACTGACCATCTCTGGGAATGTTTCTGATTGTGCCAGGCTGTGCTAGGGACTGTCAGGAATGTGGGAAATGCAGAGAGGGATCCTGAGGCAGCCAAATAGCTCTCCTGAGTCCAAAATATGTTTCCTCATCTGCGCTAGCCAAAATATGTGAGGAAATGAGAGCCAGCAGCTACACACTCACTGTATTCTTACCCTGGCTTTGCAATTTGGGAAACAGGAAAGGATTTTGAGAAAGGTTTTTAAAGCCATTTCATAGTACTGGAGAGGATTAAGATACTTAAATCCTGTAAAAAAAATTCAGGCATTTCCACCTTCCAAAACACCACTGCTTTTCACAGAAATAAGTGCCTGGAAATTTTTTGAGTAATCCTTGAAACCAGTACCCTCAAGTAATTACCTGGCCTTTGTTTGGCCTCCATTCACTCATCAAAAAGACACCAAAACACTTCCTGCAGCAGCCATTTCAGTTTATGGCCTGATAAATCTAGGCAAGCAGTTTAACCCCTAAATGACTGAAAAATGTATCAGGCTTTTTTAAGTGCACATAGTGCAAGCAGACTTCTGCTAGCAGAGCTTACCCTTGCCCCGATGAAACCAAACACAGGTGACCTGCGTCGGTCTGTGGCAGGATCTCAGCTTACAAAACTTGCTTTATCAGAGAGGTATCTCAGAATGAACTAAAATATAATAGTTTTATTATGATAGGGCAGGGAGATTCCAAGTTTGGATGGAGTAAGTTTGATTCTACAATATGAAAAGGAATTCAGTTTGTAAATTTTGGGCTGAGGAAGTTGCAACACGGATATGCAATGTCTTGAAAATGGAAAAACTGTGAGTAAATGGATTTACAGAAGATGTTCAAATATGCATTTAAAACACTTCAGAAAAAAAGCAATTTTGAACAACTGTTTCAACAAACCAGTTAAGAGGTAAGGAGAAACATGTACACATGTACCATTTGAGAACAGGAGATTTTATATTGTAAAAGCACATAGAGGAACCAAACATTTTTATAGCCTACTGAATGAGCTCACTGTAAGTCGAAGCAGCTCCTTAGTGCAGCACAGTGCTGCGCTTGGGTTCTCTTGGTGGTGTTTTTGTTTGCTTATGCAACTGAAAATCAAAGTAATAGTAAATACCCAGTTCTCAAATGGTTTTGCGAGTGATGTACCAAAACTGGCACTAACAATATTCAAGCTGAACTGTATTTTGAAACACTAGAGTGCATTTATCTTAGATAGGAAAGGTGTGCAAGCACACCAAGCAGCAGCCAGCCTACCTGCAGCGTGCTTACATCACACCAGTGTTGCTGCTCCATCACACACAGCACGCCAGTGCTGCTGCATTGAGCAATCACACACTGTAGTGAGCACTCTCCTGCAGAGGGGCTGCACGTGCTGGATGGGACTGAGCACTGGTGTTGCCACAAAGGAAAAATGCACACACGTTTTTTTATCTGGGAACTTTTTCACGACATCTAATTCCCACGGAGACAGAAAGATGATTAGCATCGCATGAGATTTTTACCTTTCTCATAATGCAATGGCAAACTCACACTCTTTTGTGGCTTCTTTGCTATTACCGTTTCTTAACAATTGTTAGTGCCAGTTATAAAGCACCATCTTGATGAAAAACAAAAACTTCTAACCAGAAGTTGGCTGTGCCCTCCTCTGCCCAAGCACATTAGCTTCCTCTTCTGCACTGGTAGAATACTGCCCCGGAGTGGTTTTCACGCTGCCAGATGGCTTGGCACAGTCATGAGCTGCATCACTTTTTTGACAATCTCCTGTTTGCTCTAGCAAGGAAAAGGATTCATTTATACTATTAAAATGTTCTGTAGACCCACGTACAGAAAGTAATATGATTAATTTCACTTATCCAAGCCATTTAATCGATTATTCAGAGAGTAGTAATCAATATGCCAGATGCTTGCTTAAATGTAGGGCAGATATTTGGGTACATTGGTAACTGCAGCCCAATCTTACAGCTGCACAGTGCAAAGAGGTGAATTTGGAAATTGTCCCACAAAGTACAGTTAAAACTCATTCATATAAAGCAATTTTATAATCAAATATCTAATTTGTAGTTTTGTTTCACAGGAGATAAAATTTTGTTTATTAACTCAGACAGATTTGCAGTGATTTACCAGTTGCAGAAATTGAACATGCTATCCTGAAGAGAGGCAGAAAGCAAGGACAGAGGAATGACTGAGAAAGTAGAACAGTAATGAAAAAAAAAGAAAACATGGAAAGGAATAAAAAAATAAACAGAATTTACTCTTTCCCATACAATTTTATGCAAAGCACAGCAGCTCCTTAAGGACCTGGAAACCCAACTTTAGCTAGTTTATTATCAATAAAATTTGTACAGTGCAATGTAGAGCCAAGTAGAAAATCCTGTGTTTGGCTAATTTGTCTGGAGAGGTTTAAGGGAGCAAGGGGTAAGAAAGCACAGTGTCTGACTCCTGTTGCTTTTGGCAACATGGATCATCTGAATGCTCAGCCCTTTTCCAGACACAGGAAAGGTCCTTGTGTGTGCTGTGTCCTGCTAGCTCTACCCAGTGAGTGGATTCTGCCTCTATGGCACAAGAGCAGCCCAATAGCAGGCGGCTGAAGCAAGAAACAAAACAAGTACCCCACGTGTGCTGATGTGCAGTCACCAAATGGTAGCCAACAACGCAACAATTTTCCAGGCAGCACAACACCCAGACTGTGAGGTAAGTTGTTTCATAAGGAAGATGGTAGCTTTAGGATAGAAAGGGACTGGCTTCTCAAAATGTACCTATCGACCATCCTGCTTTGGGGATGGCTTTGCCCCACCTCTCATCTAGAGGGTAGCAGAGGGCTCTGTGGGCAGGACAACTCCTCAGTCTTCAAACCCAGCATTATGTAGCTGCCTCAACTCGTTTGTCCCCGTCCTACACTGTGAAAATCTGCTGTCACAGTGTCAAAGGGCACCCCTTAAGTTTCACAACTTAAGTGATGGGAATTACCTTGGATGTCTTTCCTGAAGAGAGACCCAGGAAGGAAGAGGCCTCACCCCCAGATTTCAAACATCATCACTTATGCCAGCTAACACTATGCTGAGCAACGTTTCTGTGATTACTTCTCCACATATACTATGCTATCAGAGAAAGCCTTAGCTCTTCTAAGAGCCAACTGTGGGAAAGAAAACTCATCAGCAAAAGTAGAAATCCAGGGCACACATGAAAATCAGCAAAGAGAAGACAGCAGCCTACAGTTGTGCATTAAAGGTACCAAGCCTGCCCTGGCACACAGAAATTCATTGCTGAGGAACCCAAGACAAACTCAGTCACATGCAGTGACCCCACAGAAAGGAGGAGCACAAACAGAGCAACAGGCTGCATGCAAGGGACAAAGTCATGGCTGCCCCCCTGGAAACGTGCTGAACCATAGATCTGCATTACACATTATTGTGTGTGACCAATGCCAAACAGCATCTTAGTTCAGACCAAACTAACCATTAGTAGACACAAGAGTCCCTTAATTATTCATTATTAATACCAAGGGATTAAGCTTTCACTTGATTTGATCAAAGGAAGATGGGTAAAGGAGGTGCTGAATAGGTGACCAGATACACTTTCCTTGCTCTTTTCACCTTCAAATGAATAACCCTCCTCTTCCCTTCCAAGTGAAAACAAATTAGGGGACAATGACACGTCAAATTTCACTGGAAGACTGGCATGCTAGAACAACAGTTATACCAACATTCCTACCTTCTTGAGAAAATGATCTGACTGAGGGGCTGCCTTGACCATCCTTTTCTTTATCAGAAGGAACTTTCTTCAGCACCGGTGGAAGTAGGGCAACTTTTGGGGAACTGGGACCAGAGGGAGACTCTGGGGCATCCTCTGTGGAGTACCAGAAACAAAAGGGTGAGAAGCTGTATTTGCACTGAAGCTCACAGAAACAGTGCTGTTTATGACACGCCAAACATCAACACAACACACAAACAAGAAACAGCCTTCTGTCAGAAAAAGAAGGATTTGGGAATTTACATTATGTCAAAAGAATGCATGATATGGACCTCAGTCTAGGTGAAAGAATTTTAGCAGTCAAAGAAAATATCTCAATTTCAGCATTTTTAATGTGTACTGCTATTGTAGCACAAATAGAAATCTGATGGGACCAACTGAATTACCTGCAAGACATAAGTATGCCATTTGTAAAGAACAGCTGAAAAAAAATTTGGATGGATTTCTGGAAATATTTGTTCTAGTTATATTTTTATTGTCCTGAAACATAATGCACTGATCAATTTAGATGTCCTGTTTCACTGTTATAAAGCCTAAAAGTGAATCAGGGAAACAAATTACATAAACAGACTTACAGAACTCTGTACTTCCACAGAGCATAACACAAGGGCATCAGTAAAGATTTACCAAAAAGAAAAAATGCTTCCATCATCTGGACTGTGAGGAAAGCTAGAATTAAAATTCAAATCCATAGTTTAAGCTGTCTGGATATCTTGTTTCTCTAAAAGGCTGGATTGGCAAGTTGACTACCATCTTTACATTCCTTAGAGGAAGACCTTTCAGTCTTACACTAGACAGCCCCCGTTTGGATAGTGGGGAAGTACAGCCACAGTGCATTACTTAAACTGCTTTTATGTTTGCTTCTCAAGGAGTAGACAGTGGCATACAACCACAACAGAGGAATCAGGAAGATACATTAGCACTGTTAGAAAATGAAAAGGAACTCTGAGCATCACCTGTATTGGGTATTTGTACAAAGAGTTAATTCAGTGGCATACTAGAAATTAGTAGGAATTTATCTTGCTGCTGAGGAGCCACCATGAAGGAGTCAATACTTTCACTTTCAGCACAGGAAAGCAATGATGTTCCCAAATGCAACTTGCTATGAACAGATCCACCAATTCCTGGGCCTTCTCCATTTCACACTCCTGAGAGGCCACTTGCTTTAGGAAGCTCAGTATCAAGATACGGTTGAGCACAGTGATTGGCAAACACAGCTACATATAGACTTTCAGTCTTTGGCAATTTGTGGACATCTGAGCTGTGTTCCTTTGCACACAGATTACTTAGCAAAAATTTGCTACCATTTGTTGGGCCACACTGCTGGAAACAATGGCGAGAGCAAGAGCACAGAAAGGATGACTGCTTGTTTTCCTCATCAAGTTGTCTGGGCA
This sequence comes from Atrichornis clamosus, assembly GCA_013400975.1. Classification (NCBI taxonomy): domain Eukaryota; kingdom Metazoa; phylum Chordata; class Aves; order Passeriformes; family Menuridae; genus Atrichornis; species Atrichornis clamosus. The sequence continues at coordinate 114,441 of WBMZ01002693.1, read as the reverse complement.
TGCTTAGGCACTGGGTTACTACAAGTACTGCTAGACTTAGTACAAGTACTGTAAACCACTGTTAGAAGTTAGACTGGAACAGAACTGCTTTTACTGCCACCCAAAGAGCTGGCTTATTATGGGTAAGTATTACTTACTCCCTTGTGTTAAACCCACAGTATGCTCTCTACGCAGGAGATCGGAGCTGGCAGAAACAGACGGCTCAGGTCTTTCTGATACCTAAGACTTTGACACGACACTGCCTATTTTACAGATTAAGCACCACCAAATAAACCACGCTTTCCTGTTGCATTCATCTTTGAGAGCATCTTACCTGACATCTCTCACTTTTATGATCACTTCTAAAATGGCCAATAAAATAAATGTAAATCCACCTAAAATGTGAAGGTGATTTTGTATTTGAAAAGCATTCTGCCCTCTGGAGAGCAGAGACTAAGTAATGCTCAGGTTACACATCAAGGGCAGGGAGGAGGCTGTAAAATCCCTTTGACTCCTCATCCTTACCAGAAATGACATCATTCTAAGGTCAACAGTGAGTATGGGAACAGCCCAGAGGGCTGCAAGCTCTTGATGGCCATGCTCACACTTTTCACTCAGTAGAAGTTAATAAGCTGTATTTGTCATAGCTACTTGGAAGTCTCCACCTGGCTTTTAATTCCCCTCAACTGCAGTGGCTGTACTTTGGGAAGAGGGGGTTATGACACTGGACTATAAGACAGCAGAGAGACAAATGTATGGGAGATCTGCTAAGTATGTCCCACTGTTGGAAACCTTAAGATAATATCTGGGCAGGAGGCAGTCTTGTAGGGTTATAAAAGCACAGTTACAATCTCCAGTCAAAAGAAATAAGGAAAGAAACAAAGGCTAAACAAGGAAAAAGAGAGTAAGAGAGAGTTGGTTTGTGCAAATTATTAAGAATAGCAGGCACTTGCTTGAGGGGCTAAGAGCAGCCTGCCACAAAACCCCAAGGATGTTAGTATTTAGAGCCAGGTGTTTAGAGAAAATACAGCTATTTTTCTCAGTGCTGCTACAACAGAGCTTTGATGCTGAAGTAGCTTTCTATGCTCACCTCTTCTGTGAAAGCAGTCTAACTCAAAACAGCTCTGCCACTCCTGCTCCTTCTCATGCTTTACTATTGAGGATCACAGATTAAACCATTTTAGTAAGTTTATTAGAATTGGGGCAAAAGGAGGTGGAAAAGAAGGATGTGAGCCAAGAGCAAGGCACTGAAGAACCTGTCCCTCTACATTTAACTTCTGTTGTGGATGTGGCCACGGGTGTCTGCTCCACAGCCCACACGAACACCACGCACAAGTACCCGGAGCTGGGGATAGTGACTGCCCAGAATTGCTCCTCACCAGTACGAGAGGCAGAGCGTGGTTTCTGTGGCACTGTGGGTCGTCCTGCCAGGCTGGGCTTTGTTGACTGCAGTGGGGGTTTTGGGCTGGTCGGTGTATTGGAAGAACTTCTTGCCTTTGCGCCAGCTTCTGCCTTTGGTTCAGTTTTTGAATTTTTTTCTGATGATGCTGAGATGGAGTCACCTCTATTGGATGCAAACCGACTCTCTTGAAGGGTCTGCTGTTGTTTAGGCACTGAAATAAATAGACACATAAAATAAAGTCTGCTGCAACACAGAAGGCTCCATGCACAGGCATACTGGTGTGAAAATACCACCATAAACTAACATATGCACTGCTATGTGAATGTGTAAGAAGACCCCTAATGTCTTATTCAAAATTCTTGAAAGCAAAGCACCTAAACCTGCTAATTTTCAGATGTGCAGAGCTTCATAATTTAATTGTCCAAGAGGGCAAATGCATATCTCCCTTTTTAATATATTTAGGGTAATGGCTAGCAGACCTTATTCCTCCTTCATATTTCTAGGAGCAGATGGCACAGCCTACCTGCTGAGAAAACAGTGATGGATCAGTGGAAAGGGCAGCTCTCGACTGTTTTGTGTCTCTACAGACAAAGGGTTGGGTTTCCAAGATCAAAAGAAATTCTGGCCCAGAAAATAAATCCTGAGTATGTGACCAGCAGGCTACATTTTTTAATTTGTTGCTTTTAGCAAGCTCTAGAGGAGATTTTGAAACTTAGTCCAGATGAAAATATTCTTTACATATTATTTTGATTTGTATAGTAACACTGTATGTGGATTACAGTTTCTACACATTAGTAAGTTTACAAACGTGTTATTTATCCCAAACAAAGACCAAGGTATTTATAGATAAATTTACAGTGACTTCCAAGCATTAAATCAGTCCCATCTAGCTGTGCAAACTGGTACAAAGTCTGCTGGACTCCAGGTTCCTAACAAGCAAAAAGCCTGCCCTACTTTCCTACTCTGCATCTTTCAGAAGGTTGAAGGCTTATATCTAGCAGCTTCAATGATGCTCTTGGAACAGGTGTGTTAGCTTGGGACTATCTACAATTGTCACATCTTTAATCTCAGAAGAGAATTACAGACTAACTGAAATGCGGACTGGTAGCCTTGGTACTTGGCAAAACCAAGTGTGTGCTCACAGATGCTGACCTGGCCTACCTACCTGCTAGTCCCAGTCAGAAATCCTACTGAACACAGAAGTGCTGAGCACGGACATTTTAACAGCAGTGGGAGGGAGGGGAATGTTGACAGAGTTTGTTGCAAACCAATCTCCAATATGTTTTTCCAGCCTATGTAGCTGTTTTCCAGCCCAGCTGGAGCTAAACTCTGGCAAACCAGACAGTTGTGTGGTGCATACATATGAGTGTGAGTGCGTGACAGGGAGAGCTTGTTTCTGCACGCATGAAATACTTTCTTGCTGCAAGTGAAATGGTGGGACACCTTCTTTGCCTGTGTGTGTGCACATACAAAAAAAGCAGGCACCATCCAGACACAAAGCAAGGAATAAATCCCTCCAAACTTATTCTCTTTCTACATCACTATCTATAGTTCTCCTGTAACGATATCCAGCAATTTTCCATTAACTCTCTTTCTTGTCTTCCTGACCTCAGGCCTTCTAACATTATTGGAACACAGTAATTTAAAATAAATTAGCCCAAACCAAAGATAAACTGTAGTTGCAAAAATGAAAAGGAGCCTTGGGGACCTCTCAAGCAAAAGTGGTAAGGAAACAATTGACAGCTGGAGGCCAAAAGGAAGGGGCAAGCACAGTGCAGTGAGGTGGGAGTGAAATGAGTCATACAGAAAGACTAGCAAAAAGTTGGGGTCAGACACGCCCAGCTACAGTAATGCCCAAAGTGCAGACTATTCTTGCTCCTCTGACATCACTATGTTGTCATCAGGAGATACACCGTCCACAAAATCCTTCTCAAAAGATAAGCCAGCTTTAAAAGCACTGATGTATAGATTTTGGCATGCTCTGGATATGCTTTTAAAAATAGCTTTATAAAGGTATAAAACTTCAAAATTGATATCTGCAGTGCTCAATCAAGATGGCCACATTTGGATTTTGATTCCAGCCTATTTTTTCAGCCTTGCTTCTGCACGTTTTAGCAATCCTATGTGCCAGGCTTGCAGGATAAAACTGCTGCCGAGAAATCAGACCTGGATTTCCTAGTTCAGGCCACTCCTACCATGCAGTACACACAAACCACCAGAGCTGAATCCCTTTGGAAGACTTCACTGGCCAGTCCCATAAGTATACATAGAGACCAGAATGTCATCTTTTTCTCAGATGGCTGCAGTGTAGGCACTGCCATGCCAGGGCCCAGGACTACATCTTGACAAGGGCATGGAACAACGAGGTACAGAGGGAATCGGTGCTGTAAGCACTGCAAGGCTGGACACCACTTTGTACACGATGGAGAGTTGTTTTGTGCATGTGAGCAATGTCCAAGGACTTTAGAGACAGCCCTGGTTTCAATTAAACCAGGTAAACCCTGGAAAGAGCCAGCTGCCATTGACTATGAGTCAGCTGAAAGTCAGGACTACTCAAGTTAGCATGTGCAGACTGCTACAAACCTTGCAAACTGGTCATATTTCAGTCCTCAGATATATTCAGCACTTGCACTTCTTTGTGCATAGACATTTCTGCTGCCTCTCAGGTTGAGCTTTAGCTTTGCTGATCCCACTAAAAGTCAGAATCCTTTTGGAGGCACTCCAGGCACCTGAACCAAGTACTTTCTCTCCTGTGCAGCAAGAGTAAAAACTGAACCATAAACTCAGCTCTAGAGCTGATTTCATGAGAAGTGCTGCCCAACATACCACAAAAAGTGGGCTTGTTTCTAATGCTTTTCACATAGTGTAAGCTCCTATTTTGCTTAAGGCAACTGTAGACAAAGAATCTGAAGAGGGAAATGAAATTTTTGACATTAGACGTTTTGCATTTTCTTCAAAGAGTTTATAGCAGGAAACTCATACTGTACCTGTACCACTTCCATCCTGTCGTTCTGAGCTCGTTGTGTCAAAAGACTCTCTGGGAGTTGTGTCATTCCCAAGTTTCTGAAAGAGTGAGAAAAGCTCTCATATTAGTAATATATCTGCAATTAATACAACTCAGTGGTTCTGTTAGGAAATACCCCTCTAATCTGGAAGCCATGAGAAGTCAGTGATAGTAAGAAATGGTGCATTATCTTTGTTTCAGATCTTGGACAGCTAAGTGGGAAGAAAACTACACTGATTTGTAACTAACGCTGCCACATGCCTATCAAAGCTGCAATGACACCCTGCCTTCTATGAGACAGGTCTCCTAATGTACAGGAGTTAAAACTGAAGGTGCTAGCTGGAAGCCTCTTCTCCAAGGATAGCTCTGTGTCTGAAAACTTCTTGTCGAGGTTTGAAATAAAAAGTCTTTTTCTGAAGATCTAGATTTTGAATATGACTGCTGAATGGATCTCATGCTCTTCTACACAGAAGAATAACTTCTTATTTTAGAACTACAGAAGTAGCAGTACTCACATATTCACAGGATTCCTCTAAAAACCAACAGACCTTACTTACTGGAAAGTGTTTAAAGCCACCTATCACAAGCACCACTGGGTCCTCAGCACCTCAAAAGTAAAGGGACTTCTTGTTTATGTGCTGATATTTTGCCTACGACTTCTACTGTCAAAAATAGTTTTCCTAACATCTTGACCTCAAAAAAAAAACCAGCTGCAGAGACTTTTGTCATATCATAGATCCAGGCCTAAGGGAGTTTGAAACCTGTGTATTCACCAGGAGAAGCTTAGATGTGCAGCAGTTGTAAAAGAACCAGCCTCCTTTTACTGCCTTACCTGATACCAGAGCTTAGGCAGGAGGATAAATGGGAGGATACAAAAAAAGCACAGAGCAGTAAGTGCAGGATATACCAAGCAGAAAGCCTTACAAAGATAAGACGAGGGATAAAAGTGGGATTTTTTTTGAAACTAAAAAAGTAGGGATAGACTTCTGCAGGCAGGGCAACTTCAATCTTGATCCTGATTTGCTATTTCAAGACAGTTAGCGTGGCAAATGACTTTTATGATTTGTTCTGATGACCACTGCACTTGGTGATATACGCACACAAGTTCTGTGGACGTGTTCAGGTCACTGCTCCAACTACTCCAACACCAACTCTGCATGACTTGTGCTGGGATCTTAGTGTCCCATGGCATTCAGAAATCTCTACCATGTGCCACACAGTGTACAAACATGATCACTGCCCTTTAGAGTTTATAATCTGAAAGACTGCTGAGTATAGCACATAGGTAAAAATGGGACAACGGGAAATGTAGGAAGGAGAAGGATGGTTACAAGTAGAAGGGGTACATACTTATTACAGAAAAATTGATGGATTTAGAGTGAAAATAGTATTTCAAATACAAGCATAAAGAAAAGATCTTTAAATATCCATCCTGGGCATATGCCTTTCCCTGTAGTAATACAATACAGGCACTTCAAGGGAAGAACATTTTGAGGAGTGATGCAGAAGACAGTGTAGTTGGCCTTACAGATTTACTGATACCTCCACTTTGCTCGTGTAGTCTCACAGCCCCTAAAACAAAGCCTCTTCAATACAGCAAAGAAGAGGATGGAGATGCTGAATGTTTGCCATTCCTGTATAAGACCTGGCAGTGTGATGCTATCTCCCAACCTCTCCTCTAAGTACAGGTGAACATTTAAAATGGCACACTGCATTAAGGAGGATGCTATTAGGATAATAATTAAACTTCCTGTACTGTAAAACTGCCCTTGTACAACTGTAACCATCCACTCTAAGGGATTCTATTTCTACAGCTTTTAAGTATAGAACCATCTCTGTGTTAAAAACCACCTGTACACCAAACAATGAAGTCTTCTGGACAGATGCACTCACAGAAATGCTGTGACTTGCAAGGCCAGAATATTAAGCTAGGGTGCCCACAGGGACAAAACAAAGTCACCTCCAAAGCTAGCAGAAACACTAAAGCTTTGCACCACTGGGCAGAAACTCAGTTTTTATTTGCATTTCTTGACTGTCATCGATATTTTGGCTAAATTCTCACCTCTCCACCTCCTAAAGTTACGTATTTTGCTGAAAGACTGTCTTGGCTATATATTTTTAAGGGGAATACCACTCTCCACTTACTGGATTTTTCTTCCATACCCTGGAAAAAATGCCAATTTTTGCAACAATCTCCTCATGGAATGTAAATTCTCTTGAACTTTCACTGAAAACCTCGTTTTGTTATGTAAATACTGAAGACAGATGCATAACACTTAGCTACAGTAAGTGACTTAGGAGAACTGACGGAATGAAACTAATTTCACTGTAACTCCTTCCTCCCTCTGTAGTTATGGGACTACTGGGGCAATATGACCATGTACCGAGACAAGTACAAAAGCCAGTGCTGGCATCTATTAGTGTAGTACTTAAAAATGCAATTAGGATGTGAGCATGTTTGGCTACCCACTGTACACACATTACAAACTGCTGATGGTCCCAAGGCAACACTAAACACCTGCTGCAAAAATTGACCGTGAGAAGTCAGATTGATGCAGGTGAATTTGTCATGTAGATAAAGAACGCCCAGGCTCTACTTTTAATAGGAATTCACGCAAGGTTGGGAAACACTACAGAGCTGGGTGCCACTGAGAGGGAATAAACAGGTTATGGATGATGATTTGCTCATAGGCCTTGCTCCAGGTATTTAGGAATCCAGTGTGTAACACTAGATGGAGCTAAAAGATCTTTTATGCGCGCCCTGAGGCAACGCTAATCTGCAAATAGTTGACTCTACCATTAGTGCCAATTCCCACGTTGTATTCTCAGCAAAAGAAAAACAAAAATGCATTTACCATCTTTCCATCTACTGTGCACCTGCTCATGACTTGTATCTCAAACAAGACTGTGGTAGGGTATGAATGAAATAGTAAATTCCTTCTGGCTTTGTTTTCATGTAAAAATCTCTGAACACAAGCAGCCATCTGTACCTTAAAGGAAAATACCATTTTCTATCACACTAGAATTCTGATAAATTTGAAGATGTTAAGGAACTTGATATCATCCTAAACAATGTAACAGTGGAACACTGTCTTCTCCAGCTCAAGCATCAGGATACTGCATGATTTTCACCTTCATGAGTATCATGAATAAAAGTGCAAACCTAAATTATTTGATATTGTGATCTAGAATGAAGTATGTGAAAAATTCTTTGGAGCAGCATTTCCATTTTATGTCCTCTGAGCAACACTAAGAATAGCTAACTCAGTGCTCAGCTGCGTACAGATTCCGATTTCAATTCAGTTTCCTTGTTCCTGTTAAAATACAAATACAAAAAGACATAGCTTTGCATTCCATAAATACAAATTCTTACAAAAAAATAAGATCAATAATATTATCTTCTTGTATATTAAACTTGAAATAAGAGGACTAACTTTTCCAGTCAGTAAATAAGCAGAGGGTGGCAAAAAGAACACCTGGAAAAAGGCAACAATTTTCCTTTGGATGGATGAAATTAAAGTTTTCAGTTAATGCTATGAAAGCTCACCAACCAAAGAGGACTTTTACTCTCCCCACTTAAAAAAAAATTATAGATACTAATATTCTACCTCAGTCATGTCCTTCCAGATTTGACTTACTGTAGATAACAAGTGTTAAGAACTAAAAGAGCACGAAGCATATACAATTATGCAGTTGTAGGAATTTATATAATCTGGAATAGCCTGGTATTTTATAAGTTACAGCACGGCATAATACTCTTATTTAAAATCATATGCCATTTTACTTGAAAACTTGGTGCTTTAGAAATCAATGAGACTATTTATGGGTATTAGTTAAAACCAATGAGAAAGGTGGGAATTGGTCATTTCTTTAGAAAAATCGTTTTTGCACTGAGGGTCCCTTTAATGATCCACAGAATACTGCATTGATTTGAATCTGCTTATGACAAGACTCTGGTGTCTGCAGGAACGGCTCACACATCATGGCAAGCACTCTGAGACTACGAAGAAAGGTAAAAATGGATTTTAGGTGCCTTCCTTGCTCACTGTAAGACAATTCTGTACGTGTTTAAGGAAGGAAAACACAAGAAAGCATGAGATGAGCTTTGTTGCAAGGTAACACCTTTCAAATTACAGGGGATGATGGCGGGGAACGGAGAACATCTGAGTGCCTTGCACATGGAAGAGAGAAGTGAAAAAAGGCTGATTCTTTGGTAGTTGTGAAATACGCCAACTGCAGCTGGCAGGAAGCAGAGGATAATAATGGGGAAGACCAATGGGAAATGGGCAGCAAAATAGGCCAGCACAGAATGCTGTGGAGGAACACAAGGATATTCCGCTCTGCAAATGTTCCTGCCCAGCATAAGCACTTCACAGAAGAGAAAATTACAGAGAGCAAAGGGAATCTGGACACACAATTGGAAATATTTTTAACAGCTTATTTTCTTTCAGTGTTAGTACGTGAAATAAAGAAATCAAAGGCATAAAAACAATTAGGTGTGGTACAAACGGACATAAATATAAAAAAGTGCAACAAGAAAAGTATATGCCAAAGAGTTGTAAACAGTGACTGGTAGCCAGATTTACTTCTCTGCATGGAATATATAAGTTAATATACAGTAGATCTCTCCATCTGTCTACATCACTTTCCAAAACAGAAGAGTACAGACAGCTACCAGTGTAGTTAACTCTCCCAAATACCTGCAGCACTGGTGTGCAGGGGGCACACAGTAAGAAGTCTGTCCTAGCTTTACCTTTTCTAAAGCACAATTCCAGTTTGTACTGTGAACAAACCACACGTCATATAGACAGGAGACACTGAGCTGGGCTTACCAGTCATTCCCAAATTATTCTGTAATACATGCAAACAATTACATGCGCCCTTCTGTGTTTGTGATGGTCTGACACAAGTGCAAGGGCAGGTGTCAGCCCCTCCACAAGGGGAGAGAAAGCACAGGCTTCAGGGCACACCTCCTGCTGCACATGTGCAGCCTACTCCCTGGCCAGGCTATTTGTGTTCAACCACCACAACAGAGAGCAATCCTCTTGCAGGAACACCATAATCCCTGCTGGAAAGCAGGAGTGATGTGTCAAGCCCCAGTCACCAAACCTTGCAGCCCCAACCCACCTCTCCTGAAGACACAGGGCTTTTGCTCATTTTTTTAATAAAGAAATCAAATTGCCTTCACCTTCTGAGCAGAGGCCGCTCTCTTCTCCTGCTTGGCTTTCATTTCTGCGAGAAGTCCACTGCCCATCACTTGCACACCGTACCTCCGGCCTCCCTGGGGGCTTCCTTTGCTGTCACCCCTCTCAGCTTTAGTCACGTCATCTGTCTGCACCTCCTCCAGTGAGTCTGGCGTCTTTAATTCCTCGGATCGCTCTGTGCCACCGTTCTGCTCTGCAGGCTTTACCTCCTTCTTGCTTGTGTCTAAAGCTGGGCTTTTTGCAGCAACCTTGGGTGAGGAGGGCTCCTCAGCCACCGACACAGTCTGCGGGCGTTCAGATTTGGAGCCTCGGGATTTGATTAGGTTAAGGAAGCCACTCTTCCTCGAGTCCCTTTTCTTCTTCTCATCACCTGCTTCACTGGGCTCACTGCTGTCTGAACTTTTAGTCGATGGTCTCCTATAAAAAAGACACAGACACTTCAAACTTTTCCCCACTCTCTTTTTTTTAAATAGTACCAAATGACTTCTTTCAGGCAAAGTCAATCTTTTGTATGACCCTTATGTTAGGCCTAATCATCACCTGGTGCCTCTATATTAAAAACAGGACAATTAACTTTGATCATAACACCTTGAGGATTCCTGTGCTGCTTTGTGCAGCTGTTTCCTCTGCACTGGGCATCCAGTTGATGTTTCCAACACCAGACAGTTCTAATCAAGCTGTCTATGCACGTATGTGTGGGGTTTGCATGGCCAGGTTTTGGTAGCAGCGGGGCTACAGGAGTGGCTTCTGTGTGAGGAGTCCTCCTGCTGAGGAGGAAGGAGCAGCAGAGACAATGTGTGATGAACTGATTGCAGCCACCATTCTCTGTCTCCCTGTGCCATTGGGGGAGAGGAGGTAGAGAAAATCAGGAGTGAAGCAGAGCCCTGGAAAGAGGGAGTAGTGCAGAAAGGTATTTTTAAGATTTGGTTTATTTCTCATACTTATTTATTATCATACTCTGATTTGATTGGTAATATATGCAATTTTTTTCCCCAAGTCAAGTCTGTTTTGCCCACAACAGTAACTGATGAGACATCTTTCCCTGCCCTTATCTGAACCCAAAAGCCTTTCATTATATTTCCCCTGCTCTGTCCAGCTGAGGAGGGGAGTGATAGAGCAGCTTTGGTGGGCACAGGGTCAACCCACCACAACATACAAATTCACTCTGCCCAGTTTCCAGAGTGCACTACCTCTGGTTTGTATCTACCCATTACTAAAAGGAGAAGAACTGATCTAGGCACGTGTTTAACCCGACTTTGGGAGATCTTGTTCCTTAAGGGTCCTGCTTGAAATAGGAACTAGTTGGCACAGCCACCTTCTTTCAGTAAGGAAGACAGAGAGGTCACTTCTATAGTGCAGATGCTCATCCTCAAAAAAAAAACCAAACCCACACCAAAAAACCACAAACCCCCCAATCAAACAAAAAACCTCCAACCCCAAAACAACCCACCTGCCACTATTTTCTAGAGGCATCTACCAAGCAGAGTATTCACATTTAAGGGCAACGCTGGGCACATAACACATCTGCATAAAAACCCCCAAACTGGAAAGAGAGCCACTGGTGTCACAAATAAATATCCTCAGCAAAGAGCATGGCCAGGGATGGGCAAACAGGGATGGTGCAAATTCCCAGGGACATCTGAAATGAGCAGCTGGCAGGCACCCAAGGGAAGCACAGGACAACGCAGGTCTGTGAGCACCCTGAACTTAACCCAGCTAGGTCATTTTTCAAGGCTACAGTGATTTCACACCTACACATAGTATATCACACTTGGCTTCACACGTCACTATAGATATTTGTAACTCATAGCGACTTTAAAACACTTGCTTTTCCTGACACAGCTATCTATCAGTTAACACCTACTACTTTCCTTAAGGGATGTCACATACGGCACAGAAAGGGTTATTCCAAGTTGCCTGGAAATTGCCCTTGCTCTCTCATTTAGTTATGTAAGTACTCTGTGTGTGTATGTGCACAAACGTGCATGAATTCAAGAACATCTACATGCATGGTTCTGTAAAAACACAGCCAGCTACAAACCAACTGTATATGCTGTATAACCTTTATACAAAGCTGAAGGAGACATATCTTTCAGATTCTTTTGCCTAAACCTGGAATACTACAGATTGGTCTAACAGGTCTTTAATATATTTCAAAACCAGCATAAATCTACTGGCATCTATGAAAACACTGTAAGCAGCAGCACTCCTCACTAGACAGAAACACCCATGTGTACAGGGAGCACTGGGCAGACTCTCCACCAGTACAAAGCTCTCCTTCAGCTCTAATGAGCTTTGCTGAAGGGCAGAATGAAGTCAACCGAATTATGAAAATACACACTAGTCATTAATCCCCCCACAGAGTATACTAAAGCAATGTATTTCAAAGTAGCCATTTCTAAGGGCAGGTAATTGAATTCACAATGTCTTGACTATGAAGATATTTTCTGACTTTGACAACAGCAATGCTGGATATTGGGAACAGGAGTCAAACACAGCTTAAAAGTGCTACTTGCCCAGCTATCAAGAAGGACTTTTTTTTTTTTTAACAACTTCTAAAAAAAATTTGAACTTACTTTGAATCCATTTTGGTCACTTTCTTAGTGAAAAATTCATCCACACCTTCATCCACTCTCCCCATGAGGCCATTCTGATCCCCTTCTGGAGCTACACCAGCAGACACCTGACAGAAGGAAAAAGTCTCTCTGGTATATAATAATCTAAGCATGCTTGTTCCAGTGATAATAATTAAGAATTACGACATTATAAAAATTCTGTGTGCCAACCAAACCTCAGTGAAGACAACAGAATCACCAGTGGAATTCCCCCTTTAGTCAGGCCAGCTGATGCATTACGTCAAGTGAAGTAACCCAAAACAACAGTGACAAACTGGATGCTGCAATGCAGGAGGGCAGGAATCAAATGCCTTGGGCTTAAGAGAATAGAGCACTAGGTTACTTAGATTACAGAAAAAAAAAAAGGCAGTAAAAATAAATCCTGATCAGGTGATTTGATGAGGTACCTGAAGAGAAAGTACTTTCAACAGTCAGTTGTTTCCCTATTCAAAAAAATCTTATGTTCTGGATTTTGAACTTAGAGATTTAGAAACAGAGCTCCAGCAGGCTAACAGGGCCTTTTATAAGTCACTCAATCCAGAACTTCCAAAAGCAGAGACTCTAAACACAGAATCAGGTGTTCCACTTTAGGAACCAAATACAGACTTTTGCTCAATGTCTGAAAACAGCAAACCTGCTCCCTGTCTTTGGTTTCAATGCCCAGATTTTGAATATGGGTGACCTGAGGCATATAAATCAGGCTGGCTTTGAAATACCTGCCAACCACAAAGGCCCTGTGAAGATTAGCTGGTGACTCTGCAGCCTCCTGAAGATGAAACACGCAGTCTCCTGGGAGTATTTCTCATGTGGTCTAGCTCCTGTATGTGGCTTTGATGTGGAATAGCACTATTGCCAGTAAAGAAACTTCCTTCAATTTAAGTGCCATATAGAAACCTTTTAGATGACTACAGAGGACTCCACAAGACCCAACCCAGTTGTATTCTTGGTAGTACTAGGGACCAGGACTCAGTTTGACATAAAATAGCAGGGTTTGTAATTTGCAACAATTCAAATCAAGGAATCTCCTACTTGCCACCATAACTCAAGAGTAATCTGACCTCCTCTTTTGATGTGGAATACAAACTCTTTTTTATGCCTCTAAAAATAGAACATAAATACTCTTAAAACCCGCTGTTAACATCAAACCCAGCCTCATTAAGTCAGGACAATCGGCTTCATATGAACTAATGCTTTGACACAACCATGAAAGTTTTTACTTTCCATGGCTGGACCCTGTTAGAAGTCTAGCATTTATTTTTGCTACTAAAGATAATAGTTAATATTTTCTTGGTACCAGTCAAACTGGCAACAGATTTTCTATACAGAACAGTTTTATTCTAAGAAGCACAATGATTTATCAGATTTCCAACTCCGCCACCTCTGGTATTTTCTGTAGAGAACTTGTTTAGCTCGAACATCTGACACTGGGCAGGAGCGCACATACTAAATTCTGGGCTGGTCTCAGTCACAAACCCCTTATCATTGGTGTCTCAACCGACACATGCAAAATAAAAGTGCCTGACACATTTTAACCGAAATGAGAAGCCACTTGATATTGATAGTGGAGTCCTCCAGATAGTAGGGATAAACATGTCAGTATCAAAAGCAAGAGCATCTCCTGATAGAGAAGTAAGTACAGAATCCAATGATCTACAGCAAATTAGGTCTACTTCAAAAAAAGAAAACAGTTTGCACCTGAAACAACATCAAGTTCCTAAAAATTAATTAAAAATGTACACAAATGTTGAGGGCCTAATAAGGTCCCCAAGGCACAGAACTTTTTTATAGCTGTTTATTGTAACACCTTTTAGTATCAGCATTAGCTGTAAGACTGATCTCTGGTTTATTTAGTGTTTTATCTCCTAGTTCCAAAACCAAACAAAAAGAAGTGTTAATTGTTCATTTGTCCTTTTTTAATCTCTTTTTTAGCTTAAGTTTAAAAGCAAGCACGTTTCTTTGCTAAGGAAAAAACTGGCTTTGAAGCAAAAATAACCAAGATGAATCACGATCTCTTTTGCTGTACTAAATCTTAACATGTGAGGGAAGAATTCATGAGGTTTAAGATCTCACAAAAATATAAATGATAAACAACTGTTTTACTGCTTTGCTTGAAAGTTAAAGCTACTTGGGAGTGGGTGGTTTTGAGTTTTTCTTTTTTTCCCTCTCAACACTCATTTCGGTAGAAACTCTGACAAAAGTATACATCTTTCTTCTGCTTGCCCACCCAACCCAAGTTAAAAGTTTATGTTTCTCTCTTTCTCCATTTTCTCCTTTCTTTTCTTACATTTTTTAGCTTATAGAGAACAAATCTGTTATCCAGCAAAACCAGAGAAGCACAACTATGATCATCTGAGACTTCTTGACTCAATAAATACAAATAATGGGAACAGCAAACAACCCAACAGACCTGCTTTAAGTGGCAGAAAAGGTCAAGATTTTGCTTCTCACATTTCAAGTGCATTCCCTAAGCACTGCTTTCTGTATTCTCAAAGTGGGAAAAGCAGCACCAAATCAACTCTGCAAGCAATGTCACGGTCCACTCATGACTCTGGCCTTCAAAATTTGGCCGTTTCATTTGCAGAAGCATCAAAAAAAACATCTTAAGTCTTTCAAAAATTTGTTTGGACTTGTTTTAGGCCAGAATTAGCAAGGAACTAAATGGTTCACAAAAACAAGTCAGGGACAAATGAGTTTAACTAAAAAAAACCTTTCAATTTCTCCAACTAAATAAATTCCCAATTTCCTAATTAATTCAATATGGATGAGCATTCCCACAACACTGCACTATCACGGGAAGTAACACTTCTCCTCTAAAAGGTGTAACCTTTCCGTTTCTGTCGAACAAGGTATTGTATGTCCTAGTTCCACGCCTGGTAGAGAAGCACTTGTCCCTCCCATGCCCCCACTTCTTCCACATCCCTGTGCCGGTGGCACAGGATGTGTTGAGTAAGTTTGGAAGCAACTGGGAAAACATGTGCGTTCTGCAGCACTGGAATGTGAAGAAGTAAACACAGATGTGTTTTCACTACATGAAGACAAATCCATTCTTCTGCTACCTCTAACCTTCCCTGTAAAGCACAAGGGAATGGGAAGTTGGCTTGAATACTCCCTTTGCTTGAATGTTTCTCCCTTTCCAAGTGGTACAAAAAGTACTCCACTGCTTGATATGATCTTTCCTGGTATTAGGGACATTTTCAAGGATCCTCTCAACTGAAAATCCTCAGGAAGCAGAAGAGGCCACAGGCATTTATTATTAGGCAGCCTAACTCACAGAAGGAATGGCTGCCCCTTGATAGGGCTACTTATCATATCAGCTGCGCTCTGTTGCTGTGAGATAACTCTGTACCTCCTCCAGATCTGTCCTTACATACCCCGAGGACACACCATCACAGAAATAAATCTTTATTGATGCGGTATGCCAAGGAAATGGAACTGTGGGAACTCCACGCACGTATATTGAGTTCACACCAATGCCTTTCGTAAACAGACAGTGCTCTTCTGTTTTGCTTTTCTAAGGCAGGCTCCAGCATGAAAAGCAGATCTGTGACTATGCAGATTTGCTGGCCCAAACACCACCTTCAGTTTAGGAGCTGTGGGAAGCTGGGTGTCACAGAGCAGCTCCTCTGAGAGCTGATAGAAATAAGAAAACTCATGCCAAGTTACCCCATCTTAATGCAGGCAGAAAAAAGGATTAAGACTTAACAAACCCTTGCAATATAATTGAAAAGTCTCATGATATTTTGTGCATTTCCTGTGAAAGCTCCAAGTACCTCCAGAAACTGCTTCTATGGAAAAAAACAAAAGCAAAATAAAAAAGGATAAACCATATCCTGGATTTAGGCTGTGTCAAACAAGACAAAAAGCTTGTAATAGGGATAGCACACTGAAAGACAAATTAAGACACTGAAATAAATATTAAGTAGTTGCTTATGGCTTTCAAAACTTCAGTAGTTGTCCTCATTACATTGCAAGACCTGACTCAAGGCAAAAAGCAATCAACACACAACACTGCCAGCAATATCTTAATGTAGACTCACTGCTGCTTGGCTGGGCTGCTGCTTTTTATTCCTTTTGGGCCTTAATTTTGTAAAGTGTTCCAGTTTCCTCCCTTCTTCTGATGGCAGCTCTGAAATGAATCCAGAAGTTCGTTTGTCTGGCCTGCTGGAAGGAAATGGTGGGTCTTCTATATGGATAGGTACTTCTTCCAGTGCTTTATCTAGATCAAATTCCATTTCTAAGAGAAATCAAAACTTTCTAATTAGATTTAACATGATATTTAAAACAAAAGACAATGTCATTCCTCTCTTTTGTGGTAAATAATTGTAAGCATATTCAGGGAACTTAGCCACAACATGTCTGTGAGCAGACAGAGCACTGTAAGCAACTATTTACTATCAAACACATTAGCAGAGTCCCAAAACAAAGCAGCCTGTGTGAGCCACAAACCCAATCCAGAGGGAGGGAGAATCACCTGTGCTTTTCAATCAAGAACCACCTAGAACCATCTCAGGCAAGCAAAGAAACAAAATGGTTTTAAGAAATTCTCACTTACCAAAAGCTCTGGACACCGGTCGAAGCATTCTACTGTGGATGCTTTTCCTTTTTGATTTAGGAGTCATCTATCAACATAAGACAAAACAAAAATTACTTTAGGGGACAAAAGAAATGACAACAGCTCAGTTCTTCAGGCCTATGAACCATTTCAAGATCTGACTGGGTTTAGCACAAGAAGGGAATGGGTTTTTTCCTCCCTCTCTCAAACATTCAGAACTTTTTCTAAATTGACATTTTGCTCAACTGACTTTGAACAGAACCAGTGAGGTTGTTCATTCTTCCCAGTAAAACTGAAGGCTGTACACAGGACGACTATTGAAACTGTCCAAGCATTAACTCTTTGATCCACAACTGTAAAACAAGGGAACTATTAAAACCTCACCTCTGCATTTGAGTTCATGAGGGACAAAAGACGTAATTACTTTGTCCAATATTGCACAGTTAATGACAATACCAGGAATAGCTTACCCCGTGTTCTGGCTTTTATTTTTGATACAAAATGCACTTCCTCAGTTCATTTGTTAGTAGTGTGTTACTGGGAATCTATACCTCTGGACACCACCACACAGCTCACTGAGCTTCCCTAGGCAAATGAGTCTTGAAGCACACAGCCCTTCTTCAAAATACAAAATCACTGTATCAGTGTTAGTGGTATCTACAGCAAACACATGACTTCCCTGGAGTTTAGATAGGTTAAGAGTAGGTGGAAAGTTACTTCGGCATATGTTCAAAATAGTTACTGAGTTACGCACTATCAGTCTTCTCATCCTCACAATGCTAAAAAAAAGGAGTATGTTGTCTGAAGTGCAGAAATACCCAGACTTCAGACCCAAGTTTGTTATTTTTGGAAGAAAGTTGCCTTTCTTTACTTGACTGAAGCCTTCTGAAAGTTTGCATGGTGAGACAGACAGTTCTGCTACAAGAAATGCACGTGTCACCAATTCCAAACCTCTTAACATTGCTCAGCATTATAAGACTTTTCCTTTAAAAGTTGACTTGCAGGTTTTCTCAAGAGTTAATTTAAAAAGACTCAGCTTCTATAAAGATGGGTTCCTTTGGTGATAGAGCTGTACATGCTGGCTTTAGTGATATCCATATACTTCCATTTACTTTCTAGTCTTGAAGCCTAGCGGCTTCAAATTCTGGAGTATCAGTCAGAAAGCTGTAATGGCTTGCAACTTATGAACAGAATTTTTAACAAAGTTTAGTATTATCAACTTTATATAAGCCAGAAAAGACATCGTTGGCATTGACATTTCAGACAAATTATGAACTGTTAAAGGCAAATATTTGCAAGTTTTTACATATGGAAAGTCCAGTGCACAGACTTAAATGTCCTGAATTCGTATTTCCAAAGTAGTCACGAGGATCATTATGCCACTATTCACATGCTCAGGAGTTATGACAGATTTTTGTAACAGGACAGCTATTACACATTCTCAAGACCAGAAAAGGACTTGGAAGACTACAAAGCAGGCAGTGATAGCACTGGCTGGGCAACAGAGCTCTGGTTTTATTGCCATGCACATTGCTGGGAAAAAAAGATCCCTTCAGCTGTTGCAGGTTTCCACTTCCAAATTTGACAACCATCAGTAAATGACACAATAGTTTCCAGACCAGCTAGGAAGTAGTTTGCCACCTGAACAGACTTTGACGCTAATGAGCAGCCAAAGTGTTGCTGCATCAAAAGGTCAGGCACTGCTTTCAGAGCTACCAATAAATTGAATGCAATGGATTTGATAGCAAGTGGCTGGAGAGGTGCTGGATTTGTTCAGCCAAAACTGCAGTGGACTGTGCAACACGTAGGCAGCTGGGCAGCCTCTGAACTGCGCAGCTCAAGAGCTGCCCATCCATCACCCAAACCTGAAACAACCAAAGGCATTTGCACCTCACAGAAGGAAGAGCTGAAGCAGCTCAGCATTCATGGGACAGCAATTAGGAGTCACTATCAGTAGTCTTGGTTTTCTTTCCAGACATAGCCCATTTCTCTTGTTAAGGTATATTGGCATGCATTTTGTTCTGTTTCACAATTTTTGTTTGGTGGTGTGACTGGAAGTTACATCTAGGATAATAATGCAGGATAATACAGAAACTCCTGTTCTAAAGAAGATCAGAAAGGACAGGGAACACGTCTGATGGATGACCTCTGGTCACTCAGCAGCTGCACAGCCACGCCAAGGGTCAGAGTGGATGAACACAGACAAGCTGAGAGCTGCACTGGCCCAGGGCACCAATACAAAACAGCACAGGGCAAGTTTTGAGGTTCCTGTGCAGGGACTGGAACGCTCCAAATACATCTCCAACAGCCAGGAACAGAATGATCTCATCCTCCTTCCCAGACAAGAAAATGCCCCCAGATGACCCTGCAGAGCTTGTGCTGACAACCATAAGCCAGTCTCTGGATCACTGCTATAACTTACTGTCAGCTTGGCATGATCCATCAGCAGCTTGGTTGCTGGGGATAAAGGCAGAGGGATAGAGATGCTTCCCATTTGCTTTAACAGCATGAATAACAGCTCTACATACACTTTTATTTGAAAACCTTCTGTTTTCTAGCCTGTTTAGGAAGTGCACAGATGAAAGGCTTCTTGCCAAGTGAACTTTCTAGATCACACACAGAGTAAAATGGGTCAAAGCATTAATTTAAATAGGCCAGTGTGGTCTTTTACAAAATATTAGGCTTAATCTCTGCTTAACATCTCAGCCACCGCACAGTATGCTACAGCAGCAGCGCACATGTCATTACCAGGGGAGATACCTGAACTCCCCAGCCTGAGCCCCATTTCCCGTAGCTCATGGAAGCAGTTCAGCTTTGGCAGACACGCATCTTCTGGCCCCTCAAGCACAATGTGGCTCTCCTGACTTATGTTTCCCTTGCGGCCTTTACAGAGGAATAGCTGCTAGGGTCAACCTCCCTCACTTCACATCTTCCATGGACTTTCCATTCTAGCAGACCACCTCCTGAACTTCTTCCTTGTTTTGTCTACTTTTCCACGAGCACATTGCAGGCTGCATGGCAGAACAAATAAAAATATTAACTGCATCTCTGGAATTTGAGAGGACCTCTTGGAATTCTGGGTGCACCCATGCCACTGAGATTTCTGGAGATGGCTCCTCAAATGTACTCCTTTGCAGTACATGTGAGCCAGCAAATCTCCACCATGCTTCCAAATAAGGGCTTACTCAGACATTGTCCTGTGTCCTCGCTAACTTTAAACTCCCAGGATCTCTTCCCATGATCACTTTTCCAGATTTCTCCCTTCTGACTGCCTTCCTCACAAAACTATCTGAGCTCTCTGGAGTTTTCTGAAATCGTATTACCAGCTGTGGAAGAACACTAGTACCTTGGGAATTAAAAACAAGTAAAATCACTCTGTTTTGAATGCTAGAAAACAGTGTACTTTTAGCAACAGGGTCTCAGACAGTCCGCTTTCCTTTTTTATACAGATAATTGAAATTACTCTCAGTGCTGAGGGATATGCTTATTTCTATGTTTTTCTCCTCCCACTCCAAAGTAATTTAAATTCAATCCTATTAGGTACAGAGATGCTCTGTGACCCTCCTGTCACTTCCCTTTCAAAAGATGAACAAACTAATGAACAACTTGCTGCTCCCTCTTGAAATTCAGCTTCCCTACTAGTCTCCCTTCAACATTCCTTCCTGCAAAACAACATACGGGTTTTAAGCTTCAAGAACACTTTTAAGGACCATTCTTTCATTAAGCTGTATGTTGCCTGAATATAAAATGAAATCAACAGATTTTCCTTCTGAGCAGAAATATTTGTGCTTATACCTCCAACATCAGCACTCTGCTTTGGTTTGGTCTTAAAGCCAAGGGATCCTTTAAATTCAAGTGCTACGTTAGCTCAACCTTTTTGTAAACCCAATCTCATCCCTGAACCACTGCCTATTTCATTTGTAGGTGCAGATGGATGGCACTACAGTCTCCCAGGAGACTCATAAGGCAGTACAGAGGCAAATGGAGCACAAAAATATAAACAAGTAGGCCAGAAACAGCAGAGCTAAAAAAATACTTACACTTGTACAGCAGAGAGTCTCCATGCAGCAAAAAAGAAAGAAAAAAGAATATGAATGGGGAAGACAAAGCAATAGCAGTTCTCAGGAAAGGAGGCAAAACCAGAAATCACCAAAATAAAGAAAACTAAAGCCAAAACACTTGGAAGTCTTAGCAGGAAAGGTGACATGCAAGAATGAGGTAAAAATCCCTTGTACTTGGAAGTACTATACATTTTGTATTTCCAGAGAATAACCAGAAACGGATGCAATCTCTCTTGTTTGATCTATATTTGGACAAATTAAGGTTTTCTGATGTTTGTTTCCAATATACGGCACTTGCCAATGGTGCCAACCTGCCACCTGCTGTCCCAATGTTCTGTGTTTTTCCATTTTGCTGGCACCAGTTTTGGAAAAAAAAAGTAATTCTGTTATTTCCTAGTCTGAAGGAAGATTCTGAATTAAAAATTGCCAGTTTGTTGTGGAAAGCAAGCAAGCAAGGAAAACAAAACAAAGCTTCTCTTGAAGGAATGAAAAAGGATGCAAGTCTATTCTCCTGAGGTTTAAATAAACCTAATCCAAAGCAATAGTATTTCTCCTTCCCACAAGGAGGTTTAGAGGCACAGACTTTCAAGCATTTTTGGCATATTAGAAGAATGCTGTTTCATCACTAGAGCACAACCTTTTATCTTCCCTTCAAAAATTATAAGAAAAAAAGGAAGCAGCACAGCTGTCATATGAAATGAAGCAATGCCACATCTCTTCTATGGCTCATGACCAATCATGCTCCTCCTTAACTTAAGAGTTAGAAAAAATGATCATTAGAAGTGCGGGTTTGTTTTCAAGTTGAATGGGAGCTGCTGCTATAACAACACTGCAGGTGTTAGCAAAGTGTTTATGGCAGAAGTCAATAGTCATGGTCTGCATTAAACATCTGGTCAACAAAGTGCTGTATGTTCTAGCACACAGCTCCTCTCCTTTTTCTTCCTGCTGTCCTCAGGGTTAGCTGTTTGTTTGTTGGGTTTTGCCTCAGGTTGGCTTTTTTTGCCTTTATCTTCTTTCACCTTCAGAAACTTTGGCTTTATGCAAGAGGTCTCAGCTAGCAGTGATTCAGGCAAACCCCTTCATTACTCTCATTTTTGTATGCTATCCACGCACACATACGCTCTTAGTTACTCTGTCAGAACCTGTGTTCTCTCTTCTAGTGCCCATCTTCTACACCACCACTCACTATGGCTGCCCTGAGATTGCTGGAGAGACTGCAGAATCCATTGACAAATATCTCAGAAGTTGAAGCAATCTTAAAAAAAAGTGCTCCTTCACTTTTCAAAAACAAATCTGCAACACTGTTTCTCTTTCAGACAGCATTTGTGGCAGTACTCCAGTGTGTTCTGTATATTTAATGCATAGCCAGGAAAGTTATTTATATGATACAAGCAGCTGGAAATGTGATTAGGACCAAAGTGCAAAGTAACACACACATGGAAGCAATCCCACGATTTGAGGCACTTTACAGGCTATGGTCCTGATCCAACAAGTGCTTATGGAAACTCCTACCTTCCACATTTCAGTGATCTCCCGACTACCCAGGCACTTAAAAGGTGCTAAACACCTTGTGGATGGGGAGTGAGGCAGGAGAGAGAGGCGCAAAGCAGGCAAAAGGTTAGACAAGGAAGCACCACTAAGCAAAGCAAAGACTAAGGGACTTGCCTGAAGCCACCAAGGAATTCTGTCTGCTCAGCAGGGAACCTAATGCCAGTCTTCAGACCCCTGACACGCTACACACCGTGAGGCCACTCAACACTTCCCTTTGTTTGCTCTCAGCATAATTGCAAAAGAAAGAGCTCTGCTTCCCAACGTACACAGGCCATCGATGAAGACAAAACACCAAACCACAACCAAAAATCCCAAGAAAATTAAACCCAAACAAAACCAGAAATTGGAGAATCATAACAATGTGCCAACGAGGTCTGAGATGTCAGAAAAAATATTTCAAAGGACTTTTACAAAACATATTTGACCAGTGTTATTTCAGCTATATGTATTTTGTGGAGTATGCCTTTTTAAGACAGGCATAAGAAAACAAGGCATTTTATCACAAGTCATGCTGTTTTCTTTTGGTGTAAGGAATCCTGACCTGTAAAGCTGCCATGACACCATTTCAGTCAACCAACATTTCCCACACTTCTTCTAGTCTCCTAACTACCTTTGACAGAGCTGTCACATATCTGTTGTCTCGCTTAAAAAAAAAAAATCTTCAGGTATACTTTACAAAGCAGAGCAGAAAACAGACCAACTCTGGTTGCACATGAATCTTTGGGCATGCACGTATCTCACCATCTGTACAGAACACCTTAGAAACTAGAAAGTTGCTATTGCTTACTTCAACTACAGGAGATTTTATAATGTGATTTCCAGGGTAAAACTCTGCATGGCTTCAGAAAGGCAGTGATGTACTTCCCACTAGCAGTGACACTAAGCTGATTCACTGTCCTTAGAATCTCGCCCTCGAGAGCCATTGTCCTTGGAAAGTTATATGCAGTGCTAAAATCCACAAGAGCTAATTGAGTATTTTCCAGCAGGCAGAAAAGCAAAGCTCCTAACAGTCCTGAATGTAGGGGCTATGCACTTTTACATCAGCAGAGGATCTAGTCCTTACCTTTATATTTCAGAGTTCTGTACTCTATATGGCAGTACAATAGATAGAGTAAATAAATATGGCATACAAACAATCCACGTGAGTTTCAGAAGTATGTTTATTTCCTTCCCTTCCTCAAGAGTTGAGTTTCTAGAGGAGGAGATATGGTTCATAATTAAATCAATTAGTCTCATCTAAACCAGCCTGATCTTTAGAATTACTTTGTACAGAAACATTTTCTGAAAGGAGTAGCACTGCAGCAAGATAAGCTCAATAGATTTGCCCTTGAGCTCATTATATTTTACTAGCCAAGAAACCTTTGCTTTTCTACTTGCTGAAATGTGGCTCATGTACTCTGTGATATTTCATCAAGCATTTCAATATTTTCTTATAGTTAATAATTCTGTACTTGCATCTTTCAAGTCATATAAAATTCCTGCTAATAAACATTCCCATATATAGAAAGCCAAAGCTTATTTTATGAAGAGTAAAAAACCAGACACATGAATTAAACTGAGTGGTTCCTAAAACTATTGAACCAAATGTTTAATTTCATGTTCTGAATTAGTAACCTGTAAGGAATTTTGTCTGCAACTACCACCTGCAAGAGAAAAAGCAATTCTCCATATAATCAGTTCTGTTTTTAATTTGTTCATGAAGAGGTTAACATCAGCTACAGTAGATGGGCTTCAAGATGGTCCAAGAGGATGATTCCAACTACATTACTTCAGTTTTTATGGTTATTTTAGTGAAAAACTAAGTGTAGAACAGAGAGCTGCTGCAGGTCAGACAGCACAAACTCTCTCTTTAAGCCACCACAGCCTGTTTGCTTATCATTGTTCATTACCTTCAGTTGGCAAACGCTGACGCAAAAATTACTTTGTTCATGACCTAATCTTCCATATAGTAAGAATAAAAAGCTCTTAACCTTGGTAAACATGGAGGGGTGGACAGCTGTTTAAGATATCCTTAGGCAATTCTTTAACAGCCACCATATGTACCAGGTGCCCTAGGCAAGAACATCATTAAAGCAACTCTGAGGCAACTCCTGAATGGATGTTCAAGCCAGGTGGAATGGGGCTTAGGACGACTTCATCTAGTGCAAGGTGTCTCTGCCCATGGCAAATGAACTTGAAACTAGGTGATCTTTCAAGGTCTCTTCCAACCCAAACCATTTGATTGTTTTATGAACATGAACTTGTACTTGCCTTGCCCTACAGCTTCCCAGGACTGAGAACCAACACAGCTTTTGCATCTCTCCTTCCTTCCAACAACCTGAAGTGCACAGCTACCAAAAGGGCAAGTACTCATCCAGCCAAAACCAACCAGTCATCTTGCCACCATTGTCAGACCCTTTGTGGGCAGACGATGCTATGCTTGAGGTGACATTTGTCAGGAGAAACGCTACAGGGAGACTGATCACAGTGAGTCAGACACAGTTTTCCCTGGACAGACAAGTGGACTAGTAGACTCTGTGTTCCGAATTATGATGGGAAGTTTTACGCTTCAAAACCCAGGCATACTTCAGTTATTGTTATTTTCTCATAAAAGCTTGCTTCAGGCGTCTCTCCAGTATGCACAGCAAATCTTTATACCCCTCAGACACTTTGAAATATACTTTACGAATTTAAACACTAAAAGAAGAGATACATCCACCACTTTGCAATGAGGCTTTAGCGGACCTGAATAACATGAGAAGAAAGTATCTGTTTATCTCTAAGTTCTCCTCTAGCAGAAAGATGTTTTGGTAGGAAACCTGATAGATTTATGAGTAAGACTGTGTGATGCAGTTGTCAATGACAGCAGTGATAAGACGTGATGACTCAGAAACTGTCTTCTAGTCTTTTGACAGTACAAATGCTTGATTTTATTTATTTATTTTGAAGTTCCTATGCTGGTAACACAGCTCATCCTAACGTCCTTTCCTTGACAAAATACAGCAAAATCTAATGGTACTCTATAACTGCCTGCCCTAACACAGACTTTCTCTCCCCTCTTCCTGTGAGCAACTATTCTTTATCCTCGCAATATGAAGTATCAATTTTGCAGAGCAAAAAAATCACAAGCCTCATGTTCTTCTGGGTGAAGTGAGAACCATGAAACGCTCTTAGTGAGACAGACTGATTCATGTGCTATTTTCAGTAGGCTCTCCAGATTTCAGAGTAAACAAGACTTCCCCAGACAACACAGACAAGTACCTCATGCCAAGTTATTCATTTGAGATGCTGGAAGAATCAAAAGGCAGTAAGAAGGACCATACAACCTATACACAAAACTCCTCAACCATTTGAGAAGCTCACCTAATTGAATTGAGACACATCATGGCTGCAGAGAGATGTGTGCTACAGAAATAGCATTATCGGAGGTTATTCTCATGCTGCTTGCTGTTGTGCCTCTGCCAAGGGCTCCAGAGTAGAGATTTTGGCAAGAGCTACTTCAAAGGAGCTCTTGCTAATCTGCCATGGGAAATAACAAGAAGCTTCTTACAAGGAGAGGCTGTGGGAAGATGATTCTGTATGTGTTTGTGCTGAACATCAACTGAGTCCACGGCTCTGCTGGCAAAAGAGCTTTGTCCTCAGACCCTGTTACCTCTACCTGAAGCAGGAAAGTGAGCTCTTGGGTGATCCCTGCTGCTGGCTGTATGGGCAAGTGAATGCAGGTAGGGATAGTCATCTCTCTCACCAAGTGGTGGATGTGTGTCCATCAGCAGGCTGTGACAGCCTGTGACAGCTAGCTGGTGCCTGCTGACATGCCTGTGCCAGCAGCCTGGGCATTCAGACTCTTGCTAGCAGAGTGGCAAACGGTGAGACTGAGCAGCTGAGGCTGGCATTACCTACAGACTGCACAGCTGCATGTTCAAGACCCTTCTGTCTGCCACAGACAAACTTCTTAGTAGTAACTTGCTCTTAAAATCACTGCAGGGAAGTTCAACTCTTGAGAGCAGTGCTTGAGTGCGTGATTTGTTACTGAACGGTCCTTTCAATGGGGGTTTTTCATGACACATGAAATGAAATGATGGAAGTATCAGGAAGACAAATTACTGCCACAAAGGATGTAACTACCATCTTGGTTTCAGCTGAGAACGAGTTCATTTTCTTCCTAGTACCTGGTACAGTGCTGTGTTTTGGATTTAGCATGAGAATAATGTTGATAACATGCTGGTGTTTTTAAATGTTGCTGAGCAGTGCTTACACTAAATCAAGGATTTTCAGCTTCTCATACAGCCCTGCCAGCAAAGAGAGTGAGGGTGCACAGAAAGTTGTGAGGGGGCACAGCCAGGACAGCTGACCCCACCTGACCAAAGGGACATTCCATATCATATGGCATGATGCTCAGCATATAAAGCTGGGGGGAGTTGGCCAGGGGCTGGTGGCTGATCCTCAAGGATTGGCTGGGCACTGGTCAGCAGGTGCTGACCAACTGCACCGTGCATCACTTGTTTTGTATATTTTTCCATCATTATTACTATATCCCCATCCTTTTCTGTTCTATTCAACTGTCTTTTTCTCAAACCGCGAGTTTTACCTTTTCTCTGATTCTCTCACGCATCCCACTGTGGGGGAGTGAGCGTGGTGTTCAGCTGCCTGCCACATTAAATCACAACAACTACACACCCTCCTCTCCACCACCCAACACAAATCTGGGTCTACGAAGGCACCAACATCAGGGGAAGACAAGTGACTGGTACAGAAGTGTCACCACCCAAACAGAACATCCAGCAGCTGCATTCCACAACTCTTCCTATAACCTAAGCAGAAAGCAATCTCCAATTTTATATTATTTTTTAATCTTAAGCAATCTGCAGCGCTGTTATATTGTTCATCACATTCATTTACTTCATATTGTGCCAGTAACGTACCCTAAACTATGAGACAGAGCTCTGAACTCTAAGAAATCTCAGTTGGTTTAAGACAAACAAACTATATATCGATTATCCATCACCTCCTTCCACTCAGAGACCAAGAAAAGACACTGGAAGCCAGGTTTCTTTCAGAGTGTTTCAGCTGGGAAAATGTAACCCCTGATAAGTCTGAACTCTGTAGTCTACACATGTAACAAGTATTGAATAGACATATATAAGGGCAGAGAGGATGTTGAAAACTGTATCGAGCGGAACTCAGGAGAAGATGGGTAATAAATATTCACTATTGACATTAATGTATTCATAATGCTAATGAGACAAATACACAAATTGCAAATCATCAAGATATTCACAGGTTCTGCAAAATGATCACAGTGGCTCCCTTTGTATCTTATTTTCTTAGCTACAGCATTGCAGGGAAGGGCTTAGGGAGGTCCCTGGCGCTCTGCTTTGCTCCTCCTGGCGATATTTTCATAAACTGTCCTAGTTTGGGGTGAGTCAGAAATATTACTGGACTCCCACTGAAGTAGAATTGCTCGCATGCATGTGAGCCTTTTCAGAAGCCAAGAATGCTTTCACATACCATAATGCCAGTTTCTAGCTTCCCACAGAGTGCTGCATTTGCTACACATCAAAGGCCCATTTCTGCTAATGCATACAAGACAGAAACTCAAGTGTCACAATCAATTTAATCCAGCATTCATCCAGGCTGCTGCCTTTGCCCTCATCCCTGTCTGCTTGTTCCTGCCACTCAGGATTTATTTTGTGGACTCAACCAGGGGACTAGTCAGTCTGTAAATGAACCCGGGAAAGAAATCTTCCATAAAAACCTAATTGTCAGCTGAATCAATTCCCACACCCAGTTTGTAGTGATGTTGTGTGAACACCAGGGTGTGGGCAGGAAAGTGCGAGCTGTGTACAGGGGCAAGTGGAAATGCTCATTTCAGCAAAAAAAAGGTTTTTGCTGGACTAAGTCACAGAACCAGAGCTTTATTTATAGTGCAGGAGAACAGATGGAGTCCAACAGGAACTGGAGTTTTACTGCAGTAGGTGTTCAGTCTTCAATCCAAAAAGCTGACTCTCTATGCCTGAGACAGTTCTGTTGCAGGTAAACAGAGAGCCACAAGTATCAGATATGGTAGTACATCAGGGCATACCAGAGAATCTCTAATTTTTCTTTCTACAGTATCAGTGCAGATTTTCCTGAGTCAGTATCCTGATCTCCTTCGCCAGTGAAAGCAACTGAAGAGGTTTCTGTTCTTCTAATTCTAATTTGCTATGGATGGGGGGTGGGGAGTGGGTAGGTCACATGAGAAAAGCTTTTAGGTGATATTTTATGAATTTGGGGCGGGTTTTCTGTTTGGTTGTTTGTTTTAATGAATTTATTTTTGGAAGGTAAGTGCCATTTCTCCTTTTTCTTTGAAAACTCTGAGGTCCATACAGTCCTTGTCCTTCAGAACACACAGGGTAATAAGTCTTCCCCTGAATACTGGACTCATCTGCTAAATTTTGACAATGGCTAGCTAGTACATTCCCAGGAAAAATCATACACCACCAATCTACAAGAGTTCTGCTACTTTTGTAAATTTTCTTCTCTACTGTATAGGTAAAATCTATTATTCAATAAAGAATAAAACTTTAATTTATTGCACATGGGATTTTTTTTAACTTTCCTCCATTAAAGTCACAGAACAATTTCTGTGGCTAAAATTAGAAATAGATGAGAAATTGCTACAATTCAATATTCATTGCAGGCAGTGTTTTTCTATTAGCCACATGCATTTTTTCAAACACAATTTGCCATCCAAGTGTTTCGATCTTACACTGAAACGCATTAAGGAAGAGTTATAAGCAAACTTCTGTACTACAACCTACAATTCCTTTACACGTTTCAAACAACTTCCTACCATACTTCTTCGTAACACGACCTTTGCTCTAAAACCAATTCTTATCCTGCATGCTTGTTACTAACTACAGTAATAGAATTATATGGATATTTTTTAAAAGTATGGGTACACGGATTCTTAGTAAAAGAAAAGCTATTTCCCTCAAAACATCTTTAAATAGTGGCTCAGCTCTAGTGAGCTCTGTTTAGTATTCTGGAAGCCCAAATAACATTCAAATGGCCATTAAAAAAAAAAAAGCTTTAGAACATAACTAACAAAGATGCACAATCTAATGAAGATGCTCCATAATCTTTAGGTGGAGATTTGAGCATTATTTAATGTCTCTTACTTCTGCAAAATACTAATATGTATGAAAGAATAAAGTACAATTAGAAGCATTATGCATACTAAAATCAGTTAGTACCTACCTACACAATTACACATACCAAGACACATGATATTCAGTCTCAATGAAAAAGGGTGCTTTATTTAAAGTTTTAAAATGCATGCACAAGTTGAAAATGTGTCACACTCATCAAAGACACACAGAAAAAATTAGACAAACCATACCATTTTATGAAGTCAGTTCGTGATTGAGTCTAAGCTCAGAAAAGCACACCACGGTTTTTCCTTTAATCTGAGAAGAGTAAGTCATCTTCTGCATAAAGATTTTTCTTTCCATCTTGCTTGCACACAACTTTTATCTAATGACTTATTACTATCAATGCAGCTCTAATTAAATGTAGACAACTAAGACAGCTGTAGATTAGGGAAGCATCAATTTACTGTACTGCAGCTCAGGGAAACCAGAAACTCTCGGACGCGTGATGTTCCAGCAATCACGTCCTGCGCTGGACCACTCCATCGCTCCCAGTGTTCTTCACAACTCATTTAACAGACTGGCAAATTCTGCTACGACTGACAAGTCTTTCATATTATGGGCTCTCAGACCACTGTTAAGGGCTGGATGAGAAACCTACCCTAAGCTGAAGCTAACATGCATTAACTGCACAGTTTTGTATTTAGAAAGTCCTAATTCCCACAGCACAAAATACTAGAAATAATATTTCAAAGTCTATTTTTCAGTGGTGCATTTTGTGAGCCCCTTTGTGATATTTAATTCTGTCTTGTGTTGCTTACACATATCTAAATTTCTACTCTGGGAAACCCTCCCAGCCACAGCCACTCTGTACCCTGCTTGGGCAGGCTCTGAAACACATTAGTGGTCTGTCAGCTCACTCTATCACCAGCACTGGAAGTTTCAGACCCCTATGCTGCCAGCCCAAGTGTTTCAAACTTTTCTGTTTGACTTTCAATCCACATAAAAAGCAAATAGCTCATAAGCATTTTATTACCCGCAAATCCACCTCACTCAAAGTCATTCACCTAACTTCACTGATATACAATCTACCTGCAACCACAGTCAAATGTGGATCCAGATCCAGTTTTTCCTCACATTGTTCAAATATAGCTTCAAGGTAAGCTTGTAAATAACAACATGCTGCTGTATAGGTTACTCCAGCCAGAATACTGATGATAAATAGTTTGCTGAAGAAAACAAGAACAAAGAATTGATGAAGATAATGGGAGGTTGCAAAACAAATCCTGTTTTGCAAATGGGAAAAAAAACCAGCTTCTCCCTAAGAGTAGTCCAAGCTCAGTGCCTCTCCTACATGACCAAAATCTCTCTTCCCAAGTCATCTTGTCAGCTAGTGGGAGCAAGCCAATAGACAGGGCTTGGAATAGGCAAGTTCTCCCTGGCATCCCAGCAACATGATCAGTCTCATCCCACATTCCAAATTCTTTTGGCAGTAGGAGATTAGGATCCCAAACAAGCATAATACCAACCTGCAACTCAAAGTTTCAGATTTGAGGTTTGCAGAACACACAGACAGGTGCACCATCTAATCAAAAGGCTAAGATCTGCTTTATCATCCCACTTCATAATGTTTAGGGATTTCCAAAGACCAAACAAGGCAGTGTCCTGGACTAATGCCACTTTGGAAGTAAGATCTAAATAGCTATTTCTCATTTAAGGTTCAAAGTAATCAAAGGAAATTAGGTTCCTGATTATAGTTCATAAAACCATGTTTCTCTTTCTAGTAAAATCTCTCAGCAACATATCTGTGTCCTGCACTGATCAGCTCACAAAGCATACACTGATGCCCCTTTCAGAAGTTCCTCATTTCCACACAAATACCTGTGTGACACTTAAAAGTTGCCACAAATCAGGTTATTTTTATCAAGAGAATATCTGAAATCTGCAGAATTTTCCCACAGCTAAAATACATCATTTGGGAAGTGCTGTCTTTGAAGTTACTAACTCCACACAGAAGATAACATTCTTAAGGTGCTTTTAGTTTCAAAAAACCCAGTGAGAACACGAGGTCAGTAAAAATCCCTGTATTGCTCAGCCTTTTGGGGCTATGTCATTGTTTGAATGTTAAAGTTCAACAAGGACAAGTGCAAGGTCCTGCACATGGTTGGAGCAATCCCAAGCACAAACACAGCCTGCACTGGTCCACAGAGAAGGGACTGAGAGTAGCCCTGGGGAGAATGACTTGGGAGTGCTTCTGGATGAGCAGCTCAACAAGACCTGGCAATGTGCACTCACAGCCCAGAAGGCCAATTGTGTCCTGAGCTGCATCAAAATCAGAGTGGCCAGCAGGGTGAGGGAGGGGGTTCTTCCCCTCTGCTCCACCTTTGTGAGTTCCCACCTGGAGTGCTGCGTCCAGCTCTGGGCCCCGCAGTGTAACGACATGGACCTGCTGGAGTGAGTCCAGACAAGGCCATGGCGATGATCAGAGCTGGAGCACCTCTCCTGTGACAACAGGCTGAGAGAGGGGGTTGTTCAGCCTGGAGAAGAAAAGGCTCCAGGGACACCTTACAACAGCCTTGCGGTATTTAAAGGGGGCCTGTAAGACAGCTGGAGAGGGACATTTTACAAGGGCACGTAGTGATAGGAAAAGGGGAAATGGTTTCAACTGAAAGAGAGTGGGTTTAGATCAGATATTAGGAAGAAATTCTTTACTGTGAGGGTGGTGAGACACTGGAACAGGTTGCCCAGAGAAGCTGTGGATGCCCCATCCCTGGAAGTGTCCAAGGCCAGACCGGATAGGGATCTGAGCAATCTGGTCTAATGGAAGGTGTCCCTGCCCATAGAACCACATGATCTCTAACACCCCTTCTAACCCAAACTATTCTATGAATTCATCTATTTATCTATGTGTTTTTACAACGGCAACCAACATAATTTTCAGCCAGGATGCAAAAAGCTGCTCTCAAATATGGATTAGAGTTTTTAATAAATGGATTCTTTAGCACTGACTAAGATTACTGTCTCATGTTTATTTGATGCTTCATTCTCTTCAGAAATTAGATATTGATGAGAATCTAGGTCACAGAGGTATTTGAATCTCTGTGCAAGATGAGGGTGAATAAAGAGAACGAAAACAGATATAAACACTTCTGAAGATAAGTACAGTTAGCATTTAATGCATTTTTTAAAGTATAAGCATCATCACATTTCCATTATTTTAATATGACCAAAGTGAAAGATAACAGCAGAGTGATATGATGCTTTCATATAACCATGGTGATATGAGATAAAGACAGGAGCTATTTTTTAAATTTCCAGTATTACTATCCTTAACAGGCTGCAAGAATAAATTTAAATGCAGAGGGTAGGCTGTCAAAATGAGCCCTTAGCTTAGTTTTCTATATACGAATCCGGCATACAAAAACTAACTTAGAGGTACAATGTTCAGATGCCACATATTTCACTGGAATGACTCTCTCCCAGAGGAGCTAGGGCTCAAAATTATTACTGAATGTTGGCCACAGAAAGCTTCTGAAACGTGATAGTACCAGTGATGAACTGGATGATGCAGGCAACACCACAAGCCTCACAGGGATTTGTCATGCTCAGACAAATATTGTATGAAATCAACTCTTGGTGAAACAGGATTTTTGGAAGGGAGAGAGAACCTATTTTAAGCTGCTATTTCCAATGAAGGTGTGCTTTTGATTTATAGCTAAACGAGAGCAACAGATAGCTGCTGCAGAAAGGAGCAGCCCTGCTGCTCCTTCTGGGCTGTACTTGTCTGACCCTGCAGCACATCTA
The DNA here is from genome assembly GCA_013400975.1 of Atrichornis clamosus. Lineage (NCBI taxonomy): Eukaryota > Metazoa > Chordata > Aves > Passeriformes > Menuridae > Atrichornis > Atrichornis clamosus. Next base: position 81,160 of record WBMZ01002693.1, on the reverse strand, counting down.
GTCAGGGAGCTGAATTAACAAACTTTCTACAGAAGGCTGCAATCAGTTTTTCTGCCATTTTAGCTTCTTGTGAAAGCACATGGCCAAGAAGACAGGCAGGAAGGCAGAGGAGAAAGTCCATCCCTTGCAGAAGTGACCACCTATTAGACTGACTAATTTGTAATACAGAAGCACTCCCTGAAGTTCCTATCCATAGATAAGTTCCTCAACAGACTGAGCTGGGTGGTGGAGAGGGATTTGCAATTGAAAACAGTTATCAACCTGTTTGTTTGTAATCCTGTGGATTCACATCTTGTAAAGATCATGATATGGCACGGAGCCGTCTTTATAAAAAGTCACACATAAATCCAACTTCTGTTCAGGGTCAATAACATAACTTCCAGGCAGAAACATTTTTTGTCATGGGTGAAAGGAATCCATGTCAAGTAGAAGGAAGACAAAGGCAGAAAGCAGCGTGTTTACAAAGGATAGCACGGTCCAATCTATTACCTCAGCTGAACCTTTGTGAAACTGTGCCCAGTGGAAGAGATGTTTTCTGTATTAGCTTGACTGTAGCAGCGTATGCAAGGGAAAGGCCCTTGAACAGCACAAGGAAAGAAGTGAAGAAACGGGAAAAGCTTTTCCTTTGCTGAACAGCAATATGCAATTCAGACAAAATCTTCCAAGCTAACATTTACTTCTTCTAGAAGCCGATTCCTAACTTCAGCTTCCAATTACCATGAATTTGCTAAATGATGTTCTGAAAAGCGTATTTCCTCCAGTTACTTGCCTATTAACCAGATGGGCTGAGAATGTGTCTTACCATACAAGTGTCCAGGTCCTCCAAACGTTCTATCTCTGTCAACTCCTCAACCGTGATCATGGAGCGTTTAGGGGGTTTCTCTTCAGCTAACTCAATCTCCAGTGACTCTTGCTGTGGAAGTGGTTTGCCACGTCTGGTCAAATGGTCAGCCTGGAGACAAAGATAAAGACAGGAACACACCAATCAAACTTTAAAAAGACAAACAGAATCCAATCAGAAAGTTTACAGAATTTCAGTGATCGCAGATCCTGGAAGAACAAGTACAAAGGGAAAGCTCAATTTATGTCAGTTAGTGTTTGTCCCAGTTTGGACAATATAAGGAGGAAAATGTGGCGATATGAGATAACAAGTGGTGTCATATGCTCAACCCAAGACAGCCTTCATACTGGGTTTGTTTTATAAAGAAAATAAAAGTGTGTAAGGGAAGCTTTTTCCTGAACTATTTTTTAAAAATTAACAAACACAAAGACATGTACAATTTCAGCTAATATAATTTTCATAATTATTCAATGGTCAAAATGTTATTATCTGCTATTCAAAAAACAGGGCAGCTTTAAATACCTCAGTTCTGTTTCACTGAAGAAATAGATAGGAAAAACCTCTAACAACAATAAAATCTATTTTTAGACATGCATAGCAAAAACTATTACTAGGATAACAGGGAACGTTACCATAAACTACTCTGGATTGCATTTGGAATGGAGTGGGTTCATGTTGTCATGAAAATGATGAAATATTTTCTAGTTCTTTTGATAACTGAAGAGAATATTAAATAACATCTGCTGAAAGCAAATATTTGAAGATCAGCTGGCCCAAATCAGTTAGTCACAGAAGTCTTCAAGGAGGCAGCTAGGGAGACCTGTAGTCTACTGATTAACATCAGTACAACTGTGGACAACCACTGGATTACAGTTTTGTTAATCATCTAATAGGTAAACATATGACTTGAGTCAATTACAGATCATTTAGTCTAGAGTCTACTTAGGAAAAACAACTGGAGAGCTGTTATGGGTTTATCTTCAAGCACACTAAAACAGCTACAATAATAATTAATGCTAATCATCATCACATTAGGCAAACTGAGGTCTTGTCAAACAAGGTTTATTTTTCAAAGTTGCCTCAAACACTACTATGCCAATGCAACACACACAGACATTTGTGGGTGGTTGAATTAGTAGTACATGACACTCCAATTTAAGGAGATGGCTGAGAACTAGATCAGTGCATCTAATTTTTGCTATATTAAGAACTAGCTGCCAGCTCTCAGATTGCAGCTGTCAGTTGAAGATTAACAGTGTCAAATTAGACAGGAGTTCTTCTACCAGTTTTTTTGAGATCAGTACTCTTCAATGTTTTCATCAGTGCTATACTATTAGAAAGAACCTGCAGCTAACAGAAACACAGCAGAGAAAAATGGTGAAAGGGACATGTTAGTAATGTAGGCCAAAATGGATCACAAAGTAAACAACCAAAATGCACAGACAGTCATTCCTTAGGAACCAAGGGCACTAGCTATGGACACAATCCTGAAAAGCAACAAGTGCCAAGCATCAAGAAGCCATTAGTGAGAGGGATGTCTAGCAAACTCTGTCCTGAAAATGAGCTAACACTGAAACTCTGACAAAAGGATGGAATTCTTATATTCTTGGCTATGTAAATACAAGGAATGAGGAATTTCAGGAGAAAAACAATTTTACTCCTACGTACAGTGTTGGTTAAAACACTGGAATAGTCTGTCTGGTTCTCAAAACTGTAATATTAAGAGAGACTTCTTAAACGGCTGGAGAAATTGCAGAGGATTGTCAGTGAACTCCAAGGCTGGAGAAAATGACATACTGTGCAAAATCAGGGTATGTCCAAGTTGTGCAATACCACTGGACAGAGACAGCCCAGTTCTTGCTCATGCCAGCTGAGCCTCCTCCAGGATAAACTGGAGCTCATTCATGTGGTCTCTCCCACAGCAGGCTGTTGCTGCTGCATAGCTCCAGAGACCAGAGGTTGTACCTTCACACAATGCTGCTCTGTATTACGAAGATGCATGCTCAAATAACCCTGTCTTCTATTGAAAGAAAGGAAAAGAGGGGGGGCAGAAAGAGTGACTTGTTTTCTCCGTGTGAGAGAGGAGAGGACTTTGATAGAGAGGAAATAAAGAGAAATATATATGGTTCCATTCTCTTGTGGAGAAAAACATCTGAAAAAAATCTTGACTGCAAGTTGAAGCCAGAGAAATTTCAGTTAGAAATGAAGGGCAACTTTAATCATAATGACCACCCACCAAGTTCTTAAAAAAAGAGTACTGGATTGTCCTTACAGAGCCCCATTGCACTAGACGCAAAAATGTTTTCCTGTGATTCACAGTTGCTTATTTCTTCTACTCTTGATAGGCAAGTATCTTTATAATAAATATCTGTGCCTCCTGAGAGCTCAGCACCTTCAAGTAACAGTGTTTCCTTTCCTACAGTCCTATTCCTTTCTCTTCAAACTTGACACCTACATTTCTGAGGTAACCTCAAGTTGTACTCATTCAGGGAACAAGGTCTCAGCAGTTTCTAAAGAATTCTAAAAAATTAAATCTTACCTCTCATTTCATGAACAATCAACCCTTATACTCTCACCATGACAAATACTGGCACTGTTTTTAACTAATGACTCAATGCTGGATCCTGATGGCATTTTTAGTTTAGATCTGACTACAATTCAAAAGATAATAGGACAAATGTATAACACAGTCTCTTCCAAGGTTGCATCTTTCTTAAAGCAAAGAGGCAAGAGACCCAAAATCATATTTCAAATTATGTCAGCATGTCAACAAAAATAAGACCAATTTCAAAATAGAGTTGTCAAAGGAGAAACTGAACAAGTTATGAATGTAAAGGGTATTGTTAAGATCTGGCACATTAGATATCAACCTGGAAAAAACTCACCAGTTTGTGATGGCAGTGGGAAAGTGCATCCAGGATTTCATCTACAACTCGGTCAGACAGGAAAGAAGCCACTGTCAGCTTTACTTCACTGTGTGAGGATTAAAAAGGAGAGAACATTTTAATTCACGCAAGAGGTTTTCGTCTTTATTACATATTCAACAGTGTGACGATTATCCACAGTGCTGTCACTTTATTTGAAGTAAAACATTAGAGGGTGTCAGGATACATGACTGCAGGTTTCAGAAATAAACTCATGAATCACACAATAAACACAGGAGCCTCTGTACCATATTTAACCTGCTTCTAACAGTTTTCCATGAGATGAAATGAAAACATCTGGGTAAGAGAGCTGAATAAAGATCAGAAGTGAAACTCAGTAAGGAACACTCCACCACTGAAGTCAGAGAAACACGAATCTCAGATGAACAGGATTAGGACAGTGCTGCCTATTTAACAGTACTACACTGAACAACTACAATCCATTCATTTCCTGAATTCCTTTTGGTGTTGGTCTGCCGGTTGAAGGACAAGTGTGCAATGCTGGTTCTCCAGCCTCTGCTATTACAACGTTGCTTCCTCTTTTCCTCTAGGCAACCACTTTCTGTCTCAAGAACTTCACATCAGCCACTCCCACTGCACAGACATATGCTTAACACCAACACACCCTGCACACCGAACTTGGCTTTCACTGGCAACTCCCTCTCAAGGAAATGTGTACCTTGAATTGCTCCCTCGGGGTCCCATCTTTGGCGACAGTGCCAAAGGCTCAGGCTGTGGAGGGCAGCTGATTTGGAGCTGACAAGCACCTTTGCCTGAGCTGCAGCCCAAAGCTCCACCTCTCCATGCTTTCAAGGGCTACTTTCCCAACTGACACTTGCCAGCAAGAAACAGGATTTTGGTTTATGGGTTTTATGTGTGGGCTGAGCTGCACTGGATTAACAAAGCTATTTCTGTCTGGGGCTACCACTACTGCTGCAGAAAGCCTGGAGAAAAAGGTAAGAAACTCCTTGGAAAGGCAATGCAATTCATAGGGAGGTAGAATGGTGGCCAAGCCACAGTAGGAAAAGAACAAGAGTGAAGGAATCTCCCTCAGCTACTGACATTAATTTCAAATAATATAAGGCAGGAAGGATCACAGTGTGGCATCCTCACCCCACTGACAGTTCCAGCTTCTACAAGTGGAAGAGGCAGTAGTATTGTCTCAGGGCCAAGACTTGTTTGATAGGATTGAAGTGAAGAAAACTTATCCCCTGAACCCCTTTAAATACTCTGAAGGCATAGCTAAATCTTTAGCACTTTTTCCTGCCTACTTTGCTGCACTCTGTGAAACTAATTTCCAAGTCTTACTGTTTTCTTCTCCTGCAAAGATATTAACATCCCAAGGCAAAATGACAGGCTTTTCAAGCATCAAGCAGAAAATAACTGAGAAGGTTTAAGTACAGGTCAACCACAATCTACTGCATAAGTATATTCTCTGGTATGTATTCAATATGAAAAAAGGTTAGGTAAAGCCTTTTTTTTTTAAAGGACAAACTAAGAGTTATTTAGGGTAATGGTTCCTGCTCCAGGTTTATGGTTTGAATATCCAAGTCTCCATTTTTGAAGTACATCTGGCTGCTGTGCACAACTCTCACACAAAGTTTTAAAGTGTTTGCTACAGCTGTAGGACAAGACCAAATACAGCAACAGACAAAGCACTCCTACCAGTCAAGGCAAATAGTGTAATTTCCTTCTATTACATTAATTCAGTGTTACCTAGGAACATAAAGTTTTTTAAAAAATGTATCAAGTCATGAAAATGTTATTTGTGTACCACAAACCAAACCTTTTACTAAATAAATATTAAATCATGCATTAATGATCTAAGTTAACATCCCTAAAGATTCCAAATATATGAATCACCTGAACTAAGCTCCCCAGACCTGTATGACAATTTCCTGCTCTTTGAATGCTGTAATGTAGTTTTTTGTGAGTCACAAAAGCATTCCAAAATTCTCCTACTACACAAACACACATACATGCAACCCAAAGCCCAGATTCCAATTTTGTTAGATTAGTCTTGTAAAGTACCTAATTTTATTGAGGATATCAATTCCAGATTGCTCCAAGAGGACATTTTTCACAAAAGTACGTGGGATGGAAATCTTCTCAGTGCTGGCCTCAATCAGGTCTTCACGGATGTGAGCTTTCTTCATTACATTTGGGCAAAGGTTTTCTGCTGCATCCACCATAGACTCTAGGAGTGTCTGCAGCACAGTAAGCAAAAAATAACATTAGATATTGGGATTTACTTTAGCTGGAAGGTGACAGCATTATTCTGGTGAATACTACACTTTTAGACTTGTAGATTTTACAATTCTTCTTTCTACTTTCCAATCCATTTTGCATTCAGCTGCAACCATAACACATTTTACAAAATATAGCTTTGAGAATCAACATACTTGTTCTGAAAATGACCTGCAACTGTACATGTTTGCCTTTTCAACTATGAAACATTTACATCTCTGTATGTTCAACTGTCAGAACAAATTAGCTTCCTTGGGGCACCCACCACTGCAGTGGATGCTCTGTTGCAGCTGCCTTTCCTATAAACTGTGCCCTGAATTACCAATTTTCATCAATGCTCCAGACCTGCCAATTTGTAAGAAGCATCAGTATATGAAGAAGGGAGACTCCTGAGAACTCAGTATGCTGTACACAGCTGGAATAAACCAGTCAAATATTAAGAAGTAGTTACAAGTATGACCTGCAGTGGGCATGCAAACCTTTTATACATAGGTCTCATTTACACACATGTAAATCCACAGAGAACTTTAGGTGCAGCCAGCAATTTTTATTCACACAGAATCGCAGAACAGGTGAAAGGTTGGAATGGACCATGGGAGGTCATCCAGCCCAGCCTCCATGTTCCAGCACGTTTCCCTAGAGCACACGGCACAGGATTGTGTCCACATGGTGCCTGAGTATCTCCAGTGAGGGAGACTCCACACCCTCTCTGGGCGTCCTGTTTCAGTGCACGGTCACCCACACGGGAAAAATCCAAAGGAGGGTGAAAAGAAGAAAGGAACAGGCCAGAGCCCAGCTTACTGAAATGGGCCAACTTGTGTCCAGTAAGACTGAAGGTTGATAACCAAACAGAAAAAGGTACTTAAAAATAATTTTAAAAAAAGAGGAACAAAATCAAAGTTTCATTGGAATGGTACACTAGGTAAGCCTAGATCTTATCCAGGCATCTGCAGATGGTACAAAAATAAGAACTGCACCCCTTGAAAACTCTAGTGATTTCCTTTTTCTTCTCAAGCCCACACCACAGGTAAGTGACTTCAGGTTCAACTCCATTGTAGGGAAGCTTTTTTCTCTTTGCACAGCCCTGCCATAACTGGTAATTTTCATATGTAGACATTGAGCAAGAGAAAAACACCATTGCTACATAATAATTTAGATGATTCAAAGCAGCATTTTTCAGTCTGTAGCTCTTATAGATTGAAAAAAAACCCTGATTGATTTTTAAGTGTAGATTCACAAGGACAACAAAGCAATATAAAGCAGCCACAATGTACAGGAAGGTCCAATCTTTGCAAGATTTGATTTACAGTTATAAGGGATAACTGCCATTACAGTTAATATGGAGCTTGCTTCTGGGTCCTCAAGCATTCTGCACTTTAAGCACTCTTCCCACACTCCCTCCTTCAAACCCCAAGCAGATTCTGGGGCAGTATGACTACTGAACAGCTTTACAAGCCCCTGTGGCCATATCCCCGTGGGGGATGAAGAACTTAAACGTTAGAGAAAACTGAGCCAGGTAAACTACTAATGAGAGTTCCTGACATATCCTTTTTTCCCCCATGGCATTTATTCACTGGTGCAGTTGTGTACTTTACCTTGAAAAAATTCCTTAGCCTCTCAAGAGTTACTGATAGATCACAATCTTAGAAGTGATAAAGACTTGCTATGTTGAATTATAATTGCAGTCTAAGCATGGTCTTTCAAAATGAATCATGTGAAGAAATGCCGCATGAAGGCATCAGTGGGAAGTAGCAAGAAAAACTTGACTTTTCCTGAAATTTTCAAAATCAATTTTTACTCAAACTCAGAGAATGTGCAATTTAAAAGTCAAATAGAGTTTGGATCTTATCTTTAACTGTGCAACTGAACATAATTTCTTCAGTGGTGGATTTTAGCTGTTGATTTCACATGACCACTACTGTATCTACAGAAACCTTTCCTCGCCTCCTAATTCCATCCCAGAACTTTTCTCTGATGAAAACCCATACCTGCCAATATTGACCGTGAAAGGGCACACATTTCAGTCACAAAGCTACAAGTACCATTCACCAGGTGAAAGAAGAGAATAAAGTGCTGCCCACAGTTAAAGAATCTTAACATTCTGGAGAAAAATACAGTGAATAAAAGGACTGAATGATGATGATAGTAAAAGAAAAAATGGAACAGGTAATGAAGCCAACAAACCCTTTGCATTAGGACAAAATTTAGGAAGAATATTTCAAGCATTCCTGCTCTTACAAAATAATTGTGTTTGCATAGGCTCTTCTTCTCTTGCTTATTTTCCCTTGGGCCTTTGCTGACCAGATAAAGCATCTCCAAGTTCTGTGTGTCCACACTGACACCAGCAGGAGAAGAAAAATGTAGGGGTCTTGCTATAATTTCTCCTTTGGTCAACTCACTCTAAGATACTGTTTTTCCTTACTCTAACTTCTTCCTTCACCCCTCTTCCTTTCCTTGAGATAAAAAATAAATTTAAAATATTTTATTTACCTGAAGAATGTTCATTGACTTGAATCAGTTTCCAAACTTTTTTTTTTAAGAATCTGGTTGCTATGGAAACTAGAAATCAAAACTCCACTTACAGCACACAGGATGCTTTTCCTCCAGCAACTACAAAAAGAACTGTCCATGAGCTCCTTTATCTATCTTTACAAATAATAAATTGCTTATGATGTTTTGAATTGATCTAAACACCTGGGAAAAAAAATAATCCTAATCCATGTTCAACACTTTTTCCTCCATGCAAAGTACACCACCATAGAACTTGAAGGAAAACCTTTCAGCCCTGATTGTAGAATTAATAAAAACAAGTGTTAGAATATACAAAGAGCATTATAACTTTATAGTTTCTTGCAAGCCACTTAAACTTTAATGCCACACAAATCAAAAGTTAATATGGAAGTTAGAATGGTTGAGCTGAAGTGCCTGTTGTTGCAAATGTGTAAAAGAATAAATGGAAGACATTAACTCAGGAACTATAAATAACATTCCAAATGCTGAAGAGGCTTTCTTTTCCCCTTCTATAAGACTCTTCAAGATGAATATATTTAAGTACATGAGCCCAGCACAAAGGGCTGACCTGACTATTCCTGCCCCAATAATACCCTAGAAGCTCCACTAGGAAGAATCTTATGGATAATCACTTTCATGTCTGCAGAAATCTTCACCTTATGTCATATAATAGGGACAGGGAGAAACAAACTAAAAATTGAGCACCATTTTCCTCCTCATTAACTTTTTAATTTCAAAAAGGTAATTAGTGATATGGTATTATTATTGTTCTTCATTATATTCCCACTGATGGAAGCATTTTCATGTTGCTTCAATTGGAAGATCAAAGAAGCTGAAGACTAAGGTTGTAAAGTGTTTAAATACAACAGAACACAGGCAAGGCAGCTTAGTAATAAACTGAAGGTGATCTGAGCTGCCCCAGAACCATATTCTTAAAACTCATCAGCTTCCATACTGTTCCCAACCACTGTTAAAATTTCTGCATCTTGTCTTTTTCCTGAACTGATACCTTTGCACATGCTGTGCGAATGAGTCTTCTTTGCCGTTTATAAAGGAAGAGCAAACATAACTGAAGGTTCAAGTTTCTGAGCAGGAGCTGACTGTCACACAGGTGAGAACATTTACAGACCAAGGACAGCCCTCTGAAAAACTGAGGTTTGACAAGCAACTTGTGAAAAGATTTCCCGTAGAGCTGCCTGCAGTAATTCTTTGGGCACTCCCAATACATACAAGCTACCCAAATCAAACAGTAAAGTGGAAGTTCTGCAGCTGGGTCAAAAGTGACCACCGAGGAAGAAATTCTGCAATGGAGTCTATTAAGCTTCCACTCCACTGGGATACCTTAACTACTGGGCACTTTTCTCTAGGGCATGAGGCTTCTTAGGGTGCTTGAGAAATGCCTTTATAAAGGGCTGAAGGAGCAACTGATTAGTCCTCCCCTTTCAGCAGATGAAAAAAGGATGATAATAAACAGAATATGCTCCTTCTGCCCACTGAAAGCATTAAAGCAACTTTTTATTTTATTCCAACCGGGCAAAAATCCTAATAATAAGGCCCAAAGTTATAAGAAATTAATAATGGAAAGATAGTTTAGATACAAATCTACTGAGAAAAAAAAATGTGTGTGACACCTTTGCATTTATCAACAGAAAACCTCAGATTTAGGTACTTCTGCATGTGACAGATGGCAACACATCTATCCACAGACCTTAAGTTGCTCATCCACCACCCTTGTGACTTCTCCAGCCATGGATTCAAGTGTCTCTTGGATTGGATTGGAGAGTGAACCATTTGCTCCTGCCCAAGAAGCTCCTCCAAGGTGGTAGAGATTTGGTAAGAGCTGCAAGACAGGAAGAGTATCTTCAGAAAGTAGGCTCATCACCACCTGTCTTCAAATCAGGACAAATAGTAGGAATCTTCTTTGGCTAAATCAAAGTCTTTATAAATTAGAATTATCTTATAATTTTAAACACTACCTATAGCTGGTCATCTGAAGAAAATATTCTTTTGTGACACATTATTATTATTATTTTAACTCCACAAAAAGAAAAAAGCTGCACACACAGAACTGCTCTCAGCATTCCCAGTATGCTGGGAAGGGCTTACTGTTTTGGAGTTCTTAGCATCTCGCATAAGCCGTTCTGCACATTTGACATCTTCCTGTACAGCATCCACACCACAGTTCCTTAAAGAGTTGAGATGATCTTGCACTTTTACACATATTCTGTCAATCATCTACTTTAACAAAAGAAATACAGGAGATGAAACATCAGAATGTTGGACAAACATAAACTTAATCCAGTCCAGGTAGAAAATCAATAGTAGCATGATGAGATTTGCAGTGACAATGTAACAAACTGGAAACGCATGGTAAGACCTTGGAAGTATGTCAATACTACTGAAAGAAAGAACTACATCTCATAAAGACACACCTAAACATTGCAAAAATAAATAAAACCTTACCATTAGAAAAAAAGAAATGCTTTGGAATACTTTCCCCACAGTTACCTCCAGGACAGCTGCAGATAATCAACAAGTTATCCTATTTAAGTGTTACTCTGGTTTTTTTGGAGCAAGTCTAATGCTGAAAATGTTGTTGATATATCTAAGACTAAGGTCTAAAGGTCTCTGAATTGTTAAGAAGTTCAGACAGTAAAAGAGAGCTCTGTCACTACCCATTCAACAAACACTAACAGCGATTTCTCCTGTCTAAGCAAAATGCAATTGTGCAGGTTTCTGCAGTATTCTTTCAGAATGTAAATATTCCCAGTTGCAAGGGAATTAAAACTATCAAAGCAGAAGTTTCCATCAGATGTTTCACAGTGGGATAAATTGAACCTAATCTGTACTCACAACACAATTCATTCAACATGCTGCAAATGCAGGGCAGGTGGTATTTCTGCATCCTTCCAAGACAAACCAGTAAGAATGCCTGACACATAGTCAGCTTTGATTAAGATATATGAGGCAGGAAGATATAATAGTTAAAAGTCTTTATCAGCCCATTTAGCATTCATTAGAACTGGCTATTTGACATTTTGAAGCAACATCTGAGTGCACGTAGCATCACATAAAGTCTACACTTCTAGCATCCTATATCATTAGCAATGAGAACTGAAATAATTTCACAGCGTGCTCTTTCTCAGATCCACATGACTCCTTCTCTTCAAAGGGCTTTGGGTGGGTTTTTTTTTACTAGTACAAAAAGCTAATTAATTATTAGACAGTGGAAAGTCTCATTGGGACATCTGGACAGAGAAAAAAATACATTCTGGGAATAATAATGCAATTCAACCACATTAGACAGTGTTTTCCAGTTCTCCTTTAAACCCAATTTTAAAATTCATCCTTATTGTACTCAGTTCAGTATAGAAATAGTAACTTTATTTTCAAAATAACAGTAAATTACATTTCATGAAACTTGATGTGTGTGTGGTGTTGGAGAAAAGAACAAATAAAATCAACAAGCTATGAGAAGATCTAAACTTAATTCATACAGATATCATTAACTTGGGAGGAAAAAGTGGCATTGGAACAGATAAATGACTAGAATAAAACAACTGCTCTTGCAGTTTTTAGTGCCAGTGTATCTCCATCTATCATTTTCTCTGTTGAGAGGTTAGAGTACAGTTTCAGGATCCAGGAATGAAACTCTGTCCCATGAAATTTTAATAACATGGGTAGAAAAAGGCCACTTGGAATCAAGATTCACCAAAAAAAAAAAAAAAAAAAAAAAAAAAAGAAGCAGAAAACAGAGAGAAATTCCATTGACTCAGCTGAAAAGCAAAACATATATTCCTTTTCCATTTGCTGAAGTCTGCAATTTGCATGGGAACACAACTGGTGCAAACAAACATAGAAGGAAATTTAAAGCAAAGGCTGTGGCAAGTTTTATGCTGCTTATGCCACCTTGCTTATTTACGGGTGTAGGGAGCTGAAAACAGCCCTGAGGAGTGCTGGCAAGAAATGGACTAGTCCAGAGAGAATGGCAGGCTACCACAGAAAACTCTGGTAGTCAAGAGAGAGGACAAAAATCCATAAACACGTGACATTTAGGAAACCTGGTAGCGGTTGACAAAACACAGAAGCTTCCCAGCTTCAAGCAATACTTTGGGCTATGTTAGAGAGGAAGACTTTTTAGCTGTCCAGACTGTAAAGAGCACACAAGACTTCTATCTTCCTTGGCTCCCTCCCTCTAAGCAGAGCTTCCCTTGATACGCAGAGCTCCAGAGGTGTAAGGTAGATGATGACTTACTGTCTAAGGCTATTTGCTCTGGTGGTACCTGGGACATGTTTACAGGGTTGCTCAGTGCTAGGCAGAGACTGCAGCGGGCTCAGACACCAACACTGGCACAGCTAAAGATGCTTATCGCGCTGATGAGACTCTGCTGAAAAGTCAGACTCCTGAGCAGAAGCAAACCAAACTGTTCCTGGTTTCAAGAGTAGTTTATTTAATAACAGCACGAGTCTTTCTCTACACAGTACTGCTGTACATCAGACCTCCGTCTCACAAATGCTTTCCTTCCAAATGTATTATCATTTATAGTTATTATTTCTGGGGAAACAGGATCACCCACAAGGCACATCTTAAAGGTACTCAGAACGAGAGAGAACTCTCTCCTCAGGCAGATTTTGGGCACTGAGAAGTCCAGTAAGTAAGAAATTCTCACCTGCTGCGTGGTACTAGTGACAATGCCTTGCTGCAGCCGATACGCTTGCTCCTGCAGGTACTTTCTGGTCTCGTGATTACGAAGCAAGTAGTTTTCTATCTAAAGAAACAGAAAAAAAGCCAGATTGGGAAACTGATTTGACTCTTCATATTGTAATTTGCTTTCAATTTTGCTGCTGTGTCAGAACTGGGGACTGACAAGAAAAACTGCCTAATTATTTATCATCGGCAAGCCTTATTCCGTGTGTCTCAATGCCTAGTAATCACATTGGCAATTATTCATTTGCTCACAGACCAGTGAAACATGGTTAAGCACTGTGCTTTTGCCAGTGTTTCCTGAAAGAGTCTTTTAAGTCTTCACACTAAGTAAAGTGTGCTGTGGAGATACTGCAGCTTGGGAGGGTAGCTGCTATGTCCATCTGGTGCTGGACCAGTGCCAGGAGCACTCTCATCACCCTCAAGCTGTGGCATGCTGAAGCTTATGGATGCTCCTGAGATGTCAGTTCAGTTCAGCTGTCCTGGCACCAGGCGTGACAGACCAGTCCATGAAGGCGGGCTTTCATTCCTACCTGCAGGGAATTAGCTTGTTCACAGCACCACTTCGGAGACTTCTCTTTTTTGAGAGGGAACTTCCTCATGTTGTGTAAAGAAAGCCTGAACTCAGGGTCTAACAGTTTTAGCAACTTTGATATGAATAAAAGAAAATGCTCTTTGTGCATAATGCCTAATTAACACGGAGAATTTAAATCCCCATGGCCAGAAGCTTCATAGTATTTTTTTCAGAAATGCACCTATCAGTCTAGATATGAATCTAGCCAATTATATTAAATGAGATGTAAGAAATACATCCATCCCCCGATTCAGATTTTTAAAAGCGGAATTTAGATAATTTTCATGCATCAAAGAAAAAGGTACTAACTACCAGCACTTCTCCCTGTGATGCTCACATTACTGAAAATAAGGATCATAGACACTTGCTTTTTAATCACAGTTATCTGTAAGAACTATTTGTAAGGTTTTTATGATCTTACCTTGGCTGAAGAAAAACTGCTCATTAAAGAGATGTGAAATGTATACTTCCTGATTGAGCAGGAGGCTCATTTGGAGCTCACAAGATTTACTATATTAAAACTCAGCTGGGAGTTTTATAACTCATGCAAGTGGAACAGCTACAAATACTGTCAACACCTTTTCATCCAAAGGAACATGCTGGTGCAGTTGCTTATTTAGGGCAACAGAGTGTGTGAATTTTATATGTACAATATAAAACACAGGCAGTAAATGTTTTCATCCTCCTTCAAATTAAAGAGCACCCTTTGTCTTGTACAGAGCTGACTGCACTTTTTATGCCAATATAAAAAATATGTACCAATAATTCTAAACATTTGGCAAGACACAAGCACATATGTAACAAACATGCAGTTTCTAACTCTCCCTTTCATAGTTAGGCAGACAGCAATCCAAGGTCTAGCTTGCACTTTCTTAGTTATGACTTTCTGACACTGTACTATTGCATTCTATTAGCCTTCACTCCAAATATTCTGTGGAACACAAAGCTCTTGCAGCACTTGATTACTACGGATATGTCTACGTAAATCAAACAATCCATGAATCTAGCATAGAATTCTTACTCAGCCAAGCATGAAGTTTCAGTCACTTAAAATTACTACTTTATTTTGGCTGGTTTTATTTCTGTACATTGGTGGTATAAGCAATACCTTTTGCAGTGCTTCTTCTGTTTTCTCAGGGTTTGTTTTGAGCGCTTGGGAAGCATCATTCATTGGTATAGGCATGAATCTCAATGTATAATTCCTAAAGAAAAAAAAATTGATAGTGAAAGTTAATCTAATTACTGTATCTCTTCGTGAAGAATAACTAGAAGGGAGAAATAAGGAGCATCTAGCTTGTCTGTGGAAGGTACTAAGAAATGTATTTTCCACATTTTTAAGAGGACTAACTGGAAGCATGCATGCTTCTTTTTGGTGTTAATTCTTCTTTGCCACTAGGCAGAGGGCAGATTTTGAAAAGCAGTTATGTGCTCAATGCCCAGGGGCTGCTGATTAAAGGTCTAGCTGCCCTCTCTACCTCTCTGCCCAAGTTTAGATTTTTTTTTTTGCTATATCTAAACTGAACAGCGAGCATCAGTGCCTGCTGGCAACCGTATCAGATCTAAGACTAAATGGAAATATTCAGTAACAGACAGATAGCAACTAAGAGACTGAGTTTTTAAAATTTACTATTTAATAACTTCTGGTGTTTACAGCAATTTGAAGACACTTGCTGAATTTTTAATAAAAGCTGACAAAACAAGCACAGCATCTCCACACTGCTTTATGCAAGTAATTGTTCCCTGCATTTTACTTATTTGCTTGCAAAATATTTCTGTAGCTTTGTCCATCTGCAAAAAGAGATTAAAGATAGGAGTTTGGTCTTGAGTCAAGATTATATTTAAACTCTGAGAACATAAATTGGCTAGCATGACACAGTTATACCTAAAATGCTACACACAGTGGTTTGTCCACACAACTTCAGAGCAGGAAGTTCTTCAAACCTGGAAGGGAAATTATTCTTTCTATTTTCAAGTAATCCTTAATTTCCTGCAAACATCTCTTTCTCCTCCTTCTGCAAACATCCCACTAACCGTCTGTTCCTATTCCATCCAGAGCTACATAAATATGTTTGGAATCCTCTATTTTTGAGCACTTTAAAGTTGACAATTTCAATTGAGTCACCGCCATTGACGACAGTAGACCACTTGTCACTAAAGGCACCAACTCCAACAGCAGACACAGCAGACACTGTGAAACTCTAAGCTTCTTTCACTTCCTCTCCCACCAGTTGCTTGGCCACATGAAACATCATGTTCTGAAGGGCAGTGGTCTTCAGGACTGCCAAACGTGCTGACTCCTCATGGATACTACCCAACATTTTACTTTAAATGATAACGGAAGACTTCTGTGTTTCCTCCCCAGTGCAAACACGGTGATGCACAGCTGTCAGTGGCAGGCAGTCAAGGTCCCTGTCCTTCCACAGTGTCCCACTGCCTACTGCATCACAGCCAGAAAATTAACTCTTCTTTCTAGTTGTCTTGTCCTTCAGAAGAGCACTGCAAACCATACACACTCAGTTGTGTGTCCTCATGTAATACTAACCAGTGAATAACTGGCTGTCCACCATTGTGGGGAAAATTTTTAAATGTCAAAGATACTGAGCTCAAAGACAGAAAATGACAGAACTCGCCTGACAGGTGGAATACTTAGTTTCAAAAAGGTGGATTTCTAAGGATCTCTGCAGCTGTTTGACATTTAATGCATCCCATTCATTGAAATCTGTGATTGCCAGCTCTCATGCTAGCAGTTGGAAGCTAAATTCAATTTAGTCAAAGGCTTAGTGCACCCTCCCTCACACACATGGGCACATAGAGCAGAAGGAGGGAAAAGGAAAGGTAAGGAGATTTTGTGGACACACAATCAGAGGCAAAACTTTAGAAGACCACTACTCCAAGGGAGGAAAAAAATCCTCTGTACTTGGTTTGCTTTCAATCAGTATTTTATCAAAATGCCACTTTATTTTTATCTAAGAATTAACCAGCTTTTAGGGGAAAATATCAGAAATTTAAAGCTCTCTTTTCAACTTTATCTTAACACTTTGTTTTTCTCTGTTTCCTTGAAGTCTGAAATATTCCTCCATTCTTCTTTTTATTAACACTCCACTTGTCTCTTGTAAAGGAGTACATTTCCCTACTCAATTACTCAATAATCCAGTAATTTCCTAACAAATCAATACACTCAGTAAAATACCTGTATTTAAAGGATATTACAATTCAGAGAGGTGCTCAAAGACTGGAAAGGATATCCCAAAGGATGTGGCAAAACCCTCCTCTTCTATATACAACATGTGTGACTTCTGATCCACACGCTACATATATTCTCTGTTGCAGTGGTGGTTTTACTGACTACTTTAATAAAAGCAGGAATCAGATCATCTGTTTTGCAAGTCAAGGTGTGTGAATTTCATGTCACTGCTAAGATAAGAATTCACAGCCCTCTAACAAACCCCAGCATTTCTCATCAGATATTAGAACTTAAGCTATTTTTTCAGTCAGTCCATATAGAAAATAGTATCTTGTAGAAATGAACGTGAGACAATGCTGTACAGTCTTATGACAAAGGGGGCTCTAGGCTGCAATTCACATGCTTATCTTTGTATTAAAATTACAGAGATACAAGTCTCTGCTGAATGGCCAAGCTGAACAGGATGCCTACTGTTCTCAAATGCTCCCCTGAACTGACATCCATGCAGGACTCTGTAGAAGATCTCAGCACCTTGCACCACCTGTCTGGGACACCCCTGGGGCAAAATTTGCCAACAACCATCCTCCTGGAATTCCCTTGCAGGAATAACATTTTCACGCAACTATAAACTGATGAAGAAATGCTGGGAGAAGGGGAAAGAAACAATTTTCCCATTATTTCAGCCTGTCTTACGGTCTGTTACAGTCTCTCCCAAAACTCCTCAGTCTCCTCCCATCCTACTGAAGCCTACCCCTCTTCTTTGTTTTGTGGTTTGGTCTATGACTATTGTTCTTAAGAGCAAAATAACACATACAACACATAACCCCAAGCATCTTCAGTATATTTCATTCAATTTAGAGCAACGTTTTTTTTCTACAGAATATTGATGGTTTCAGGTATTTTTAGGAAGCATATGGTGAAGATGGATTGTTTACAGCCTAATTGTTTTCAACCAGTATTGACAGGCCTTCTCTTGCAAGTTTAAACCTTTGTTGCTTGTGGCTTATTTTGTGATATTATCAATGCTTTTGACAATTTAAAAATGTTTAAGGCAACATAAAATGACCCCAGCTTCCAAGTTAAATAAATGAACTGTCATCTCAACAAAGTACAGTGTCACACAATTATCTGTAGTATTTCTTTTTTTTTTCTGTTTAGATTATTTGCTTTTGCCTCAGGATTTCCTCCCTCTTCCCTATTTACTCATCCAAACACTTCAGAACAGGGAAGTCAGTGCTAGCCAGAAAATAAGTGTATTTCTTTTTCTACCAGACTTCCCTGTGTTATTGCTCTCTAAAAGAGAAACGTCTGCAAGTTGACAAATAACCTTTGCAAATTATTATTCACTACTATCAGTGAAAGCACTGCAAGATGATTTGCTAAATTGTACATCATTTATCTAATTTCCCACATCAGTGCAAATGAATTCATTTTGAAACCAAGTATATAAACTACAATAGCTTCATAAAACAAGTAACTTTATAAGCTCCAGCCTCATGACCTCTCCAAGGGTTAAGAAGCTCCCTTACGTAGTTATAGAGTTTTACAAGGTATCTGGTATATAAACTAGCAATTGTAGGTTACCTTCACCACTAAAGAGAGCCTTTGTTCCTATCTGAGGGATTTAATGACGTGAAACAACTTCAACTGCTGCTTCAGTTAAATCTGTAATTTTTCTCTCTTTAGAAAAGTGATAATAACATATAAAGAAATGTGATGGAGATGGAGAGAGATGAAAGCAATTTAGCATCTATCGCTGGTAATGGCTGCATCTGTGAGCAAACTCATGGAAACAAAATGACCCAGACCATGGCAATTACAGAGAACAATGGCAGTTCCTGAGATCATCACTATTAGTTTCAACTTGCTAGGGGAAATAAAAAAAAGTCAGACCACAGAGGCCCATTCAGTAAATTTCTGTTATTATGTACAGCTTCATTCACCAACTAGAAAAGAATTTCTGCACGTCATCAATACAAGAGAACGAAGAAAAGGGAAAATATTACCAAATTCAGAATTTTAACGGTAAGAGCAGAACTCAAGGACCTTAATCCTGATAGCAGAGTATGAATGAAAGAGCCACAGAGCTTTTCCCCATCCTTTTGAAAGATGTGAAGTCATGAATTTTCCTTTAGATTAAACACCCTGAAGCTTAAAATTGAGAGCACTCAGCATCTTCAAGATCATATTGACTGCAGTGGGAACTCCAGCTGGTCAGATCTTTTGGGATTCCAAGTCTTTGGTTGTCTTCATCAGACATTCAATTACTTGAGAACTTACTTTTCCAGTGCCACAGCAATGTCCTGGAAGCCCTGTGCAGTGATATTATTCTTGTCCCATATTACAGTTCTGAGAGGTGGTGGGAAGAGAAAAGAAAAACAAAAGTTAAACAAGAATCACCAAATAAATCTACATTGAATCTTTGCACGTTGAAATAACACACTGCTGAATGTTCAATATTTTAAAAGCCTGTCCTTACTTACATGCTAAAACCTTGAAATGACAGAAGTTATGGACAAATATACTATGAAATTCATTTTCCCTTACTTTAAAGGGGACTGTACTATATTTTCCATCATTAATATAAAAACCTAACTTTCCTAAAATACAATTAATAGAAAGATTTGAAGATATATACCAGCTTTTTTGAGGAATAGTATCAAAAACAAAGTTCAGATGTCTGCTTTGCAAGCCCATACTTAAAACACAGAAAATGGCAGTAACTGATCAATCTCTGTTCTACATAGGTTATTTGTATTTAAAAAGTCATGCTGATTAGTGGTCAAAATTTGCAGGCTATTACATATTCAACCCTGCACTAGGCTCATCACACAGTTCCTATGATTCCACATGCAACATAAGTAGCTGCCAATATAAACCATTAGGTTAGGTGCATAAATTACAGCTCTTTTGAATACACAATAATGATAAGAGTGATCAAGCCTTCCCCCTCCTCCCCCAGTTCAGACCACTCAAGCAGACTGCCTGGCAATTTGCAAACACATGTTCAAAGATCTCATTAGTAGTCAGAAGAGACAGACAAGCAGATAAATCTTGCTTCTGCAAGAGCACCAGTTGTAGCTGTTCTTAAAAAAAAAAGGCACAAAACCAAACAAAGATTTCTGGTGTATAAAAGAGGGGGAAAAAAAGAGAGATGGCATGCTTTCACAAGTATTGACATCCTTCTGTTGTTGCAGAATTATCCCTTCATTGCTTAGATGGAAAGATGGAGGTAAGAAAGAGAGGAAGAGAGATTCTACACTCACTCTGCAAACATCAGATATGCTTAGGGTCAATCTTTAATATTTTTGCCGTTGGAAAGTGTGTTTATATTTCTACCTGGATGTCATTTTATAACATTTTTTGCAAGGCCAGTTACCATTGCATTATTCAATTTGTAATCACACCACAGACTGTGGTGACATTATGCCAACTGTGACATACAGTGTACTGTGAAACATTTCAGTCTGCCATCCTAAAATCCATCAGTGCTTTATTTCTTCAGATAGTGTGGTCATTTCAGGTTAATACGTTCAATAAACCTAAGCCATCCCTCCAGTGTTTTCTTGACATTTTTAATATTCAGTTTGGGCATAGCAAGGCAAAGACCAGGATCCCTGCCTCTGAGCAAAATAGCCAAGACTGTTTTGGGGAATTTCTTATTCTCCAGGGAACAAATACTTGGAGACCAAGCAAAAAGTGGTCTCTTTACACTGACAATACACTGAGGAAGGTTCATCTGCACAGTTTGATGAGGAGGAGTGAGGATTAGCTTTCCTGATGAGGGTGACATATTTAAAGGTCCTCATCGAGATTTATGCTGATGGAAGGTTTTACTGTTTGTGAAACACATGCTGGATAGAAAAAAAGTGATACTCTCAAGCCATCAGTGCCAGACGCGCTAAAAAGCAGTGAAGTGGTTGGGCGGATGAAGTTTGCAGAGAAGATATGCCAAGGTCCATCAACACGGGAGAAAGGAAGGATGGATGGTCCATGCTGCTACCCATTCTGAATTCCACATGCTCTTAATTCTACAAACTGACACTCCAGAAAACAAAGAATAATTTATTACCGTTTCCTACCCAAGTATCAGAGTCGTCTCTGCCTCCAGTAAAAAAGAGAGAGCAGAACAGAAGAGAGTAGCTAAACACCTGAACAGGGTTCCCAGGAACACTGGAATCTCTACACTTGCAGATCTTCAAAACCTGCCTGGACAAGTCCCTGAGAAACTTCATATAGCTTTAAAGTTGGTCTGGCTTTGAGAAGGACGTCAGATTTAATGACATCCAGAGCTCTGTAACAATGTCATTTTTTTCCTGTCATTCTAGGAAATGTAAAAGTCTTTTGGTTCCAATAAGAGGTCTTTCTGTTCAAATTCAGAAAATGCAATTCCCTCCAGTTTCAGTTAAGGAAATGTTTTTGCTGAGACAACTATCTTCCCTCGGTTTTCTGTTGTTGTTTTTCTGTCTTTTAAGAAAAAACGGATGAGAATCCTTCCAAATAAAGACACTCTTAAGCAACTGTACCTAGAAGAGTTCTGAAGTGAAGCAGCTTGAGAATAAGCTAAAAACTTCAGTATTATTAAGCCACTTTATTGTTTACTGCAAATATGTTTCCCTTACCTGAGTTTGGTGTTTATCTGTAGGGCTTTTGCCAACATCTTTGCTCCCATATCCCCCATGGCATTTCCACTAATATCCACTTTTGTAAGAGAAGTATTGCTGCCCAAGGCATTAATAATGATAGTGACCTCAGTCTTCAGCTTGGAATCTGCGAGGGACAATGACTGTAGAGGCTGTGGATCATAGAAAAGGCACTGATAACAGCAACTGATAATGTATTCATTCCTCAAACACCAACCAAAAGAAGTTACAAGTTTCCCAAACTCTTGAGGACAGTGGTAAACATCAAAGAGTTATTTCTGTGTTTGCTGCAGATCCTGCAACACATGATAAATTGGGAGTCAGCACAGGTGTCACACACACACAGATTAAGTTGCAACATCCTGTGAAAAAATTATTTTCAAGTGGTAGCGCTTCCAGCTTCCTGAGTCCTACTAAGTACAGAATACAGTGGGAACCTCAGAAGAGGCAAGATAACAACAACCAGCTTCACAAGACAACTTTTAGTGTCCAGTGGGTTTTGCTTAACCAGAAATTGCATTTTTAGTGAGAAATAAAATTATCTACGGCTCCCCTTCTCTCCCTCAGGCTGAGATTTACCCAAGGGCAAATTACAGTCCGAGACATTGTTAAAACATGAACAGTTTCCTTAAAGGGTTTTATTGTTGTTACTTCAACTTTAGGAGTGATTTTGCATATCTGTTCCTTCAAGAAACGGATTTTTGGAAGAAAGAGACAGAAAACTGTAGCAGGTCTGAAATTCAAAACAGTACTGAGTATCTACTACAATGGATAAGTCAATAGATATTATTCACAGTGGTGTTCTGACATCTGTAACTGCAATATCTTCCAGTAACTTTATTTTTTTATGCAGTATATTAAGCTGAAACTACCTTATTTGGCTCCAGCAAGTCACACTCTAAGCCTTAAGAAAACCTCTTCTAAAAACGCCCATATTCCCTCCATTCTCAGTGTTCCAACACTCATGAGCAGGAGCTCAAGAACTACAGGCTATCTATCCCCATGCCTTGCAGAAATATTACAGTTCCTAAAATCGTAATTTGTCTTTGGTGATGAATGAGGACTCCACAAAACATTTCCCTTGCTCAAGGGTGGGTCGTTACAGAGAAGTATATTGTCATTATACACCCACTTAGGCATGTATTGGAGGATGAACTTTCGGAGCCTAAAATCTCCAAACTGCCAGCATAGCAGAATCAATATCTCATAGCAATGAACCATGGCACCGACGTTAGATCCTGAAGTTTAGATTAATTAAAATAAACCAACCAAACTGTGCACACCTTCCAGGGTCCAAGGTGCTTGCATGGTATCTGCTGTACAAGGGGATCCTAGCCTCCCAGACAGCACTGGATTACAGTGATAGCCAGAAAGCTTACAACAAAAAGAAGTGCACTTACAAATGAGGAAAAGCACAAAAATTTGGAGGCACAGCAGGCTTATAATTAAGAAGTCTAACAATAACACATGCCACATGCTGGTTTTATTTTAAATGGAAGTTATTAAATTACTATGCTAATACCCTTAATCTGTCTATGTTTTCCAATTTTATTACATTATGTAAAGGAGAGTGTAAGGAACTATTAAGAATTTTAAAGAAATATTAGCATAAAGAATATTAAAATCACATTTAGAATGGCCCTTAAGAGCTCTTGGCAGAAGTTTGAGAAGACGTTTTGTGACAGATTCACGACAAAGCAGCAGCACGCAGCACTCTGACAGAAATCATCAATAAACTTGTGAATGTGACGTTTCCTCTGCTTCTCGTGTGTCACTTTAGAAATGGGCACTGCAGTAAGTTAGCTACAGGTGATCCCTCCCACACACCCATTTTTCTAAACCTCAAATATTCTCCCAGGAAAGGATTTCTCACTTCCTGCATTCCAACACTCTGTCAAAACAGTATATGCTTAAAATGCTTCTGTACTGTGTTCTGTATGCATCACCTAAGTATTCATTAAATTATCTGACCATTACATAAAAAAACCCAATCAAACAACAACAAAAACACCAAAACCAAATCCCCAACAAATATGGGCAATACTCTACAAACACTTGCTTCTAACAACTTGACAGCTTTAGCTAGTTATTGAGAAAATGGAAGTCTGAGGAACACTTCAGTGTTCCTGCCACAGAAAATAGATACTTTGCCAATACAGAGAAGATGCCTTAACACAATCTTTTTAAGCAAGAGGATTTCTCAAAGTAAAAAAAATAGAATTCGAAATTGTCTGATTTTATTCATTGATTCTGTCATACTCCTGCTGGAAAAAAAATTAATAATTAAATCAGGGCTAAATCTGTTTTTCCTAAGAACAAAAATGTTGTAAACCCCCCCAAAAGCCAATTCAGCACCAAACACTGAACTAACAACTAAAGATATTCATCACTCTAGTAATTCCCTGAACCTATGCAGGAGTGATTACCAGTCTGAGTAACGATACCACGTACCTGCAGTGTAACATCAATTTTTGCAACAAGAAAAGAAATGGCACAGTAAGAATACATTATTATAGTCTGCACAGCACAGCATCTATTTAAATAGAGAAGACATGAAAAGGACCCAAAAAATGAATCTAAATATTACATTCTTGTATATATAAAACACCTGGGAAATTCTGCTATCTAGGTTACTACTACTGCTTTAAAATTGTGCAGAATTACATTTGTACATCCCTCCATTTTAACAGTCATAGAACCAAACCACTGATTGTTTAAATCATTTTACTCATGACTCACATTAACACAGCAACAGAGCTATTTAAAGTGTGCATAAATACATGAAGAGGCATTTAGAGATGGCTATTTTAGATTAAAGCCTCTTGCTTCAGCTTTCCATGCAGATAATGTGCGGTCCCCAAACCGTGCCAGCTTGCAGGCAACACTGATCAAGCAGTGTGCTCTGGGCAACATCACGCTCCAGTCTCTCCAATTGCATCTTAACTTTTTATGTCCTGTGGCAGCAAATGCATACTAATGATAGTACAAGGACCACTCTATTTAAGATTCTAAACCAAATCAAAATAGCTATAAACTTAAAATAATTTTCTAGGCATCAAGGTACAGCAAGGACAATCCTAGGCAGCTTTCTGCAAAACGTTCTTCCTACAGTGCAACAGCGTCTGTCCTCAACTCTTCAGCTGCTAGGAGATGGTTCAGACTGATTTTAGCACTTGATGAGACAAAAAGAAACAAGATTCCTTCACTGAAAAGGATTAACAAGAGAAAAGAACATGAGGAGAGAAGAGACAGGGTAACCCCAACAGGATCATATCTATATCCCAAATGTTAATGCCTGACATGAAAGACAGACAATTATTTTAAGTACCAAAAAACCTTTTGGTGAATTATTTCATTGTAACACTGTTTGAAAACAGGATGAGAACATGTTGTGTAGGTTAGGTCAGGAAAACATGGTGGGTAAGAATAACAGGAGCACATCTGACCACTGAATAGTGGAAAAGGCAGAAAGTGGAACAACAACTGACATCACCCACAGGCTGAACAGAAACTCAGTGCAAGAAGTGGAAGCTAATGATGCAAAGGAGGGAGAGCGGCAAGAACGACACGTGCAAGATCTAGCAGCTACTTTTTCTGGAAGCTTCAAAAACAGAAGCCAGGAAAGATAAACAGAAGGTTGTAACACTTCCAATACAGACAATAAAGTGAAAGTTGAAATTTTTATCCATAAGAACAGATAGTATGAAAAGGACAGTCATAAATTAGGGGGGAAAAAACCCAACAGCATTTTTGAGAAGATGATTTGGGTACTAATAGAACACAATGTGCTGAAGAGGTGTTTTAGGGTATAGCATGACTGGCAAGAAATGTTCACCTGTAACAAAAAAAAGGGATGAAGGAAATTGAGAGAAAACATCCTAAATTACATTTTCTTGTGATTCTGTCTTCAGGACAGCTGTGAAAAGATAAGCAAGAGAAACAGGGCAGGACAGAATAAAATGTCCAAAGAGAAGAAGCAGGTGCTAGCTGATTAAATGATATCCCTCAGCACGATATCAAAAAGAAAGGAGAGAAGGAGAAAACAGTCCTGCAGCATTCCCTTTAGAGATGGAGTAGAAAGAGGTGTTCACACAGCACCAAACAAAAGGGCTAGTCTGCTACAAGAAGTAATACAGAGTTCCACCAATACATTAGTTATCACTATCCTACATCTAAATTGTGCAAACAAGGACTTTCATTAAGGTGCTTTCATTACAGGTGTTAGCTCAATTAGAATCAACTCTGGTATCCATATACAGAACTTCACCATGTCACACCGACATCCCACATTTTAAAGAATAAAATGTGGAGGAAGACAAAGAATCAAGAAAAACCAGTACCACTAATCCCAGTTGAGAGGACACAGAGAGCAGAGAGGATTAGTGTAATGAATCACTTCAAATACGATTAAGCACAAAGAAAAGGGGAACACAGAATATGGGTCTAATGCCTTGCAAGGAAAGAGACACTGGAAACCCTGGTAAAAACTTCCAGGTACAGACAAAGATGGGAGAAGAAAATAAGAAAGCAGTTAAATATGGAGAGCATGAACTTGGAGGTGAGAATGAAGACAACAGGAAATAGCAGCTGTTCAGGCAACTTTAGTCTACAGTCAGTTGTCTCTGGATAAGGAAGAAAGCTTGCTTGTTACTTGAGCAGGAAATTAAGGAGTAAGAAAGGACTAAGACTAGATGAATAAAGATTGACAAGCATGAGAGTAACAGAGCATGAGAGAAGATTGCCTTCTAACCAAAACTAGGATGCCAAGAACAGGCAAGAACACAAATCCAACCACAAAAGAGTGTAGAAATGAAGAAAGTGGGAAAATATCCCAGCAAGGCACCCTGAAAGGGTCTTATGAAATTGGTCCCATGACTAATGTACTAAGAGAAGTAAAGAGCAGCACAGTGAACAGTTTATTTGCATCTTTTGAAGAAAAAAGGATAACTGAAAAAACCTTGCATTTTGTCAAAAAAAAAAAAGTTAATACCCAAGAAGAGCTATCAGGAAATAGTGCAGTCTATTAATTAAAAAAAAAAATTGTTATCAAAGGCCTGTCACCACCCACAGAACACTACCATTGTAATCTCTAACCAGGACACAAAAGTTTTGAAAATTTATGCCTATAACGCTGTATAATTCAGACCTAAAACAACTAGGTTATATACATCCAACTATTTATAATGAATATTTTCCAACAACCACAGATCCTAAGACTATCCTCAGAAAATGTTCACCTACGTGCTACAAGCAATCCAAACTACAATTTGAAAAAAAAACCAAGCTAAAATGTTGGATGTGTCTGTGCAGTATTGTGATCAAATCTTATGCAGCAAAATAACACATTGAAGAAAATGATCAGATATAGGCTGTGAGGGTACAAATACACATGATGATAGTAGGCAGAAAGATACTCACTGAATCCTCGTCTTGAATCATCTGAACTAAATTATCAAGTACTGGAGTGAGATTTCTGAGGGAAGAAAAGTTAGGAAGATGATGAAATCAGCAGCTTCTCCCCATCCATTCTCTTGTTATTTAAAAGAAAGAAAATCCTTACTTGGATTTCATGTTGTTAAAGTTTTTGCCTAATGCCAAGTGTCTTATCGATCGGTTTTTACTAAGCCAGACTACAAGGGTTGAGAGGTCAGATTCTAGGCCTGTAAAGAATCAGATTAGATTAGGAATTAAAACACATTTTTACAGAAGACCTAGACAAGGTCCAATTATTAATGCCATATTCATTCAAGTAACTGTATAAGTGCACTGATTCCAAAACGTGTAGAAAAATTTGCATTCTTTTATCTTTAAATCTTTTTCTCATTACTGCCTCTGCTTTCCTATGAGAGTAAACATTTTTGCCAAAAAGAATCCTTTAAATCTCCATTCTAATCAGCTATTAAAGGCACCTCTCAGAAACACAGAAGACAAATCAGACCCTTATCCATAGTCCAACCACCCAAGGATAGTTCCTCACACTGTCAGGCAGAGTTTGAAGCTGCTTTGAGAATTCTGAAACAATGCTAATCACTATTTAGTCTTAGTAGAGCTGTGTACCAACAAGGTTGCAAAGCCTTCAAAAAGGCTAACTTAAGAGACTGTGATAAAATGACCTGAAGAACAAGCCAAATTTTATTCTATTGCTGAGTAAAAGAAAACAACTGGCTTTGGTATTCCTAAGCTAGTGATGTATTTGAAGAGTCCACTGGCTAGATGACAATGACTTAGGATTCAGATTCAGCCGATAATTTATATTTCAAATATCTATCCTTATTTATAACAGTAAATCCTTTTGCATAACTGGGCTGAGTCAGTTTTCCACCTGTCAATCCATCCCATCTTTCTTGGGCATTCAACTGTACTGGGAATCTGTTTCTGAAAAGCTTCTGCATTTGACTGTTAGAGGGCCAAACACAGCAGGTGAATTCTTCCAGTTCATACATCTACACTTTGAATGTGCAAGATGAGAAGCCAGCTCATATTCCCAGGACTATCTGTGCTAGGAAGCACAGAGACGCCAAAGCAGAAATATTCAAAGACTTTTCCAAAGACCTAAGCAGGCCTTCTCTGTGCTGAAGCTGTTGGCTCTTTGCTCCATATTTGCCTGCTCAGCTTCATTCTGTTCCCAGTCTTTCCCTTCCTTCTTTCACTACACTTTCAATTCTCATTCAGCTTCTCATCTCCTTGTACTTAAACCCAATTTCCTCTGGATCTAACACGAACTTGGTGCCATGAGTTTATTCTGCCGTATCACATTGATCTCAAACAACACAAACTTTTGAGGGTACAATCAGTCAATTAACGTTTCTTATACACTCCATAGCAATAAGAGCTCTTGGTCTGAGACATTTTCATAACCAATATGGCCAAAAATCATAAAGCAAAGAGCAATCACCCTTGATTACACTGTGAGCTGAAACAAAAAGCATTTCTCAACTTGCATGACCCTCCATTCCTCTTCTGTGTACTTACCATTGTCTGAAATATCTAGGCTGGTGATATTGTGTATTTCTGCTATGCATCCTTCCAAGACTTGTGCACCTCCAGATCTTAACTAGAGACAAAACATCATCCATGTTTGCAAACTAGTTATGGTTTCAAGATCATACAGAAGACAGTGGTAGGAGCTTTGTGAATACAGAAGGCACTAGCAGCGGCAAAAACAACAGCAACAGAAGTTATAGACATCAAAATGACAGCCTGTGCACACACTCCTACTGTTCTCATCCTTCCTCTCAGTATTTGCATACAAATGAGGAAAAAGATTCTTTCCTTTCTCTTGATACCGCCTCTCAGCAGTTAAATCAGGAAAATATTTAAATGGTTAAACGCAGCAAATCCTTTAGCACTTGTGCTAGGCAGTGCCTACAGGATTTGGGTGTGTGTTCTCTGTGTGAAAGGCCCAGGACATTTCTAATGTCTGGTGAGAAAAAAAAAATAAACTTAGCCCAGTCTGTAAGCATGCAACACTGTCACTCTTGAATTCCACTAGAGTCAAGTCTTATACTGAGCATCTTCTAGCTCTTAGCACAATGCTAGGGTGCCCATTTCAAAGATAAATTGGGAGTGGGATTAAAAAAAAAAGATCCATGAAATTATGCTTCCCTGTCACTGGAAAGAAAATTCAAATAACCCAGTTATAAAATGGCCACATAAGAGAATATGGCCACAAAATAGCCATAAACAAGAGAAAACAGTAATTTAGTTATTCTTAATGTAAGAAAAAGTAATAAAAGAAAAAAAATAGCAACAATAACAAAAATGCCTGGCTGCAAAGTATCAATTATGATATTATTAATCTGAAATATTACATGACTACAAAAGAAATGTCAGGCTTTAATGAAAAAACAATAAAATGGTCTAGGGGAAAACATCAACTTTAGGAATTAAAAAGTTATGTAAACTTACACACTTATTTACTAATGCTAATGAATTAATGAAACTTTTTTTTCCAAAGAAGCAAAAGCATTTTCTTATTTTTTGCAGCTATGCACATCATATAAAGTGCATGTCACATTATAAACATCCCCCAGAAAAAGACTTCAGCAAAAGAGGGAAAAGTTCTATGAAAATTTTATTTTCATGTTTTTCATTTCCACCTTCTTTGCTTCAAAAAAATGGAGAGGTTTTTCAAAATCTTTTCAAAGCTTTTTCACTTCCTGTGCATAAAAAATGTGTAATATTTTACTTAGTTGACTTACTTGAGCAAATATCCTGAATCAACCTGCTGATATTTCCATGGTCAGTCAACTTTTACCCATGCTCTAATTAAAGAACCACAAATGCCTTCTAGAAGTATTTTTCAATAGACTTCATTTGGCACTTTTTAGAAAGTTTGAGGTATATGATGGGTTAAGAAGCAGCTCAACAACTTGATCTGAGCATTTGAAGTATGGTGGACAAAGATAACATTTAAATCATAAATCACATCTGGAGTACAAGTGGAACTTAAGGTACCTTTCCATAAATCAAAGCCTGCCTATCCTTCACCCTATCCTCTCAAAAAGTAGTCATATTACAGGCTGTATTTGGGCCAGAAGTGGTGCAAATTTAACTCAACTTTATTTTTGTAAGAGCATTTGTAGCATTTGCTGTATGAAAGCCAAAATCATTTTCTTTTGCTTTATGCTGCTCTCTCAGTGTGGCCCACCACAAGACAACCATTTTACAGAGAGTGTCACATCTATCACTGCAGAATCTATGGAAGTGGCAGATCATATGTAGAATTGGATTGGCTTTTGGTAAAGTTCTATACACTAAAATTATACTCACAATAGAATCCAAATGCTTATGCTATATATACTTTGAGGGCTGAAGTGGACAATTTTTCAGGAGTAGCTTTCAATCTTGTACCAGATAACTCTTATATTGAAAATGTTAAATATATAAATATTTCATGAGCACAAATGGTGATATCTATTTAATCTGAGCGTGATGACAACAACTTCACTTTTAGGATCATAAATTATTGCAACTGTGCTAAAATATTATGCATATATATATATATATATATATAAAAGCAGAGATGAATTGAAGTGCTGTTCGTCAATGTGGACTGTGATACTGACAAAAAGACCCTCTGCAACATCTCCTACACGACACACCTCTGAGACTACAATGAGAAGCTCTCACTCAGAAAATGAAGAATAACCCTTCTACAATTAAAAATGTCAAGTGTGTTCAAAGCTATGAGGTACCAATATGGGAAGGGCAAACAAAGCTGCTTACTGATTTAACAATTAAGGTAAAGCATGGAGGGTACTTACACAGTGACCAAGCTAAGGGAAGCAGAAGGGAAAAGAGTGAAATACATCAGTGCTGAGCAGGTAGAAATAAAAATGTAATTTTCATAGTAAAAAAATAAAAAAACCAACCAAACAAGCAATATAAAATGATTAAGCTTGGAGTTATAATATACCAGAAAATTATGGGAGCAAATGAAAAATGGTGGGAGAGGGAAGGAACATAGGTTTATCCTTCCATAGTTGAGTACAGCTTGCCTGATGTAGGAAAGAAGAGGGCAAAGCTGGAGCATCAGCCTTCTAGCCCCCTAACAGCGTGTGCTTGCAGGAACTGGGAGTAGTGGTCACTGGCTGCAAGCTTCCCACAGCTCTCTTTCCGGCTGCAGATTACCCTGCCCAGACCCCAGAGGGTCAGGGAGAGGTGGAGCAGGACCCTGAGGTGCTGGGCCCACTGAGAGCACTCCCAGCTGCTGGCACACCAGCTTCCCTGCTGGTGGAAGCATAACTTCTTTCCAAAGCACATGAAAATGGATAAAGCTCAGTGATGTGAAAAAAAAAATGTTACGGGAAGGATCTAAGGAAGTGTTGTCAGTTTGGAGGGCCCAGCTACAGGAATGCAACACTGAGCTGGGCAGGACTCCTTCCTTTCTGTCACAAGAGTCAGCCATGACCACATGTGCTTTGGTGTTCAATAAAACCAACTGTCCCTCGAAGGGCCCTTTCATATCCCATCCTCGGCGTTACTTCATGAAAGGAAAATGCTTTCTCTCTTGTCAGCCCTTGTTGATTTACACGCTAATTTATACTCTCATTACTGATATTTGTGTTTTATTGATTTATTCATTTAAGGCTATGATCACAGGACTTCATTTTTATTACTTTAATTACTCCTCCCTCTTCCTTCCTTCCTCTGAGAGATAAATTATCATCCATCACATCTCTCTACTCAGAAGTCAGAAGCATGTGTACTTGACCTGAAAGCTTTTCTATTTGGAATTTACATGTAGTGCTCTTCAAAGTAATAACATCTTCCAAAGAGTATAAAATATGAAAACAAACTATGAAAGGCATTCACAATGATTTGGTCTTTTCTTCATAAGGAAGCCTGTGCACATTTCAAAAGCAATTGACCACGAACCTAAGGCAAGGTTTACTGCACCTCAACATGTTTATCAAATTACGTGTTCTCTACTTAAAGGGAAACCACTGTATTTGTAAGGCACTTCCAGAACAGTTAACATTCAGGTGCACCCAGAGAAATCTAACAAATAACAGGTTTTCTTTGCAGCTTAAAAAAGGGAAAAGTCAGAGAAGGCCTGAGCCTAAACTGGTTCACGTTGATTTTGGCAAGAGTCCACCACCAGTTCTCTACTTGACTTGGCCTTAACTGACTCCCCAGGATTGTGTCTGATCTTTTCTCATCAGCTCTAACCATGCAGGGATCACCCTGCAAGAATATGGACAATCCTGAGAAACAAAGTGCACAGCAAAGCACGGAGAAGTAAGAGGAAACAAGATAAGGCAAGTTAAATTGTCACAACTGTTTTTATTTATTCTTGAGGCATTTTAAGGACATTTTCACAGTGCCTCTTAAGTTAATAACTGTTTCCGAAGTTCCTTATTGGCCTGAGTTGATTAATTGATTAGGAAAGTGGAATTTCTACCAAGGTTAAAAACCAAAACTGCAGAAGAGGAAGCATGTCTTCGGTTTTGAAGGAGGACAATCAAACCACAGACAAGCCTTCGGGGCACGCACCTTCCTTTGAGCCGCTCAAATTTGGGCACCTTGGAAAATCCTGCTGCTAATCACAGCACCAGAGAGCAGAAGCTGCCAAGCATCCAACACGCCAGCTCAGAATCTAGAACAGCTGCACTGGAAGGAGGATTCTGCCAATCAGGTTCTTTGAACGTCTGTGCTCTTTATTTATGATGCTGTAACACACAGCATCTGACTTTTATCATGGCTGCTCCTCCGAGTTCTACCTTTCCCACAACTTTTGACTATGGAGGAAGAATATTTTGCCCAGTGGATTTCACAGGAACTCTAATGCCACATCATTGCAGATTTTGAACACATCCTGATAAATATTCCTTACCTCACAGCTACTGAGGTCTAAAGACACCTCCTTCAGATTGTGATTGCAAGCCAGGCCTAATAAAAGCGCTCTGAAAAAGATCAATTTTAGAACCATTTTTTAAAAAAGGCAGCTTTACATCATCATCTAAGTGATCACAGGTTAACACACTTATAATGCAAAGAATCATTTCAAAACAGAATGACACCAGCTGAGCAGTTATTTCTTAAATGACAGTGGCAGCACAAACCTGCTGTAGAACACTCCAGGAGCTTCAAAAACTGCAGGGATGCAAGGCTAATGAAGAAACTATAAAGCTAATGTACCATCAACATTTAATAACATTCATCAGAGATGAATTTTCTTCAACATTTGCTTTTGAAGAGCACTAAATGATTATAAATGGAGTGTTCTGTCATACAACCACACTCACTCTCTGATTTTCCAAAAATTCATGAAAAAAAGAGGTTTTAAAAATATGCAAGATACCATACAGCCAGCCATTTCAGCCAGGCACAGTGCCTGTAACACTCAAAGGCTGGATCACGTTCCAGTATCACACAATTCTCCACTTCCACAACTCAACAAATATTTACAGATTTAAAAATTATATTCCTACACAATGGTATCCTTTGTCTTTAGGCTGAATGGCAGACATTGTAATAATGAACAATTATGGTTTTCATAAAACCACCTTTGAAGTCTTACAGAAGTAAGATTTTACATCTAAAACTTAGTGCTACTATCACATTTGTATTAACACTGTCAAATCAGAAAGCTCAACAGTATGTATTACAGAGAAGGAACAAACAAAATCTGTGTATACCTTTAAGCATCTTCAGACTAGATGCAGCTTTGAATTAATAATTCAACAGAGAAACAGAAGGACCTCCTTCTCCAACTTAATTTCAGCCAAAAGCAAGCTAACCAAGTGACTGATTCATGGAGATAAAAAACCAATCCATTCTAATGAGCCCTTTGTCTACACACTTGCTATGCAAGTAGTGTGTCAAAGCTATATTTGAAATGTGTGTGCCCTGGGCAGGTTTTTCATTTAAACCTATTTATATCTGCCCTGTGGGTATAATCAGACCTTCACAGTTAACAAAGGCAAATGTCTTGTGCTTATTTACTTATTAAGCTATTAATATACAGACTTGGGAGGGGGGGGGGGGAAGAAAGTTCTGCAACAGTTCTCACAAATTTTTAGATGATCTTGTCTATCTTTCCTACCCAGACATGTTTTTATTCAAAGTCAGTCTGGCTTATGATAACTTCGCAAACAGCTTCCTAAATATTTTGAGGAAATAAAAAAATACAGTGCGAGCATGAAAAAAATACAGATTAAAAAAAGAGACATAGTGTTGCTTCAGTTGTACACTTTTCACAGGAAGAAAAAAGGGGTTTTTTCCACTCTTTCCATAAACTCATCCTAAGAAAATCTCCGTATTTCTCAATTCTTTGTCATTAAAAAATCAGCAGCATTCAAAGGAACTGAAGCCAGGCATATTATAGTTATACTTGGCCACTGTGTTTAAATCACACACACGGCAATACATGGAGAGGTCTTGTCAACCATACATGATGCAGAAGGCAAGAATTGGCCTTGTAATTAGCATTTGCATGAGAAGCATATCAGAAACGTGTTGGATTATAGCCCTGACAGATCAAAATACAATTTTTGGCAATGTCTGTAAAATCCAACAAAAATGCCAACATGCGCTTCAACAAGGACAAGAGTACAAACTGCCTCACTCAGTTAAAAAAAAGGTGAAAAAATGAGTGAGCTGCAATGGAACATTAAATATATTACCTATGTAAAAGAACTAAAAGCACCCTTTTCTCACCCACTACGTGGCATCCTCACAGTACAGCTTTATTAGCAAACCTACTCCCTGAGAGGCTTGACTTACACTGTACAAGTTCATCTCCTTCGCAGATTGCACTGATTAACCAACATCTTTAAACTCACTGAGTTAGCATATGCAATTAAACATACCACACTGTTGACCTAAAGGAAGCTGATAAAGAAATCAAGTAACAATTAATCAAGAGAATTTGGAACTCAAGGTGTTAGGTATCTGCATTTTATTCATCTTTTTTTTTTCTCTAGGTAGGCTTGATCTTAAATCACACATCCCACTTGGTGACCTCTGGTTCATGGATACAACTCAGGATCTTCTCCTTTGTCACAGGACAGCTCCAAGGCCCACACTGTCAAAAGCTTTTTGACATGTGCTGATGAAAGATGCTAGAAAAATACTATTATGATACACCATGGGTTTTTTATTTTTCTTTCTTGGAGTTATATCTCAAGTGATATTGCAGTCTTGGCAATGACAAATAAGTCTGCCTGAAAAGAAGTGTTTCTATCTTCTTGTTTTTAACAAACTCTATCATCTTGATGGTTTTGTAGAAGTTTTGTGATTTCTCACAGTTAAGACCAAAAGGTTAAGCAGCTGTCCCACAATATAGCACACCATCAGTCCTTTTTACACCAGATTAACTTCCACAGGACACTTTTGAAGTGGATTAGTCAAGCCATATAGGGTTTGAGACGTAAAGGTGTACTGCAGATCACAGTTCTCTGTAGTTTTGTGAAATACACTCAGCTCAAACGGAAGGAAAAATTTAAGTCAGAGAAAAAGCACATGACAGAATTTACCAAAAAACACCAACAGCTCCTCTCCCACCTCCTAGGCAGAGGTGAATGCTGTCACCAGAACAAAAGCCGCCCAGGCCAAAATGCCAGAGAGCTGAGAGTGGCGTGGACACTCTGAGACCATTCACATCCAGCTGGACTTTGGAAAGATGCCACTTCCTAAAGCTTTCTGTGCTAGTGAAAGAGGTTTTTGCTCTCAGCTCATCCTACAATCCCTATCACTGCCTCTTTACTTCCACCAACACCAGCAGGCAAGTAACTTCCTCTAACCCAATTCAGTCAAATTGAGCCAGATTATCTTAAACATTATCAGCCACAATTATTTGCTAATACAGATTTTGATTGAAAAGGACTAGGAAGATACAATTTGTTGCCCATCTGGCAGTCAGGGGGTCCCAAGTTTTTAGGATACATAAATACAATAACATCTTCCATGAACACAGACAAATGTAGAGTATTCACCTGCCAAAATTCCTCATACCCCAAGAGATACTCAACATGCCAAGGAAAAGAGAACCTTAATGAACCTTAGTGTTTGGTGCTTTTCATCTTTTCCTAGTCTCTGTGGATATATTCAATGTCTCACAGTGTTCTTTTTATCCTGTAGCACCAATGCTGTGTCCTTTAGTAGTCACATCCATCCTCCGTTTTTCTTTCTTCATAAAACATAGTTCCCTGCTGCCCTCCACCACAGAATCAATAGCTCTAAACTGATCAGAACCAACACTTCTGTACCACACCTTCCTAATATCAGCAAAGTCTGAGCAAGCAAGATAGCAAGCAAGAGCCTCACAGAACAAAATCAAAGATCAGAGCTAAAATGGCTCCTGCAGTTGAATACGGATTTCAATCCATATTATCTGACTTAAGCATCAGGGTCTTCTCAGTGGTGCTCTAGGGAAAGACGCAATGGGCAGAAACTGATGCACAGGAAGTTCCACCTGAATCTGAGGAAGAACTTCGTTACTATGCAGGTGACTGAGCGCTGGAACACATTGCCCAGAGAGGGTGTGGAGTCTCCCTCACTGGAGAGGTGTTGAAGAACAGCCTGGATGCAATCCTGTGCAATGAACTCTGGGATAACCCTGCTTGAGCAGGCAGGTTAAACCAAAAGACCCACTGTGGTCCCTCCCAACCTGACCCACCCAGTCAATCTGTGATATTGTGCTGTTCTCTTCAGTATTGAACTGCATTAAGAAAAAATACTCCAAAACAACGTATGCTACTTTTTCTGCTGTGGCACTTGTCACTTTTCTGTCCCTTAGCTTCCCCCAGATTTTATCAAAAGCTTTCCATCCCATACTCACTAACTACTCTTTCTATCCCACATCTCCGATCTTGCCATCAACTCCCATTGATTAGATATTCCCTATTTCCCTTCCCTGTTCTCTCTCAGGAGGCAGGCTCCCAACCACACAAGCATACATCCATAGACATACGCACCTATATCCATATTACAATTCTGACATAGTTAATGAACACATCTAGGTGTTTACTATGGACAAGGTTATGTATGTTTTAATGCATATTAGCTAGGAAGACAACACTCTGAAAAGAGCCCTTTCTTTAATTTAGCCCAATAAACATAAGGGTTCTGACAGAATCACAGAATGACCTATCTTGACTTTAAAACATACTTTTAAATTTTATGTCTGAAAATTTCAACACCGTTCAAAACCACACACGTCACAGGAAGGATGATACTGTGCTTCACAAAAGAAGGGTGACAGTGCTTCATAATTTTCCTCAGCCTGCAGAACCTGTTAGCCACAGGATGGATGACATACAGCAAAAAAGCTCATTCCACTTAGAATTCCTAGAAATTGATGCCATTGTCTCTTCCCCCAAAAGGAGAACATAGCTCTGTGCAAAAGATTTCTCCTCCCAAACATTGCAACAGGTTCAGTTTCATAATGACTGTTGCAATAACGCAGTCTCAAAAGAATGGCACTCACACAAGTATAAAATCCCATTTCACTGCGGAGCAGTTCTGTTCATAAGCCACAAAGTAAGAAATATATCACAAAAAATGCTGATGGCAGCTAAACAACTGTGATATTCCCAGAGAAAAAAAATATGATTAATGGTCTCAACTGTGAATGGACAGAGCATTTTTTGAATGTGTGACCATTACAAAATTCACTCTTTTAATATCAATAATGGACAATGGGGGAAAAAAGAAAAGAGTAAAATTCTTTCCCCTTCCTTTTTAATATCAGGTACTCACATAACAACAATGCAAACTAGGTTTTAGGCACAGAAGAAAATGAAATTAAATTCTTACTTTAGAGGCTCAGGAGGGAGTTTAGTTCCTGAAAGATTAATCTGCATCAAAGCAAGTGAGCTGCTGAAAAACTGTTTGAAGGAGGGAGGGACTTCTTTTCCTTTCCTGTAAGTAAACAAATTCATTAAGAAGTAGCATTTAGACACTCTTCATTCCAATAAATAGTGAACGCAAGCCATCAGAAATGTAATGATCTTGTACATGTTTAATTGCTCTACCTTCAGCAGTTCTGTAATTGGTGGCTCTCAATTAGCTTAGAATTATAATGTCATCAAAACGTTGATCCAACAAACAATCCTCAGCACTGCACTGCTGCACAGAAGACATTACTATCTACTTTCTGTTTGGTGAACTACAAAGAATGATCATTTAGGTGTGGTTAACAGTGGACATACTTACATTTCAAGTAGAAGATCAAACAGGACATGACAAAACCCCTGAAACTCCTTTTTTGCCACTAGAAATAATTACTCAATGCTAGAATACCTCAGCATCAATTAGGTATCATCTCTGATACGGACCCAAGGCACCAATTTTAAGAAAATGGAAGTTAATATTTCCTACAATGCAAGTATTCTAAAAAGTAAATGCTCAATCTCAAAGGCTTTCAAAGGGACTTCCTCCCCAAAGAAGAAAGAAAAGGAAATAAAGTGTTTGTAACCATCACCTAATCATGGAAAATACAAACTTTAAAAACCATATTTAAAGAGGAGTCAAGTCAGTCGAACTTCAAAGCCTCATGCTAAATGCCTCTTAAAGACCTATGAAGATATATATATAATATATATATGTAAATACCTCTTAAAGACCTATAAAGACATATATAGACTTTCTGCTGCACCAGTATCACAAAAACACATATTAGACAAGGTAGCTTATTTTACAGACCTTTAGCAAAGAGCAGAAAGGGAAAGAAAATATTTTGCTTATAATAAATAGAGTTTATTGAACAGAGCACTAAGAATTTTACAAAGATTTTTATAAAGTCTTAGATTTCTTCTTTAAAAGAAGGGTGCTGTGTGAGAGCAAGAAATTATAAACCAAAATATTGCAGGAGTTGAGAATAATGACATTGAAACTGTACCTGTGAGAAAAAAGAGTCCTAGAGAGGCTAAGGACAGCTAGATGCTGAAGACATCCACGAAGGAGGGCTCCACACACCTGGTTCAAAATAAGAATGATTGACTTTACTTCGTATTAACCCAGAGAAGTCCTTAGGGATAGAAGGTGGGGAATGTTTCCTTGGTATTGAAATCTCCACAAAAAAGGTCTTTACCATATCTAGCGCACACTCCGTGTTGGATAAATCCAGGTGAACAAGGGCATTTGGCTGGGCCAAAAAATTGTACAGGCTCTATAATTAATGGAGAAAAATAATTACCCGTGTTAATTTTTATATTATGACAACAATTACTGGATCACTACCGCTCATTACATTTTAGGCTTTTTCTACAAAATTATCTGGAACTTGACCTACTGTTCTACTTTTGCAGGCTATCATTTTTTAAAATAATAGGGGGAAAATGGTGTTCAGACTACATTTACCCAGCATTTCTCTTAAAGCACAAGTCTTGAGTTATTGCAATTAACTTTCACAGCAAATGATAATTAATTTAGTTAGAAATACTTTGCAGTGTCACTCAGATTGCTGCTACATTTCAGAAAGGCTAATTGGTTTGTAAGTTAAAGCCAGACCCTTTAAGCATGAGGGAAGCAACTAATTTGCATCTGAAATCCATGGTTATTTCTTAATATCAGCTGCACATTCAAGGTTGAAGGGAGAATACAGAACAGGTAACAAGATTTTAACATTGATGGCTTCAGTACTATATAGAATGTATCATGTAAATGTTAGCATATGTAAAACTTCTTACTATATACTCTTTCATTTAGGGCTCTTTTTAGTCTAAGAGACCAACACAGAAAGATAAAAGTGTGACCTAATTCACAGAAAAGTGGAAAGCTGAACTCCACATGAAATCCAGCCAAACAGCGCAGGCTTAACATTTCTAAAATAGATCCATCTTCCTAAAAATTAGGTCATTTAGCCCCTATACCTACAATGTAAAAAAGGCCTCCACTTTCAAAATTCCTGTGCTTTGCTAGAGTTTCTTTTAATTGTTAAATAACAGGATTTCCTTACTCCTGTTGGAAAACTCTTCCACAGATTAAGAGACCTCAGTATTAATAATCATCTTTGAACCATCTTGCTCCATCTCTCTGACAGGCTAGGAGGAGCCTCACTTTTTGCATTTATTCTCTTCAATTATTGTAGGCAGACCTTAGGTTTCCTTAAGCAGTGTCAACCAAAGTTGTGCATTTTCTTTTCACTTTTGTTTTTACGTTATTTGCTATCTTATTCTCTCAAAGAGCAATTCACTGTGTGTCTTTACTTACATTTAACTATTTGTTTGCTACTTTTAAAACCCTGTTGTCCCACTGAAACTTTTACCTCGTGTCTGAAAAGACTAGTTCTTTGAATATGCTGACGAATCTGCAACTAAGATGTGTGACAAAGTCACAAAGTCATGCCTGATTGCACTTTAAATGATGAGGTTGGGTGATTGTAGTTTTGCATCTTCTGAGTTTTCAATACTTAAAATTCAAAACCTGACAGTTATGTGCACACAACTTTTGATGTGAGAGAGAAATACAGATAATAACAGTCAAAAAGCGAATACACACAAATTGAGAAATAAGTGCATTTTGTTACAGAGAAAATAGAGCTGCACCTCCATGGCAATTGATAAACTGAACAAAGGAGTCTAAAAAATAATTATATTCTTCAAAGAATCATAAGTTTCAACAGCATGTGTCAAGGAGGTACACAGATTTGTTTATACAAATAAAAATATTGAAAACCAGAAATTAATTCTTTCCAAGTCAAAAGAAACAATTTGTTTTCAACCTTTCAATGAAACATTTGCAATACACTTATCACTAAAAAGAAGATGAAGGTTTTTTAATTGTGTTTTGGTCACTTTCAAACAGAACAGAGAGCATAGTAAGTCCACTGAAAAAAAGTGGTACCCTTGAACTTTTCTCATTTGTCAGTAGAAGCCAAAGGCTAAAAACATGAACTAAAATTTTGTGGGTTTTTCTAAGTTGTGTAGGGCAATTCTCTGACTATATACGGAAGAGTAGAGATTAAAATGCTCTTTTCTATCTCTACTAAAACTGCACAGAAATAAAGGCCAAAAAGTATCTATACAAAAAGGTTTTTGCCTTTCCCTCAACAATTAATTAAAACATCCATTCATCAGCTTCCAAGGGAGAGGGAAGTGCTTACTGAGAGATCATCTCCGCGGAGCGCGTTCCCTGAGAGGTCGAGATAGACGAGCGTGTTGGCGATTAATGAGTTGGCACTCAGTGACTGGGAAAGGCTATTCACCCCTGCCAAAAAAAATCAGAACTCAGCCTGGTTGTCTCTACACAAAACTGGCCCAGAGCCTCCAAGTGCACAGTTTCAGCGAACACAACA
The DNA here is from genome assembly GCA_013400975.1 of Atrichornis clamosus. Lineage (NCBI taxonomy): Eukaryota > Metazoa > Chordata > Aves > Passeriformes > Menuridae > Atrichornis > Atrichornis clamosus. The sequence goes on along the minus strand of WBMZ01002693.1, from coordinate 39,787 downwards.
CAGATGTTTAATGACTTCCTAACACCACCACTGTGCTGCAGCAGAGGAGTACAGGTCACCAGACAGATATGAGATCCTCCCTGCCACAGCATGCCCACTTCCACCTGGACCACACTCTCCCAATTTCCCTGATGGAGCCACAGTGTGTTATATATCCCAGATCCAGGAAAGACTCAATCCCATTTCAGATTGTAAAACCACTGTTTACTCCATAATGTTTAGCCAGTGTCTTTCTACAAACAATAATATTTAGATAAAAGTATCTGTGAAAATAGATGAAAGCATCTGTGGAAGGCCAAGTACATTAACAATTATAATTGCTGGAACTTCAAAAGCGATTGATGAGACCTAGAAATTAAAAATATTTCAATTAATGTATTTGACCGTAATTTCATAAAAATAGTTAATTAAAATATCAAGAGATGCATAAAGACTCTCAGTTCCTTATCAGGACATATATCCTTCACATTAAAATTAAAAAGCTCACACTGGGAACAAACCAGACAGGGCTTTCTTCCACTGAAATTTTTCAGCTTTTCAAAATACAAATTAGGACATGGCTATTTCTGACTCCTTCAAATGTACCTTTCATCTGAGGGCTCTGCATCTTATCATCAAGTTCTTAATTTATTGTAGATGGTTACTGCTGCCTTTCAAGCAGTACATGCATGTGTTTCTTACATGCATAAGCAGTGCTGTGTCCTCTAGCTGCTACACCATTTTTTCTGTAAGTGCCTGGCCAAAGCTATAAAGCAGGCAGCTGATCTGCTGCACAACATTCAGCAATTTCTCAGAGCTGGTCAGCAAAAATGGACGAGCATTCAATGGATGAAACAAGTCCAGTCTTCATTAAAAAACTATTATGAAACAGATTTGCCAGTGAAGACGTGGAAGAAGCAGCTAGCAAGCTACTGGAGACCAAAATACCTACATCAGTGGTATTTTCTGAACTTTCAAATACAAAGTAAGTCTCCCATGTTAGCAGTATGGCTTCTAGTTTCAGGAGACTTTTGAAACTGAGAAGCTTGAAGCACAGCAACACCTTTGTAAAGTCTCAAGTCTTTTCTGCTCAGTATAATTTTTCTTTTAGCCTGAGATTGTGTTACTGAATCTGCACTCCTACCCCTTAAAGGCAAACTGCAAACTAACACTCCTTGAAACTTCAAAAGATCTGAAAGCTCTCTTTAATTACTAGACTTTACAGCTCTGGCTTCACTTTAGCGAGCTTTCTCAACAACACTTATAAGGAACAAGGAGAAGCAGAAACAAATGCAATTTTGTCGTGGTTGCTGGATGGTACTTAGTTGTCAGCTGGGGTTCCAGCCAGGGTTAAACTATCACCAATTCAGCATGCACAAAATCCAGAACCAATGCTGGGAATTGAGAAGCAGTGTCTGAGTTTGGGGGAAAAGAAGAGCTATCAAACAATTCATAATGTTGCTGCTTGTTTCATGCTTAAAAAGAGCCAACGGCTCAAAATCAGCCACACCAGTGAAGGCAAACAATGTGAATGAGAGATTTTTTAATTAGCCCCTGGCTCGGGCTCAGAAAAGCAAGCCCTATCTTTGAACGAATATAGTAGAATTTTCCATTTAACGAGAATCTTCAAATCAATAAATTTATGTTTGAACTTCATCCTACCTCACGCTGTACTCTAACAGTAATCTCACTTTCATTTACAGACAATCTTTTATGCTCTTTTACCACTCTCAGGAGATTCAGACTGTTAATAGCTCTCAGGAACTTTGAGATACAATATTTGAAGAAAGATCAGCTGGGAAGTTGCCACCTGAACTTCAGTTGTCAATCTTAGAAACTTATCTCAAATAGAAAGCACTTTTAAAATAAGGTCAAAACTGGTGAGGGATTGTTCTGAATTTCTGAAAAGCTCAAAATAAAAAAAAAAGAAAAGAAAAAGAAAGGCTGGGGGGAAAAATCCATGCACTTTGGAGTCTACTGAATCCAAGATCCGAGGTCTCTTTTAGACTTTCCCCAGAGAAAGTATTACAAGTACAAAAATAGCCTCCCATGCCAAAACCAAATCAGTACTGTCTTCTTAAGCTAAAGAAAAACTCACTAAGACAGCTTTGCAACAATCTGAGTTGCTTCAGGTCCCGAGGCTTGTAAGAATTCCCAGTTTAAGACATGGCATGTACTTTTTTTAAAGAATACTGCAGACCTGCCATAGGACAACATTCATGGTGACATGTTACTCTGAAGGTCATTCGTTACATCAGTATTAGGCATACTGGAAAATATTTTCAGCTCCTGCTTAAAGATTGTCTTTTAAAAGTATGTTAAAAACCTTCAAATTCTTTTCATAACCTCAGAATTCACTTTCACTGACAAGAGTTGTGTGGATGAACTTCATCAAGCTGGCGTTTATTCTTTATGAAGATGGGAATGTAGCTAGAGTGTTCTCTTGACTCAACCTTCACAAGCACTTGCTGAAATAATTCAGATCACATGAAGAGAAGTACAGGATGAATGAACATACCAGAACTGCATTAATTTCTGTCAAATTCACAAATATCTCATTTCAACAGTACATGTTAGGTTAGTCAAAATTCTTAATCAACTGATTGTCACAAAAAATTGAGCTAGCAGTGGAAAACAACAACCTCAGAGTTTAATAAAGTATTTTTAGTGCAAATCATGACTGAATAAATTCAGCTTAGGATTTACTATTTACTTAAGCATAACAAGAGCTATAGGCACTCATATTAAACCAACAAAAAGTCCTTTACCTCACCCATATTTCCCCAGGCCAATCCTTAAAGCTAAGGAGAACACAGAATCTGCAATTCACAGAGCAATAATTAAGAGGATAAAAGGGCACGGTTTCTATCAGTTATCAACTAATGTCCTTCACAGACTGTTAACTCAGTCATCTTTTCCAGGTCATCAATATCTACGAAAAAGCAGCAGTAATGTCAGTGTGGTTTTTCTATTTTTAACACTCATTGTCTATACAGGAGATCTTGAGTTTGTGCAGTCTGTTTAAGAGGTCACTGCTTCTATTATTTGTAAAACAGAAATGAAAAAAATCCTGAAAGCTTCTGACTTATGTTTCAGTACTGTTATTACTTTTAAAATATACATACATTTCAATTACAATATCAAATCAGAAATTTGTCAATTATAAAACAAAGAAGTCTTTAGTCAGAGTAAGTCACTCACCAGCCATTGTTACAACACTTAGTTTCATAAAATAACTGTGCAAAACACTTGGAAATTTCTCTACACAATTTTGCTTCAGACATTTTTTTGAAGTACACATGAAACATATAATTTGCACCAATCCTAATTTCTGTCTTCCTTTACAATACAGGTTCAAGATTAATGCTTACAGAAGCAAGTGAGAATTTATCAAGGTGCTGAAGGGTACACAGAACCTAGCCCATGGTTCAGCAACCCAGGACTGCAAAAAAGCAGCTGCACTGGTGAGAAAATACATGTAAATAATTTACAAAATTAATTGGTTTATAATCTGGCAAGAAAAAAGTATTATTAGTATGTAAGTCTGAATGTTTCAGCACAGAAAAAGAGGCATACTTATAAAACATACCTTTAGGTGACAAGGAGGTTTTAGATAAATTTAAATGCTTCAGCCCCTTCGGAAGTTTGGCGAACTGGATGCTCAAAGATGAAACACCTGTGGGGAAGCAAAGACAAAATGGATGTTTTCAGGTTAACTTTGTAACCTCGGGTTTTTCCCTGCAGACCACAGTAAGGGCAAACTGCACTGGTGACACTAGAGTAGGAACTGTACTCACTGTGCAGGTGGGCTCTGTCATTTTGTGCTCATAAACCTTTGAAATGACTGATGTAATCAAGATCCCTTCTTTGCTAACCACTGAACATATAGGGAATTTTGCTGTTAATGATCAGTAAACCACCTTAATTAGTTTAAAAACTATATAATACACACATATGTTTGAGAAGGAGTCAAAGCAAAGCTACTATATACCTCAGTCAGCACTTGGAAAATCTGGAAGCTTCATGTTTCAGAAAAAAAAAAATTTAAAAATCTAGACATGAACTAAAACCCAACAATGCTTCACACAAAACTTCAAGTATTTTTATTTTCTTTCAAAAGGAAGTGCTGCCAAGGCAAGAAAGGCACCCACATTAGCTAACACTGCCCTCTTTTTCTGAGGTAAACCCTAAGAGCCTGAAACCTCCACCAAGTCATAATGACCGCTTAATTCCCTTACAGCAGCCTGCAGGCTACCAGCCAGGACACAGGCTTGGAACTGCCACAATTGCTTGCAATCCTAAACAGTAAAAACCTGTTAAGATGCTGACACAAACTGGTCTACCTCAGCACAAATTCAACAAGAGAAGAAAAACATTAAAAGGTACTTTTCATTAAAGCTTTTACTAGTTGCATCCAAGTTCCCCACTCCATAAATCAAATGCTCCATATTAAGCAAAAGATTGAAATTTGATTAAGAGGGCACATCCTAAATAACAATGGAACTAGGCTGTGATATATTTATTAGAGGATTAAATCAACATAGAAACTCCAGGCTTAACCTGAGGTGTGAAATACAGCCCTCTACAGCAACTCACTTGGAGAGAAAAGGGCAAAGAGAAAGAGCGTAAAACCTTTCACTTGATTGAAAACATAATAAATGAAAAAGGTGATACCCTTCTCCACATATGCAGACATGGAACAGTCTGTGAAACAGTAAGTCACATATATACATTTACTCTGGTTTTATTATGTTTTACTTATCACTGATAATGAAAGAGCCAGCTACCTTGCAGATACTGTGGTAGGGTTTGGTTTTTTTTTAATGATCTCTGTAAAAGAATGTTGAGTATGCCGGTGAAGAGTGCAACATCCATGAAGCTCAAAACAGCACATAGTTTTGTATTTATGTTGCTAAAACATTAGATCCATGATGCCTTGGAATCGTTTATTGTAAAGCACAATGGTAGTCAGATATCTTCACCAATTTTCAGCAAGAATGAATCAAATCATGTGAATAGGATTTTCTTTCATAGTTCTACTATTTAAAAAAGAAGTTTTTAGCTACTCTGAAGCCAGAAACTCAATCTATATTACATTGGCCTCAGAATTTGTATTCTACAGCTGACTGTCCACACTTGTTAAGCTGGTTTAGTCACAATATATGCTATCAAAATCAAGTCAATGTTATGCATGCAAAAGTCGAAAAAAACAAGTACAATCAATATCACTAAGGTTACCACAAATGTAATTTTTGCTGTTAAGCATTTTGACCAAGACATGCAGAAAATAGTTTTAACTCTCCATCTTTGTATTTAGCTAATAATCTGCAGACTAGTTATTGTTCTAGCCAAGCTGAACATTTTTAACATCTTACCAGCACTGGGGGTTAAGGATTCAACACAGTTATAAGATACAAGAATGAGGGGCAGTAAAGCGAAAGTGCTTCTGGTCAGTCAGGCCCTTGAACACCCTTTAAGACACCCATTTTTGCTAATGGCATAAGAGAGATGAGAGTTCTAACGGAAGAAGTACAGTTAGCTGCATCCAGGCACACAGTTTGGAATTTGAGTATTTCTAGGCTTCAGCATGTTTGCTTTGCATTATTTTTAACAAAATATGAGATTAAATTCTGATCCTAGTAGAACCAAAAGCAAAACTTACATCACTTCAGCAAGGCTAGACTTTTAAAGACAAGATTGATAATAAACTTTCCAGGTGTTAGTCTCACAAATATTGACAGTATCGTAAAGGACGGTCAATCACAAATTAAGAGACTGGCCACTGTAAAAAATCACTTCATATAAACACTGCACTGCATTTGAACTGAAGCCAGGTCCTATGCCTTAGTCAAAACAAACACACTTCCCATGATGTTGGAATACAGGCAGTTGCATTAATGTAATAATATAATGCCTTTACTTATTGGTACTCAACAATATGTAATAGCTTAGTGTACGTTTTTGTTCAAACAAGGTACGATATGTTCTTCTCCACAAAACATACAACTCTGTTATTTCCCTTATAACTGCAAAACAATCTGGTTGAACTTCCAGTTCCTGCAGGTGATTTTTCAAAAGGGATTTTCCAAAATCCATGTTTATATGAATCTCCACTACGTCAACTTTTACTTGTGAAATTGTCGCCGCTCCAGTTTAACAGAAGTCAAATCTACCTTGCACTCAGTGAGTATCACATCACAGGACACTTAAAATTTTCTTAAACTGGAAAGCTGCAATATTTGCACATTGCCCTCATTGTTGATTTCTCTTTAAGAACTCTATAACTTATCTAATTCTCTAATGAAAAGGTCAAATCTTAATTGCATATTTGCTAAGAGAGGCTGAGATAATGAAAAAACCCTACTAATTTCTCCAAGTTGTAATTTCTGCATTTCATTTTTATCCTATACGTGGATACTGCAGAATGATTTGAATCTATAGGATTGTTGCAAAGAAAGCACCCCCATGGATATGTTTATAAAAAGAAAAAAAAAAATCCTCCGCACTGTAGAGTACCCAATGTTTGGTCAATTGTTTTGCTTTCAGGATAAAAATCAGTTCCTTTGAAAAAAACCTTTCAAATAGCACAGTCTAAATACACTTCTTCAAAAGCAGAATCAACAATGTAGCAGCCATTTTTCCAGCTTAGAACAGAAATTTTTGTAAAATGCAGTAGGCCTACGGCACATTGTAATAATAACATTCTTCAGGAAAGCTTTGGCTTTCATGTGATAGGAATTCTTAACAAGGACAAGCAGTTATCAGCAGGCAGTGTTAAAGCAATTCATGTGAACAATTTCAAATAAAAAACTGCTCAGAATAGGTTAAAAACAAAAACACTGCCATACTTGCTTCTAGTCAAAAAGAAAAGTGATACAGGAGTAGAAAGGAAAAAAACTCCTTCCCAGCTATTTTTTGTCCTCACTGAACTGGCAAAAAAGAAGAGACACCTACAATATTCTGTGTCAACAACATTCTGAGTCCATCAGGTTGTAATCAAATTGAACAGCTTTTCCATTTTGAATCATGACAACGAAGAGAATGGAAAATTTCCCCAAAACAAACCAAATAAAACAAGAAAAGGTTCACTGTGTAAAATTCTTACTTTTCTTCTGGCCCAAGAGGAGCACAGGATAGTCTGATCCCAGAACACTGTGTGCCTGGAATGCATTAAGTGAAGCAAATGGAAATCTCACATGGGCAGCACCGAAGGGTCAACTCCAGACTGAAAGAATGTAACCTTATTTTAAAAATAAATGTCTCTTGGGTGAAAAGAAAGCAGACAAGGGAGACGAATGACTTGATATGTACTGAAATCATGCCTAGCGGTGTCTAGTCTGAGAAAAGCTGAGCTGTTCAACTTGATTTTCCATCTTGTGGAGTTAACAGCACTTTGCTCCATAAGAATGCCAGTTATGCCAGTATTATTGAACATCACCAAGAGCTCACAATAGGACAGGCTAGCGCAGAGATGAAAAAAAGGAATAATTTTCATACTGAATTATAGCAAAAAAAAAAAAAAGCAAAACCACCAGAAAAATATAACCAAAGCAACAAAAGTGCCTTACACTTCGCCTTTCAACTGATTACACTGCCTTTAAAAACACATACCACCTTTCTTTACTCTCTAGTCCTAAACAATCACTGTGTTCTATCTTCCTTTAAAATAAACCTCTATGAACATGTAATGAAATCTAATGAAGTCCAGGGTTGGTTTAAGACATTTAAATATTTCTCAACACACCAATGGATATGTATAAATCAAAAAGAACAGCGATTCTCAGTCATTTGTGAACAACAGAAATTTACAGTAGCATTACACCCAGAACAATAACCTATTATTCAGACAAAGCTGAACTGAGCAGCAATAACCCTCCTATTATATTTCTAGAAAGAGAAAACGATAAATATTACAGTACCTCTATCTTCTAGTGGATTGCTAGCAAGGTTGATCGTATGGAGTCCTGAGTTGGGATTATGGGCTAGGGCACTGGCTAGTTTCTGTGCAAAATCTCTGCAAAAAAAAAAAAAAAGAGAGGGAGAAGGAATTCTGTTATCTCCTTTATCAACCACACATTTAAAAGCTTAAAAGAGTTAAGGGATTACTAGCCACAAGTGGCCTATGCTACTGTAGAACACTAAATGGTTCCTCATGGCTCTAAATAATGCTTATCTGGCTAATTTGGTATCTTTCACAGGGGGTTACTTCATTATTTATTCATTCTGTGACCTAAAAGACTGAAGAGCATTCAATCAGAGCCCAAAATGCTTTTGACAGAAATATGAAGGTATGAAATAGGAGTGACAAAGAATAACTGAAAACTTGAACACATCTTCCATCTCTCTCCATGCCACAGGAGTGGGAGATATACATCAACCTGCATACCACTACCTCCTTCACAGACAAGCCATCCTGCTCACTTGCAACAGCTCTCTGCCAATAGTCACTCAAACAGACAGGCTTTGCAACTTATCCAGAAGTATTTCTAACTTTATAAAACAGCAGGAATAGCTCTCTCAAAGAACAGTAGCCAACTGATGAACTGCTCTTTTGCTTGCTTCTTTTCACAGTGAGAAGCATCAAAGTACAGGACTGGCTGACCACAGCCCCAGCAACAGGTCCGAGAGAGAGGATGGTGTATCAGTTCTGTAAGGCTGACAACAGCCAGGCCAGGCAGCATAGATGGTTTTGCAGTAACCTTAATCAGCTATGGTAGGCAGATGTAGTAGTATGACCTCTGTTCCAAATCCACTTGAGAGGCAAGGGCACACTGCCCTGTCTGTAAGTGTTTTGCTGCAGCTGGACTAGCACCACTCACAGCACTAAGTTCAAAGCTAGCTTGGGTTATCCTGCACAACCACACTGTCAAGACTCTGGTGGAGACACATTCCTTACATTAAGTCAGAAGGCTGGTGTATTATCAGACCTAAGACAAAGCCTCAAACCTGTCCTCACACCTACTGGGAAACTATCATACAGTAAGGGACTAGAGCTACTGTGTGCTTTTGACAAACTGAGACCATAATTTCAGTGTTCTTTCTTCACCTAAGTTAGACATCAAGGTAGAAATCAAAAATATGCCTTGAACTTCCTTTTTTCTCTCTCTGCCTTGAAGTACATTATCATCCCTCCTGTAGGTAAGCGATGCAAAGCTACCAAGATGCTAATTAACACTGCCCTCTTGGAACAGATCCTGCCTACCATCAAACTAGTAGATCAGTCTCTGTGCTGAGAACCACAGTGGTGGTAGCATCCTCTTCTTGTATCTGGAGAAGAGTGGAGACTGAACAGCAATAGCCTCAATAGCTTTTGGTTATCTGCAGTTGCAAAGTTTACTGGAGTACAGAGAGGTTCCAGGGAAGTTTAGCTTCCCTTTGAAACCCTATGTCCTTAAACAGCCTTCTGGGGCTAGTACTGGTTCCAGCACTACAGATGCATGAGGATGAGCTGCCTTTAGGAAAAACATATTCTTTTCCTAAAATACAAGCAGCATGTGAATACAAACACTCAACAAAAAGAACTTCTGGGCTTGAAACCTTGCCACCTGACAGGCCTCAGGGTCTCCTGCTTTGCTACCAGCTGCTGCTGCAGAAGACTATGTATCTCCTGTAGGTCTGCTGCTACATTTGCCAACACTCTGGAAATCCTCCAGCATTTCAAATGGCACTAGATGCCTGCCCTTAGGCAATTGAATCAAGCTACTCATGTCCAGCCAAGAAAAATGAGGTTTTCAGTTTAAAAAACCAGCAAACCCTCCCTTCCTCTTGCAGAGTTTCCTCCTCTTCCTTTATCCCTAACAGATTCTTGTCATTACAGTACTTTGCCTATACCTCCAGGCTTGTTTACAAACTCTGCTCCAGCAACACAGAGGCAAGATTACCAGAACTTTTTGGACAACTAGAGTTTGTGTGAACTACTTAGCAAAGGCACAGTACATCGACAGCCACCAGAAAGCACTGGATTATCCACATTAGGCTCACAAGGCTCCAAGGCTCATTTTGGAAAAAGATAATACAACTTCCCACTCCCTGTGCAGCCTCTACCATAAAAGGACGTACCTTTGGCTCTTCTCATTGGGGAACATCCCTTCCTCTCTTTGTCCACTCTTTATTTCAAGTCATAAAATTTATTGCTTCATTTGGCCAGACACTTCATGAACAGAGCATGCAGGGTAAGTCTGAAACTTTCTATGAAGCATCAGACTTGCTTTGTATGCATTACACAGCCATGCTTGGCTGAAATGAGCATATTCAGGCTTGGAGGTAAAGCCCTAAATAGATTCAATTTAACTATACATATGACAGACTAAGGATATTTCATCAAGGTTAAGAATAACACCAATCTGGAAATCTCAGACAAACAAAACAATTCCTTGAGCTCTGTCTAGACAACATCCCTCGACCACAAAAAAAAAAGGATGTGTGGAAGGAAGTAACACCATTAGGTCTTAAGGACATTCAGACCCTGTCAAAAAGGGGAAGGTAAGAATCAATATCACTGTCAAAGACCCTCTGGATACCAGCAACAGGCACTTCTGCTGTTCCCCATGTTGCAGCTGGCGACTCCCTTTGGAACAGGGCTGCAGAGGATGGTGTGAAAGGAGGCAGGGACATTCTACCTGCCAGCTATCAGGGACTACACAAGTGCAACGAATAGATTGCTTGCACCAGCTCCTGCAAACAGGCCTTTACGGACTGAAAAGTCTGTCTTCCAGTTTCATGGAATTCACAGAATATACTGAGTTGGAAGGGACGTCCAAGGAGCAAGCCCAACTCCTGGCCCTGCACAGGACACCCCAGCAACTCCACCATGTCTCTGAAAGTGTTGTCCAAACACTCCTTGATCTCTGACAGGGCTGGTGCTGTGACTACTGCCCTGAGGTGCCTGTTCCAGTGCTCGACCACCCTCTAAGGAAAGAACCTTGCCCTGATATCCAAGTTCTTGGGGTTGAGCATCTCCTGATGGCGCAGGCCAAGAGCAGCTCCCACCGTGTACAGCCTGTGCCTGTCACGCCAAGTTGCAAAGCCTGGCAGACACCGAAGCCCAGCCTAATCAATAGTTGAGCTGCCCACTCGGAAATGAATATTCTGGTTATCACATATTGTCCCATTCCTCTAAAATACCACAGGGATGTAACCCTCATTCCAAGCTCATCTGTTCGGATCATCCTGAGTGACTCTCGTCTCCCTGAAATCTGGGCATCACCTCTGTTAGTTCAAACACTTACCAAAACATTAGTGATTGCTATGTGCATTGAAGCCTTCCAATGTAATCTAAACTGCACCCTTTATATCTGGTTAAAGAAATAGCAGTAGGTGCTATTTCTTTTTAGGGATAAAATTTCCAAGAGCATCTAAACTGGTACAAATCTTATCAGACAGGGGCTTTCACTTGACATCCTGTTTTCCCCAACAGGAAATTCACACTTCCCTAGTTCTGGGTCCTTATTACTGTTACTACACTATAGTTTGCTGTTTCATCATCTGGGAGGATGACAAGTGTTTATGAGGCTGTGGCCCAAACCAAATCACAGAAATGAGTTGCTGGAGGTAGAAAAGAAAGGAATAATCTTAAACTGACTCTGCTGCAGGAAGAAATATGCTCTTGCAGCTGCTCAGGTTATTTCTTGAAGCAATATTCTTGGTAGCTCTTTCTTAACCCTAGTTTGGCATTCTGTCACAGCTCATTAAAAATGACTGGTCTGTGAGCCATGGGAAGGAAGATACCCAGAGATATGATAAATGGCAAAACTGACAAATGCATCCTTGACAAAAACAGACAGACACTGTTGATCAGAACAGATACACACCAAGGCACAATGCCAAACACTCTGCACGTAGATGGAGACATGAAAATCAAAGTCACAAGTTGATTATCTGTCAAATCTTTTTAAAACTGAAACCAGTTAATCCGACTGTAATAAGATAAGGTAGGCAACGTGCAAAGGTAGTCAACATATCCCTTAATGATTGTAACCAGATTTTGTGGCACATACTGCAAGAAAAACAAGATTAAAATCAGGGGCTTATGTTTGAATGATAGCTATTAAAGGCAGTGCACCAGTCATCAGAAAGTTTGGGTGCTATTTCAAACAACCTCAAATTTCTCCTGTCATGTAGGCAATTTTCTTTTAAATGTATTTCAATGTAAAGTCCATTTTAAAAAGGAGAAAAAGACCCAAAGAGGAAGCCATGGAAGAGGAGACAATGTAAGGCACATCCAGTACTTTCCCTGTGCTTGTCTCCCTTTATTTTATTTAAAAAAAAAAATTAAAAATGTCTCTAATTCTGTATAGTGTTCTGCTTCTCCCACCTTTCCCCTGCTTTTTAAATTAAACAAAAACTTCATTAGCTCTAGAGTTTATCTCGTCTACATTGTCTTGGACGCTACCCTGACACCAAAACAAGCACTACACATACTGCCAACTGTGCTAGATTGTCACTTCAACTTTCCTTCTATTTCCTGTGAAGGGAACAAAGGCAAACACCTAGTAACCTCAACTTACTGTGTTTAAAACATATGCAAGGATTAAATCGTATGGCTTATTTCTATGTATCTTTCTTTTAAGTCTATGGCAAGCCATTAAACTTAATTATGTACTTTCTTTAAAAAGGTTGCTAATGTAGAAGTCCTGTTATATTTGAGCAGACAGCAATCCACACCAGCTTATTTGGAAATGAAACAATAATGTGTTGTGCAAGATGGAACAATATGCTTTTTTAACAAAACCTAAAACATTGTTTCTTAAATGATAAAAAGGTGTTGATACTTCTATTGGCAGCTATATTTGGAGAGGAACAGTGCGAGCTGGTTTAAGGTTTATGCTCTCTTTCAACACTTTTGCTCCACTTAACCCAACTTTCCAGGCAGAATCTTAAAGAAAGACCAGTTTAAAGGGATTTCTTGGACTCAAGGACCTGCTGGAAAGCCTGATGAAAAAGCTTGTGACTACAGGCTCCTCAGAACTAGACAGACATTGAGCACAGTTTTTCAATGCTTATTCTGGCTAACATACACCACGCATCCCTTTTACTGGGAGTAAGCAGCAACTAAAGCGACATTTCAAAGGAATTACTTACGTTCTAAGCCCGGCATTCTCTAATACCAGTTCTTCCAATCGATTGGACCTACTCACCACTCGCAGTATCTGCTCACAGATATCAGTGGACTGCCACAGAAAAGACAGAACAGTGTTAAAGAACACAAACACGGAACAGACAGTTATTGAGTTAAGCTGTACATTGCAATGGGATCCAGGCCACGACCATCTTCTTGTTATACATGAATAGGAAGCAAAAATACCAGAAACATCCAGGAGAGTCAGGTGGCAACACAGGACTTCTGGAAAAGACTCAGAGAAGCAGGAGGCAGACTAAAAGCAAGTAATTAATGAATCAGGCCACCTAACTTAAGGGGCAGAACTTTTATAATGGCAGTAAAAAAACCTAAATCATGTGATTTAGAAAAAAACCTCTCAATCTTTAAAGAAATCTTATTCATATGCATGCTAATCCTTCTGAAAAAAGTGGCAACTGGTGCAAAGGAGAATAAAGCCTGACAGGAATGACAATTAAACACAAAGAAAGATGTTATAAGGCAGACCAAAAAAAAAAAAAATCCCAAAAAACCTCAGGAGCAAAAGTACCCTAGTTATAGGGTACTCCAAAGACAGCCAAGGACTAGTGTTTAGGGGCCAGTATATTTCAGAATAATTTCTTCCAGCCTATGAAGAAACAAATCCCATCTCATTATCTTATTGTTGTTAGATTCTAAAATTTGCATGAATATTTGCAAGTACTATGAACAAAACATGACAACAAAAGAGTTCATTTGCTCTGCCCGTTCAAACAGAGAGATTAAACCTTAATGATTCAAAAGCCATGCAATGACCTCTGTACCTCACCACCTTTTATAATAAAACTTTTATTTTGTTTCTGGATTTGACTTTTTTCCCCCCACAGCTCACACTAACCAGTGTTCATGTGATAGTCAAAGCTGAATTTCAGTCATGATCACGAAGTGCTGAAGCTATTATATTATTTGCCTTTAAAAACAACAATGTGACAGTCATACCTGGGACATCTTTGTCTCTAATGACAGTCTGACATTTTCTAGTTTGTGTATGTTTTGGGTTTTGGTTTTTTTTTACTTTTAAACTAATTCAGTGTCCAAAAAACCAAACCTAAACAAAATAAACCTACCACACACAACAATACAATCTTATTAACCCTTTACACAGTAAAGGTGGACAGGTTTTTGTGAAGACTGTCAACTCAGCCATCTTCCCAATTCTACCTTTACCATCCATATTTTAATAATTCAGAATACTATCTCACTTTCTACGGCACTGTGACTGCAAGTGGAAAGTTTCATGCATGTACTATAAAACCACTGTGGGTACTGCCTATCAAGCACAATGTCAGAGTGGGGCTCGTGAAGCACAATGCTTTCAGTGGCCTCCGGATATGTCTGACCTCATACTGACCCTTGGCAGTGTTCTTATGGCGTGGATTTGCTGTCCAACAATTTACATTTCCCTCATTTTTGACTGAAAATGGAATGTGTAGAAGATAAAAAGTTTTTTTTTTATATAACTGGCATTTTCAAGACTGACAAAGTTTGTTTTCCACAGAAATTTGCTAAGAAAAAAACCCAAAACATTCACACAAATATATCTCAGATAGATAATAGGGCCAGTTTTTGTTCTAAGCAAACTACACCAGTCAGTTTTCTAACTAAGCAAGCTATCTCATTTCATTGAAGCAGAAACTGATTAATTGCATTGTACCTTTTAACAATGCTGATTTTAACACTAAACTACAACAGCACTAAAAATACCACCAGCTTCATTCCATGCATAACTTTGAGTGAGATGTCCCAGCAAGAAAGAAAAGTTCTTTGCCTACTCTTCTGCCAAGAATCATATAAGCTAGTTTCTATTGCATTTTCACGGAAAATTATAGCTCAGGAATGTAATGAGAGCTTTTCAGATCAATAAAATTGCATCAATTTAAGCAAGATGAGACTTAAACCTTAATTTTTAGAGGCAAAAGCTTCTGGATGCAAGCATGAAAGCGATTTCTCAAACTAACCACTAAGTCCACCTGTGAATAAACTTTCAAGTTTAGAAGAAATAGCATATTTTGATATATTTGAAGTGTCATCTTTTTTTCAGTAGTCCAATTGGTTTAGATACGCCCTCTTTTTGCTTTTAGGAAAGAAAACGGATATGGAAAAGTATTGCTGCCACACATCACAACTTGAGAAAATTGGGTGGGAAATTATCAAGTTGCAATGAAAATTACACAGAAAAAACTGCTTTATATGCAAAAAAAACCCCTCAGAATCCTGGCGCTTTCTTTTCACCTCCAAAGAGCAGCTAAGATTTCTGGCTGCTTTAGTTTCCTATTTAGTCACCTAATATGATTTAGGGGAGTCAGCAATGTCTAATGAAGTATTTTTATGGGCTACTATTATCACCCAATGAAGTTTTCAATACTATATTAGTTGAAATTTTGACAAGACCTGACTCTCAGCAGTGTTTTTTATACCACAAATTGACTATTTAAGTTTGTATTTTCCTGATATGATTAAGGGAAAAAAAATTGCCAAGAGATTGCCCAGTTGTACTTGCCTACAAAATGTCACTTTGAAAAATGTTATAGTATCCTTTAAAACACAGCATAGCCTTGTAGAAGCAGGTATATTATTTCAATTTATTACTTACTAATTTCAGATCCTTGGAGGACAGCTTTGTAAACCACTGATTATACTCCAGAGCAGCAACTATAGGTATTAAGTCTCTAGAAAAAGAAAAACACTTTTACACACATTTCATGTAACTGTCACTTGAAACAATCTCTTAAGTGTTCTTCCATATCTCATTATCCATAATTTTGCAATGCTAATTTGCTATCATCCCCATAACAGAAAGCTCTGCATTCTAAAAAAACAGCAGTAGCAGCTCTATATCTCTCTTTTAATACAAATTTTTGACTGGCCGACTGGCATCCATTCTAGCATGAATTTTAAAATCAGGAATTTGTCTGGGCTGCCATTCCTACTTTTAGTATAACTTTTTCTTCAGCCTGTGACATGTTTAAGCTTCTTAATCACCTCTAATTATAATTTAGCGTGATGCTAAAAAGCTTTTTGGTAGTCTGACGATTTAATATAATTCCATGATTGAATGCTTCTAGAGAACACCTCCTTGTCTCATCTCTATAGTTAAATTCCCCCAGGAAACAGGAGACCTGCAAAAGGATAATGCGACATTCAGCACAAACCCTTCTTAATTGTAAAAGGGATTTCACAAATGAAATTCTAAATTATTCCCATTTTCTTCATTCCAAGCCTCTTAACGTGATCTGCTCTCCCTCTGTTAAGTTTCTCCAATAACAGACATGGATAAATGTCACGTCCGTGCGCTCCCCCAAACAGAAGCATCCACCAAGCACTATCACACCATTTAGCAGTGCAGCATTTGGGTAGTTCTGGTGCTGCATATTAAATAAATATATACACCTACACAGAGGCTTAACAGCTGCTTAGAAAGCCCTTGTCTTCATAATGAGATAAAGAGCTGTAATATACACAAACTAACTTATCAGACCAGTAAAACAGTGCCATTCAAGCCTCAGATTTTCCCTGGAGAAATTTACAAGTATTGCCTTTTATAAGCTAGTCCAACCCCTCCTGGCTCTTCATTCAGGACCTGTGCAGGTAGGCACAGGTCTGCACTTAACACGCAGCACCCTTCTCCCATCTTCTTTTTTATTCTTCCTCTCCTTCAGTTTTCCGCTGCAAACGTGCAGACACTTCAGGATGGTTGCTAAACACACAGGAAAGCCAGAAGACAAGGCGACATCACGTGGGCAAGCATTCCGTAGGCTATATTGGGAACTGCAGTTGCTAGATTTGGAAGTACGAGCATCACTAAGGTAACAGATCGAAGGTGCAGCATTTTGCAGCAAAAGACTGTAGCCCACCAACTGAGAAGCTCATGCAGAGGAACTAGTGTGTGATGCCATTCAAAGATAAAGCCATTTTTCCGTCTTATTCACAGCACACATCAAGTGGTGTGGTGAATTTGTTTCCACAGGCACAGTAGAGACTTAGTAGGTTCACGAAGCACAGATTTATTTCTGTCCACCACATTGTTTTTGTTCCTACACACACACACTTTATCTCCATGTGAAGCAATAACTAACTGGTGAAATGTTACGTGAGAAAAATAACCCAGAAGTATTTCTTCCCTTAGGCTGGGCAGGCAAGCATCTTTCTCTGGAGTACGTTATGTCCACACACAGAGGTTTGCTTCTCCTCTCTGGTTCCCTGGTAAGATCAGTAAGCGGGAAATGAATTAGCAGCTTTGATGCCTCTCTTGCCAGTGCCTTTGTCTTGGAAGTGGAATTAAAATAAGAGCAATTTTTCCAGTGAAATTTGGGCTTATCCATGCAGTGGTAACCAGGCAGCCACAGCTGGAGGAGCAGAGCTGTTCATGCTGTGGGACCACCACCCCCAAAAGAGGCAGAAGACACCATCAGCAGTTGTACTTCAGCTGTCAGCTGCAGCCCAGTTCCTTCAAAGGAACAGAGGGACAATGACTGGGGGGTCACTGACTGCAAGTGTTGGCATACCAGGGAGCTGGTAAGGCAGCCTGGAGGGCTGTCAGGAGCTCAGTAAGTTCTGGGCAGGAGAGAGGCTGCAGACAGAACTTGCCTGAGGCTGTGCCTTTCTCCCTTTTCCTCCTCTGCCTTGGGAGGGAAATGGCTAAAGGACAACAGATGCTCAGAGTTAGTGGGAGAGCTATGACACTTTCAAGAAATATTTAAAGATGAGACCTTGAAAATCAGCTGGGTGGACTTGTTTTAAAATATTCCTGTCCAGCTGCAACAATGTTTCTTGAATAGTTTAGTTTTCTGCAATACTCAAGGCCTGTTTGTTCAAACCCCAGACAAGCACAGATACTGGGACCTTCAGAAACATCAACTGCTAATTCCCCTCCTCACTCCCCTTTCCCCTTCCTCCCAACATGCCTGCAGGCAGTGGAGCCCCTGCCTTACTGTCTAGAAATTTTTCTTTACCAAAGTCTACCATCTGATTTTAGGGAGAAACTTTTTTTGTCCATTTTTGTCCAAATAAGGTGCTTCTGACCAAGGAGGGTCCTCCCTTTCAGGAATTTACCTCTCCTCTTCCTGCTTTAAGCTTGCTTAACCTTAATGTTCCTGTTATTGAGTTTTTCTTTTCAAAATTATATACTACTTTTTTCACTTTATTCTATTGAACTCTAGATGTGGTATTAACAACAACCTGAATTCTTTTGCAACATGGTATGAAAGCAAGCTAATGACCAGTTCCAAAAGCAGGGCCTTCTCATAACTTTCCCCTCATTGAGTTACATTGAGTTGCTTATGTTAATTAAATTACCATCTAGAATAAAGTAATATTTATAAAAGACAAATCTGTGCCATCTTAAAATGAAAACAGATTCTGTTCTTCTGGAATGCAGACAATCCCTCCAAGCTTCAACAACATTCAAGCTTATCTAATGCCTTCACATTTTTTTCAACATCTCTGTCCCCCAGTGTATTTAAGATGGCAAAAAATCTCAACAGCACAAAGAAAAAAATCTGAACAACCATTTTTTGAACGTCCAAAAAAGTTAAAACATATGCTACACAGATGAAAATCATGCTACTGAATCAAATAAGCCCTTTTCACTTTGAGTCTTTTTTTTCTTGTTAAACAATTATATGGTTCACAACACAACCCAGCTTCAGATCAAACCTTGAGAGGCATGTTCCCATGCAGCAAGCCATGCTATGATGCTCCGGGAACTTAAATTCATCTCTAATTCATGCCATCTTATGTTGACCTTTAACAGAAATGTTTTACTTGGAAAAACACAAATTATTTATTTTTGCAATGCATAGCCCCTGTACTTAGAGAACTGATGTGCCCACCCTACCTTGCTTCAGAGCTGCTACACAACATAAACTGTATAGGCTCAGCAATCCCAAAAATTAGGTGGACAAGATAGACAACAGTCTCTCAAAATTCAAAGCATGATGGCATACTGTGAATTTATAGCATTTTCACTGTCTTAAATATTCACATGTAAAATACATACATTCTTGAATTGACTGGGATTTCAATTCCTAATTTGTATTTTCAGTGAATAACATAAGGTTTTGGCTTTCTAAAAAAATTAGCTTTCTTGAAATTTCAATCCAAAACATTCCCCATTTCAGTTCTCAACATGTAGAAGGTCTCATCACAAGACAAATTCCACAGCATGTAAATGGCTTCAAAATAGTTTTAAGTCTTTGGGCTTATACAATCGTGAGGCATTTAATAAAGACTTTTCTTAACAACACAAATATATTTCTTCAGTGACATCAATTTTGTAAGGTGTATTTTAATGAAAAGCTTTTGTAAAGAACAAGCCCATTATTTCGTTTTCTGAAAGTCAAACTCATTTGCACCAGCTGAAATATTCTAAATATTTAAAACACTTCCATCTACTCTTTCCTAATAAATTGTTCAAACATTTAATTTCTAGTGAGGATAAGTATCTGTACATCACTTTTTCAAGAATGCCCCATGGTTTTCTCATCACTTCCATCTTGCAATGAATGTTTAAAGCATCCATAAGTTCTTGCCCCACATTTGCTTGTGCTTTATAGTATTCCTTCCCTTACCTTCTTTCAGCCAGGCTCAATCAGAGAAATAGTCTGGCTACATCCATCATGCACTAGTTGCAGCCCTGTAGTCTTGTTTGAGTTACCTCTGAATCAGTCAGCACAGATATTGCTCAGTAACTTGCCATGGGATTCAGTGCAGACTGTGAAAACCCTTCACAGAAGCTGAGAAAGTATTTGAATGGGGTATTTTGGGAGTAGGTAGCTTAAAGCTGCAAAGAATGCTGTGGCAAAATACTCTTATTTACCTACTTAAATATTCTTATTCACCTACCTCCAGGTTCAGCCTTCCTGTTACAATATTCTAACACTGTACCTCTGACAGATTCTTGATTCTCTCCCAAAGAGACAAATGCTTTCTCTATCTTATTTACACTTTCTCAAAGTTGCAATTTCCTCTGTATAATGATGGATTTTAGTGAATACTCCCTCCCATTTTCTCCTACTTGTATTAAGATTCAACTTTCTCAGAATTCAATTTTCTCAGCCAGCTAAATTCAGTAAACTAAATACTACACTTAGCTAAGTTTCAGCCCCTCATAGTAAAATTACCCTCAATTAGTTCCTTTCTGGAAGTACACATTTTTGATAGCATCTATTATAAGGGAAGACACTACTGGCTAGAATTCAGTTGAACAACTTAAACCTTCTACTGACTTGTTGAAAAAAATTAATTTCCTTTACTGTGTACACCATGGGAAAAAGATTCTGCAGAAGTAAAGATTTCATAATTTCCTTTTTTGCTTTGCCCGCCAGATGTAGCTGCATGTTTTAGCTGCTGATTTTGAGCTCTTAGATCCACCACCACAGGAAAAGTATCTATCTCCTAACTTTTTGGAGTGCTTCCAAAAAGAAAATGTATTTATCTTCTCAGGCTCCTGAATGGAATGTGGTTTCCATGGGGCTTTTGTGCAAAAACAGCAGCTCTGTGCTGAAAACTACAGATGCTACAGATGGTCATTTTACAGGTCTACACATTCCAATAATAGCTATGGGACTATCCCATTTCATCAATATTAGTATGATTACTGCATATGGTTTACCTGTGGTCAAGATGGCTGAAGTCTTGCAAATTCAACTCTCTGGTATCTTGTGTCAGGTAAATCGTATCAACATCCTGTTAAAAATACATAACCAAACACAGAACTGTAGTGGGGTTTTTTTTCTTTCAAGCACTATGGATTTACCTGTTCTTTCAACATTTGTACAGGTAGCTGAAAACAGTTTCAGAACAAGACATGCACGTACCCACTGCACTTCTTCTCTGTAGGGAAATCCCAGCCAGTCACAAACACAGGCATACATCTGCGAAAAGCCTCCTACGAACAACCCGAGACAGCAATTAACAAAATAGTAAAACAAGCAAACAAACATACATCTGAAAGAATACCTTCATACTCAAAGATCCGGTTTTTCAAAACTCACTCTCTTTTTCTCTCGTAAGAGTGTCCATTGTGCTCATGAAAGAAACTGAGACTACCCTATCTTTGCCTGGTAAGTTGCAAGAAAGCTTAATATAGTGCCTTCACCTACCAATCAGAAGTCTGCTTCACACTAATTACACCTTAAAACTAATTACACCTTTACAAGCCTCTGCCAGAAATAGAATTAAACTTCCTGACACTGCAATTCCAGCCCTTTTATATTTGAGCATTTAAATTCATTCTCACCACAAGGTCCAAGTTCTGCCACTGTCTGACTGTCCCACAGTGCCTGGAGATTAGCCAGTCTTTCTGAAGGCTCCATAGTTACTTTTTTCATAATCCTCCTAGATGGAAAAGAGGGGAAAAACATCATTCATGGCTTTGAAAGCATTTTTAAACACATAAATCTTTTTTATTTTAAAAGCATTTTAAAATGAGTGTATAGGAAGAATTACCATTTTTAATACAACTCGCTTTCCTACCTAAAAGGCACACACATCATTATGCAGCCCAGCAGGGGTAACATTTATTCATTCTTTCTGTCTCTTTTTTTCTTTTGATTAACCCTGTGATTACTGGAGCAACTAAACCTCTTGTATACAGGATCACTTAAGCTAAGGAGACTTGTGGCCCTTATCTAACACCAGGATGTCCAAAATAAGGGAGAGATGTGGTATTAATGGCTATCCTGAAACCACTGCTGTATATATACCACTTTAATGCAGAAATAGCACCATGGTGCAACAAGCTGAGCAGCTACAAGTGGCCTCTAGGCTGCACTCTTGATATCCAGCTCCAATCTTTCTATTTGGGTAGCATTCTTCCTCCCTACACAGAAAAGAAACAAAATACCTTCTTGCCTTCTAGGAAATAAAATTATCTGGTTTTCTGAATGACAAGACTGCCTCATAAACTATGGAATTCCGTAAAGAAGGAAGGGAATCTGAAGGGATGGGAGGTGGAACAGAAGAGAATTAATAAGCGATATTAATGGAAGAAACTGCTTCCCCCTTCTTGCCTGCTCTGGTCTTATACCATCTGTACAGCTCCAATTCCCTTAGTTTGGAAAACTATGCCATCTGAGAGGAGAGCAAGAAATTTGATTTCTTTTCTGAGAAGCAAGCTCTCTACACAGCTACCCAAAATGCTCCAGCAACGTTCTCAAGAAAGCCCACAGAAAACATGTATAACGCACAAGGCCTTCATAAACACACATAGCCTTGCAGCCCTCTTCACTCTTTGTGTCTGCATTTCTCACACCATTACTGAGGTTTTATAGCAATACTGTTCACAAACATTCAGTTGTATGCATGCTCTTTAAAGGAAGAGCTCCATTAGTAACAATGACAGAGTGGAAGATTGGAAAGGAAAAAAAAAGAAAAGAAAAAGAAACTACCATCCAGAGTTTATGAACTTGATTTCCTACTCCACCTACAGGAAAGGTGAATAATAAAGACATGCACCCAAAACAAAACATGCTAAGTTTAGCCTGACCATGTCTGTTACCGAAGTTTTATAAAAATCAACATGTCTGGGAAAACTCTTTTCCACAGCCCATTTTCTTTAGTAATGCTGAAAACCAGGGGCTGAAGAGAATAAAATAGATCTGTATGACCTGGTAGAGAGTGATGAAGAGGAGGCAGTAACAAAGAAAGAAAAAAAAAAGGAGAAAAACTACTGAGAATTTTTGCAAAGTGATAGAATCCAGAGGCACATGTAAGAGAGGAAACCAAAGGCACAAACAATGCCAAAAAAAAAAAAAAAAAAAAAAGGCCAGAAAAAGAGACAAATTATTCAAGGAGTCAGTTAAACCATGGGAAGTATATGACAAGACTGCGCAGAGCTCAGTTTGGAAGAACAAGGCTCACAGTCATGTGCATTGTTTCACAAAGACTGAAAGTAAATGCAACTTTTCCCTCCTCTCCCAACTCAGACTTTACTTCTGGTGGGGAAAAAAATAAAACAAAAAAGGAGCAGGTTACAACAAAAAAGACAGAACCTAACCTATACCTGAGGCTGGAGAGGCAACAAGGTAAAATGAAAAGTTCTGGCCTCAAATACTTGCATCTCCCTTCAAGCCAAGGGCTCTTATAACCCTACAAGTCTGTCTGTGCTTTGCACTGTCTGCTGGTTCTGCCATACACCTGGACAAAAGTGCTTAGTGCTTGCCTCAAGGTGATTCTCATATCCTCAGTGCATTTCTGAGATCAGGGTGGGGAGACCAGCAGACAAGAGGTGGTGGCTTGTCACCATTTCCACACAATCTGTTCCCACTAGAGGTGCTCTAAAAGATACTTACACTGGTGAGAGTCCAGGGAATATCTTCCTGAGGCAGGTCCCAATGTGCGCCAGCACCTCGTTCACATCCTCTGAGGATGCCATCTTCATGGAGATGCTGCATTTCTCAGTTTCCATAATCAACTATAAATAAAAGTGCAAGAGGCTGAGAAATGCGTATCACATAATTCACGACGATTTAAAAAGAAAAGCATTTTGAATGCCAGCTGAATGCTTTCCATAGGAATCTGTTATTCTTTAAGACATAACACAGCAATGCTACAGGTAAAGTTTCTGAAAGTTGTTCTTGAACGTACAAGACCCCCGTACTCAAACTTTGCTTTTTCTAACAGTGCCCTGCTTCCCACGGGAATACAATTTTCAAAGGATCTTGACCTCAGCTGACACTTTGAAAACCAAGAACTTTTCACAGTATTGTCCTCTTTTGAAACACGTCCCAGAACACCAGGATAAGCAAGCACAGTCTGACAGGAAACTATTGAATGAGCAGGGTGCCTGTTTCCTCCAGCAAGTGAAAGTCTTTAATGGCTGTGATCCTCTGGAAAAGCTCTAATGCTTTGTTCTGTGCTGTTTAAGAAAATTCTGTGCTGATGTGTTGTCTCAGTGCAGATGAAGCAGTAACTCAGCCAACAGAACTGTCCTGCTGTCTAGCGGATGTGAGATTCAGCGACGGGGAAAAGGCCAGGCTTTTGCAACCCACCTCTCTTAGATATTGAGTGTTCAGAATCAAATCAGATTATGGTATGACTGACACATCAGGTCTGCTGCATCACAGGAAGCAGAATAATGTTTTCTGTTTTCTCCAACGTGAACAGTTAACAGAGCCCAAGTCCTAATCTCTTTTAGATAAGAAGCTGTGCATGCACAGTTAGAAGGTAACATTAGGATAAATAAGTGTAGAATGACAGCAGGAGAGGGGACACTGTGCAGTATGCTACAGAGGATTGCTTTTTATTGAAACTAGCTCCCAGTGCTCCTTTGGTTCCCAATTCGTGTCCAGAGTCATCACCAGGATAATCCTAGAAGAGGCTGTGTTATCTATCCCCAAAGCACACTGAGACTATTCACACCTTTTACCACCAGGCCTTCTGAGCGTGTTGCCATCACTCCCTGATGATGAAGGAGTGGGCAACTTACTACTGTTTTTCAATATCACCAATATTAACACCACATTTACTGGTATTACTCTGTCCATTTGTTCACTTAGCTGACAGTGGGAAGCTCTTCATGGCTTTCTGCAAGATGCCTAGCACAAAACTACATCCTTCTGGTATCATGGCTATGATATGCTGTTTGCAGGAAAACAGCAACAGTATCATTTGCTCCACAAGCAATAGTCTAGGATTCTGCCTGCCTTCAGCTATAAGCCTTACAAAATAAAACACAAATCAATGTAAACACAAAAATCCTTTAAAAATATTTTAGGAAAATAGTATGCTCATTGAGGCTGCTGCAAACCTCTTGTAAACTCTGCTAACAACAGTGACCGTCTATGTCTCCAGGAGTAATTAGCAATAGCTGCCTGGTATTTTAGAATTTTAAATTTAAAAAGCCACAAAAACTTAGATCTTAGTAAATGGCTCCCCATTAAAACACCTGGACTTTTTTTTTTTTTCCTTTAAGGAAAGCTTCAAAAGACAGGTTAAAAAGATGACATGTTAATACAATGAGAGTTTTTCAGAGTTCAAAGTATCTCAGGCATTCCTATTCTTAAAAAGCTCTTTAAAAGCCAAACACACATGAAACACATAAAGACTTTGATACAATTGAACTGTCAAATCTTGTCAACATGCTCATCTTATGAATTAAAAATGCTATCAAGGCATTCTTCTTTCCAGCACCTTCCCTTTGACATTTACTTTTTTGGGCACATAACTTGCTGTCAAATATATTTTGTGTTGTATACAGTAAAGGCACGAAGAATAGTTGAAAGCAAAGCATTTCTGCCTGCAATGTAAGCAGTAGCTTTTGGCTTCCCCATAAAGATATTCACCACAGAAGCCACTGCAGCTTGTGTGGTGATCATTGCTTTATCAGCTCTGAAAGAAAGATCCACTTATGATACAAATGAAAACTTGTACCATACGGAACTGGAAAACCCCCAATCTATTTCTTATCATCATCCCACCCGCACAACACACTCCTAAAAGTGACTCTTTAAATTCTTACTGTTATTAAGATTTCAGAGCAGCATGAATGCAAGAATACAAATGCATGGTGTGCTCAGAGGATGGGGACACCTGCATGTTAAAGCATTACCTCCTTGACTGGAACAGATTTAGCAATGAGTAAACAAGTATCTTATCTAGAACACACTCACCTGGCCCGGTTTACTGGAAGTTACTCCTTGGATTTCCAAATAGCTGAAAGTTAGTTCTAACTGTAGTTAAAAAAGAAAATGTCATATTAGTGCAAACATCACCTTATTTTAAAGAGCACTTACAATTCTCAATGAGGTTTAGAAAACCTTGAGCAAGGCTAGTAGTATTTGACATCAATTTAATTGACACTAAGTATTTGTTGATACCTGGACACATTTTTCATTAAAAGAATACTTACATTTGCTTGCTACAGGTGTAAATGTAATTAGACGTTATAGGAACACCACACTGAACATTTTACTGCAAGCTGTAAGCACATAAGCTTATAATAAATTTAATGAAAATTTTTACTATAAAAAGCATCATTAATACAATACCCTATGGATGTGTACTCTTGTGACTGATTAATAATTTATTACAATCCTTACAGCTTTGCAATTATTCTTTCATTAGTTACATTGATCACAGATGTGAGACATTTTACTGCTCAGAAGCTGAAGGGACATGCACACACAATTTTATACATTTATATGTACATATATACATATATGAATAAAAATACCATTAAGAAATAGATATAAACATAAATGCTCAAGACTGCTTTAGCATGTCTAAAAGTATGAGAGGAAGTAATACATTATCTTTGTCTGAGTGGCTTATTTGGACAACAGTCAGACTAGGAAGGGAAGAACACACTGAATCCAAATGGAAGCTTAAAAGAAGGTGAGGAATTCTTCTCCAAGGACACATCTAGGGCTACAGGGAGTGTGCTAAGATCTGAATTCACAACCGTGTGGACAAACATCTTGACAGCTGAGATATACAGAAAGAAACAAACGTCTTGGACTGAATCATAACTACAGGGCAAGACATTAGCTTGGTCATTTCCTTTTAGTTATCATCGAAACCATTGTAACTGAGCAGTCTGTCTGAATTGCATGAAGTTTCCTGTACTTTATCTTATCCTAGGTTCACAGTCAGGGCGCTCCCAGGCTAACTGGCAAACACCATATTATTCTACTCCTATATTTGTGACAATCTTTAAAAAGTTCATCCCGAATGACCACTGGGGTGCTCAGAGCCCAGATGCAGCTATCCAAACTCCCTCCCTGTAAAGCCTGCAACAGCACATTGGAAAGCCAGGGACAGAGGTACCAGTTTCCAATCATAACAATCACCAAAAAGCTTTCCAGAAAACTTTTGCTATTACTGTCTCTTTGTTTTTTGTTGCTTATTTTCTGAATCCTTATCCCTTCAGTCGCCCTTGTGTTTTGGCAGCATCAGAAGATACAAGCACCCCTCCTGTTTCTGTGCAAAGGCCTAACTTGGTGAACCAACTTTACTCTCAAGTTTTTGACACTTCATGTGCCTCGTTTCAGGCATTCTGCTGCAGGGGCAGCATCCACAGCCAACAGGCAGTTTCGGGGGTGCCATCGCATCTGGTTACAAAGCAAGTGAGCACAGGAAACTGAGGCAGAACCAGCACAAGTGTGTTCCCAGAGCCCACACCCACACCTTGCATTTTCCCAAGTGTAAGGCATTCACTTCTCTTCAGTGCTTTATTTCTAAGCTAGGACTGGCAATCTTTTGTGATGACATGGCACTGTGCAGTTTGCTGAGGCCAGAAAGGAAAAGAAGGGGAAAAAAAACTCCCACACAACTCCAAAACAAAACCAAACCAAAAAACACCACACAAAAAATCTATAGCAGCTCTTGTTGGCTGCTGGATTAAGACAGACTACATATATAGAAGTGAAAAGCTCTTTTTCTCCACTGCTAGTCAAACATATCTTTACCTAAATCAGAATTAAATTTTGGGGGGAAAGCTTCTGTGGTTGAAATCCTTCATATTTTGAAAATTATTTACCTATCAGATTAAAGTTTCTACTTTTGCTGAAGTACTTTGTATGTGTAAACATATATATATGTACACACAATCAGAAATACTTTTCTATTCCTGAGAAAAGTTCACACAGATTCACACTCAAGATTTCAGTCTGCAAAAATCCTCTTGACAAGAATTAACAAATATCAGGAAACATGGCTCTATCTCTACAGCTCATCTTTGGTTCATTTTTTTTCTTAAAAATATGAATTTCTGGTCCTTTCTTTGCTGCAAAAATGCAGAACATTCTATACATCATCTACCTCAAACTCAGAAATAATTTTTACAAGGTTTTAAAAAGCATGATTTCATTTATTACTTATATGTTTTTTAAATCCTCTTAAAAGGCTATGCGTGCCTCTTATGTAGGAACACTTCAGTTACCTAGACAGCTAATTTCACAGTTTTCAATTTTTTCAACCAAAACTTATTGAAAGTTGCACTGGAAATACATTCATAAACTTGAATTGCATTCCTACAAATATATTATACATTTATTTGTGGGCTTGATGACACATCCAACATTTACTAATGTTGCAACTACATTTTCTATAGATTGTAGCAAGGTTTAATAGACTTTAAGTACTGTTCTTCCTTTCAAATCATTCCATCTAGATTAGTGAGAATGAACTGATTGGACCAGAGTGTGAAGTGGTGGCTACTGTAATATCTTTGCTCTAAGGATAATAGTGTGAGTTGATATTGTAGTTAACCAACATTAATTCCTTTTAACTTTGATCCTTGTTTAGTAGATACATCTCAACAGCACTATTCAAGGAAAAGTGAAGCCTGGAATCGAAATTAGCAGTAGCAGTCACTCAGAACTGGCCATCTCTAGGCCCACACAATTTTGTGAGAGGTCCCTGGAGAAATAATGTGTCTTTGCTGAATGTTCTCAGCTGTCTTTCTAGGAGTTTCTGCCTGCCAGTTGTATGTAAGTTCTTGGGCTTAGAAAGCTTCTGAGAAGCTTTTGAAAAAACTACAGACATTAGAAAATTCACTTAGTTTCACTAATCCTGCTAGAAATGCATTTTCAGCCATCCAGATGTACGAAGTTTAACTTTGACATAAATTATACGCACAGTTTCTCATCATCTTTCTTCTCCTTGCTATCACCAAAGTCACACTTTTAGTAGTACAGAAAACATATTCTAGATTTTCATGGAAAGTTTTTCAACTGTGTAACTCTATTTAATAAAAGGAGTCCAGAGAGTTGTCTGAAATGCTAAACTAGACATACAGTTATCACTCAGTACTTCAGGCCCCAGCCTTCAAGAGCTGTTTTCATGAATTACAATGGCTCTGCTATTGTTTAACAAGATCACGATCACTGCCTGTCTATCACATGGTCATTGCACTGATGTCTGAGTTGTTCAACAACTGCATCTATGTTTGCGTGCAAGCAGTCACCAAACCTTGTCTTAGAAAGCCCTGGCTGAAAACTGCAGTGATCCAAACGCCAACAGACAACCAACCAGAGACATCTGTGCTGCAGGGACAGGGTGAGCAACTGAGGAGAAGAAATTTCAGCAGAAATTCAAGCTATAGTCATCCTACCTGTCAGTCAGCATCTTCAAACTGTAGGTAAGGACAGTCACATTTACCAGTGACCAAAACTGAAAATCTAGTATCAATAATTCCATTTATTGATTCTAGGGGTTTTTTTAATATATATATATATGTGCACACACTTAGACATACACATGCAAATACAACTAAATAGGATATGTGCCAAATTCCCAGTCACCAATTTCAAGCTGAACAAGAGATGTTCTTCCACATCAGTCATTTTTATTCATGTGGAAATTATCTTTCTCTTCTACAACAATCATTACAAATTGTCACAGGCATAGAAAAAATAATTCACCGGCATTGGCAAGGCAAGTTGCCAAGATGCTTTTCAAAATGAACCGCAAAAAACATTAGAAAACAGCAGAATTTAATAAAACTCAACACAGGTTCTGCCTTCAAATCAAATATAAACCTATCTGACACTACAAACACTAGAGGGAATAATGCCATCAGCTTGTTGGCACATAAACTGTCCCTCTGTAAAAATCATCAGGCTCATCTCACAGTTTTTCAAGTTGGAGTTTACAACACAACTCTTCAGTCACCTGCATTTCTGGAAGTTAAAATTCCTCTGAAATGGCACGCATATATATACATATATATATATATATGTATGTATTGACAAATTCATTTAAGGCATATACTACTGGAAGCACCATTCTAATTCAAGACCATACAACATATAATTCCTCAATTATGTTTTTTTTTTTTAAATAGATGTACAAGTACAACTAAAATATGCTAAATTTTTGCTTAGTTTATGTAACTTGCATTTGTATCTAAACCCCCAGAATATTCATAGAAACACAGTGATTTTACCTTGGTGGGGATCCGAGATGTTAAAAGAAACGCCCGACATGATGCCAACACCTATTGCAAAAATAAAAGAGAACAGAATTTGTAAGAAACATTTAATATTATTAAAGGTTCTGTTCCAGGAAAATCCTGAAACCAGAGGGAAAAAGCCTCTAGCAGAGTGAGTGTAGATTCCCTCTTCTGTCATACACTGAAGGAAGCAAACCTGGGATAAAGTCCAGTAGAACACAGTGAAGAGACTGCTGTGATCTGATCAGCTAGAAGCTAGTTAGCACACCCTTGTACTGAAGAAATGCATTTAATCAATCTCTCAAGAATATGTAACAGAAACCTTAGTGACATTTTTAAATGAAGTTTGGATCAGAAATCCTACCAGGAACATAGGGTGTACTTAAATGTAAAAAAATATACAAGATAAACATTATATTATTAGCAATATAAGAGACCATAGGCAAACATGGGGGGGTTTGACACATTTGGTGCATTTCTAGAGTAAGAATGCACCTGTATTTCTTCTCCAGCAAAGGCAATGGAAAAATGCAGTCAGACTAGTGAGACCAGTAACTCTGGGGAGAAAGCACAACAAAACTAGTATTTTGGAAGCCACTGCCAATCAAAATGTAATGATTCTATAACATATCACTCCAATCTCCAGTAGCACATCCCACTCACAGATTCTGTGATTTCCAAAGGGATGACTCATCTTGCAAAACTACAGTACTGTTTGTTTATTTACCTGCTATAGAATTATCTGCTGTGGGCTACATCTTTTTCCAGATTAAAAAAAAATAAAGAAACAAACACTATTCAAACACCTGCATCAAAATCCCACATCACGTGCAGAGCTTTTCACACAGCTAGAACCATCTGAACTCAGCTCTGCACACTAAGTATCCATGATCAAGTGATCAGGTTGACACAAAACGCGTTCCTCACTCAGAGAGGATGAACCAGGCTGAGAATAGAACCCAGCTCTGAACAGCATTCAAACACTCAGGGATTGGATTTCAGCTTCAGTACTTCAGCCAAATGACACCTTGCTACAACCTACTGGCATGAGTGCTGTACCAGTGTTGAATATTAGCAGATTGTTTCAGGGTTGATGTGATCAGACGTAGTGCGCTGGTTACCACTGATGTAGAGTCAAACAGCTGCAGAACAACCAATGCCTCCCGTAGGGTTCAACCCTTCACCAAAGCACCCTTCTGCTGGCTGGCCCTATCACACAGACATGCCTCATTTCCTTGCTCACTCATGAGGGAGAAACAGCCTCTCCATCTCTCCTCCAAGCTACACTTATCCCAAGTATCTCTTCCACAATCCAGCACGAAGACAAAGGGGAGAGCCTACTCAGGGTTTTTTTTCCTCTGCACAACCACAGTTTCCCCAACCTAACAGCTGCTCTCTCTCATAGTAATAAAACCTTGATCTGCACACAGTAGGTGCACACCACTCTCCTGGGAGCCTCTGGGGAAGATCACACCCCTGTGCTCACAAAACAGCTTCACTACCAGTAAGAGAGACACTCTTACCCACGAGCCCACCCACAAAGAAGCTCTGAAGAGGGGCAGGTGATCAGGCGTCCTCCCTTCACTGGCACCACCAATAAAATCCCTCCAGAGTCATAGGCAGAGCAGCTTCTGGTCATCATATTTCAGCTGCACAAGTGAGACAATCAGGGGAAAGAACACCTTTTGAAGAGCTGTTTTCCATATTTACCATCTAGGTAGTGGCTGGCAGTGTCAGATATACGTATACAGCTCTGTGTGTGCCACCACAGCTTGTTAAAGGAAAATCACACTACAGTCTTCTGATAAAACGTCTGCTTACATACAGAGGTTCAAGCTACTTTATGAGCATAGAAAGGGCCGATTTAACATGACTACAGTACACACAAGCAGCCCAAATAACAAAGTTAAACGTAAACCAGGTAACCAGAAGTCCCTAAAAAAATTATGTTGGAAAAGAATGTTCCAACAGAGCACATGTCAGCGTATATTCTCATGGTAGATGATTCCAAAGTGATCTTTCTAAAACAAACAAAGCTGAAAAACCCTCTTACCTTAAGATGCATTTGCATACAAAGGAGAGGACTGATGTAAGATGATACTTTCCACTCAGCAGGTAAAGAGCTACTCTTCAGCAATAAGATGGTACCAAAAAAAAGCCTGAAGCCTCTAAACCAGTAACACAGATTTCTATAGTTTTCACAGTTGAGACTGTCACAAACAAGTAAGAGCTTGATTTTCACATTAAATCAATTGAAGACAAGGTCAATTATTATTGCAAAATTAGTGTCCCATCTTGACAAGAGCAGGACTAGATTTATTATTTTTCTTTTTTTTTTTTTCCACGGCAGAATTGACTAGCATGAGGCTTGGAATTTATCACGATTTTAGCTGTTAAAATCGGTGAGGGTTTTAAGGTCACATCGTGACCCTTGAAAGGATCAGCTTTACTTTACTGCCTTCTGAATTTTTTTCCTAATATTTTCAAATTTTTATGTGACATCTGCATTTTAACATCACCATTTCGTTCACGTTTAGCAACAGGGTAGCCTCTCCCCCAGATCAACTCTGGACTCACTGGACAAGCTGTGAAACACGAGCAGTTTTCAATGACCTCCTTCTCCTCGACAAGGCTGCAGTGCATAAACAAATAATGGCCATTAGGACATTGGCTCGCCCCTTTCTCTGTCAATAGGATTCTGCATGGTTGGTATCACTTGCGAGGGCAATAGAACATGTATTCCACTCTACTTAAAGCAACGGATCACTCTATTTCTTCCCTTGTGAAATACGATGCTGGTGCCAAAGGCAGAGGCACTGGAGGTGTTTTCACACCGACAGTTCAAGTTCCCCTTTAAGAAGTGAGTTGTTTTTGTGAAGGAAGACTCAGATCTCTGTGCATTCCTCTGACATGAATAACGAGTATGTGCTTGATTGCACAATTGTCTAGGGCTTTCAGAAGTATCCAGGAGTGCTGGTTTTTATGAACAGGCAGATTCTAGATTTCCTGGGGTTTTTAATTTCTTCATACAAAGAAACCAAGAAGCAGAAGCAGCCACTATTACTTTCTAGTAATCCTCAAGCATCTTGCCAAGTAGAAGGTTCTGTGACTGTTACATTCATTTTGCGCCCAGGGAACCTTGAGTACAGAAGTGTCATAGTCAAAGTCACTTTGAAGTCCAGAGACTCAGAGCAGCAGACGCCCTAATTCAGGGACAACTCTGAACAAAGCACTGCCTTGCTCACAACCCATCAGGAATGTCAGCTGGGCACAGTGTATAATCCACCTCATCATCTGATAAGAAAATGATCTCACTTGTTCCGCTTAATGCGTCACAACCCCACTCCTCCATAACCATTTTGCTTGGTCACAAGTGGTATTCAATCACTAATAAAGTTAAAAGATCCCACCTAAAGATAAACACATGCAGAGGAAAGAAAGAGGCTCAGGAGCTGATTCATGCTTTAACACACCTGTAAGCCACAAGGTTTGTAAGTGACTGATGTGAAAGTAGCAAGTACATCCAGGCAAATTTTATACTGGGTACCTAACCTGGCTGTTGCCCCACAGAAAGGACAATAAAAAAGAATTATATTTAGTTAAGAGCAGCTTTGGTCTGTCTTCCTACTCTGCCTTTTTTAAAGCATAAAATAGGATTATGATTTGAATTTTAAATGACTCCTACTCACACACACATACCCAAGTGGATGATTTCTTAATGTTTTTATCATTCCAAATTCTGTAACGCTCCCTACACTGCTCGGAATGTACATGAAACAAGTTAAAATTCAGAAACATTCACCAAAAACATATCCTGTAAATTATTTCTCTAGAGACTCATGGCCTACAAGGTCATCTTCTGTTTACTAGAATAAAAAACCTGTTTCAGAAAATAAAATTAATTTGAACACAGATCCTCAGCAAGCATATCAATAAAACAAACAGACATATGCATTTTGTCATTTATTGCCAAATCCTAGCCTTATTACCCATTTTAGAACTGTAAGTTAAATTAATAGGTCTGCACTGGGTTAACCCAGCCACCCTACCTGGCAATCAGTCTTGGGAAGATCACTAGAGCAACACAGCTCTGTGCTAATTTCATCTATTTTGCCAGACAGACCACAGCAACTCAAGCTACCTTATCTATATTTAAAGCAGTTTCAAATTCATAATGAAAATCTTATAAAAAAATGCTACTACTCTTTTTTAAATGCCCAGGAATAGAGAGTTCTGGAAAACACAGTGAGCATACATGACTTCATGACTAGACATGAAGCCACCTTAGCACTTCATGGGCCCTGGGAAGTTGCATGATGCTTTCACCTCCCTCTACCACAGATGTTCTGAAACTTCCCTTTGCTGAAATCTAAAAAAAAAATGACAGATTAACCAAATATTTTTCTCCTGCTGGAAACTGAGTGACATAGATACTTTAAAAAAACACCAAAACAAAAACCAAAAAACAACAACCAACTTTGTACATTTTTTATCAACTGTTGCAATTTTACTTCTTGCATTACACTCTCTGTATCTTTCCTTCCACCATAGTTTCTCTTGCCTCCAGCATTTGCCATTTTGTCAGCCTTAAAATTGATTCAGTCTCTTGCATTATAATTTACTTGAGGAAAAAAGCATTTGCTACAAGTTTTCTTATTTCTTATCATATTCTTGTGATAGCCATCATTTTGAGAACGTCTTGAATCCAAAAGACAGTCGCTTTTCTGTATATACCTTAGTTATACATTCTTATCATTATTCATTAACATTATTATCCAAAACATCATTTTTAAGGTTCCATCCCCATTAGTTGTTTCATGATTTCTATCATAAGCTTTCCTTTGCTACTGCTGATTCAATAATGTACACACAATAATGTAAGGTAAAGCAGCAGCACTAATACAGTTTTTGTTTTGCTAAAATACGGATGAATCAATACATGTTAGAGCATCCAGTCTCCCTCAGTCCCTATAGGACCGACCGTTCATTTCCCGGGTTGCATGCCTGATGCTGTAAATGCTTTATCCTGAAGCAACTGGAGTTCGATTAGATAAAAGGCCCCTTTCAGCAACATGTTAGAGATATTAGAGCTGGTTTTGAGTGAGGCAGTTCCTGCTAAAAGCACTGAGCCTCCCTACACAAAGAAGCTAGCTGACATCCTGGAGGGCTTTTTGGAGGGCTGCTTAGCTCAGGCACAACAGGAACACACGTGCTGCATCATCCGGAATGGTGGCATCACTTGGCATATGGTGGGCTTCTCTGCAGAGCGCTGACACCAGCAAAACAGCCCAGTTCAGCCCCAGTCTGAGTGCTTGCAGCACCACCACCTTCACCCACACAGCCCTCTCAGTTGAATTTGATTTGATCACTTGGTCTTGGCTACTTTTAAGGTGCCATCTACGATAAAACCACTGACAAACCTTATTCACGCCTGTTCCAAATGTCCACTTATTTATACACCAATACTAAAGCAATCTTTTGCAGCTGGAGAAGATCTGATCAGAAAGGGTTAGTGCATTTCAGTTCACACACAAAACACAGAATTTCTCCCTCCCTGAGCTGACCCTTAGCCAAGTTGAACACATTCCCAGGCTTGCCTAAGTCGCTGGTGCCTGTGTGACCGGCCAAAGACCAAAACACAGTAAGGGGAGCTGTTACTTGCATCAGTACAATTCTCTCCTGCCCAACACAGGCAAGCTCGGCAAGTAACTACCTCAGCCATCCCCATGAAGGACTGCTCTGCTGCGTGTTTCTCTGTTATCACTCTTGCAGTCAACCACTGCTTCCTCAAAAAGGTCCCCTTACTGGAGCCATGGACAGAGAGTGAGCCTGTGTGCCGTGGGAATGCTGTGCCCTGCCATGCCATGGTTTTCACTGGTCCTTACTGCCATCACAGTGCTTTAAATATTCAAGCCTAATCTGCTATGGGTCACCAATTTCAATATTTTCTGAATGGCAGAGGACGGCATGGGTAACAGTTTTTAGCTGAGTTGTTTTTTTTTAAAGTACACTCAGATACCAGAACAGCTGGCAATAAATCTGCCGTGTTTAAAGAGAAGAGAAGTACCTTTCATACTATTGTACAGAACAAGACAGGGGACACCACAAGATGGCACAACAGAGTGCTTCACACACATTTCCCTTTCAGTCCAAGCCAGAGGACCCTTTCAGTGGAAATGATTATTTAGCTACTGGAGAGCCGCTCAAATCTGCAGAGCAGTTTCTACTTCAGAGGCAACAATAAACAAGTCTGGCCCAGAGGACGGGTAAGAAAAAAGTATCCTTGTTTTAGAATTGATAAAAACTAAGACATGGACATGCAAAAATCTGCCTAAAACAAAAAGGTAAAATGAAGTGGTACAGCTTGAAAGAAAAGTGTGGAGTAAAAGGGTAATTCTGGAGTATAAGAAGAAACAAAACAGCTGGGAGGTTTATTAGCAAATTGAGACAAAATTTCCAGACATAATTAAATTTGTTCCAACAGCTCTAGCAATACCACCACTATCACCTACAGGGAGTGTCCTAGCCCTGTGAACTGTTTATAAGAGACACATGAATCAAATTCTGCTTCTTTAGCAACTGTGAAGCACAAAGAAACATGAACACTTGCTATAATCCTGTCTGCAATAAGCAAACGATCCAGCTATTTCAGTAAAGATGGGATTTCAGAAGAAATTGAGACAGATGTTCACCTTTGGCCAGACACCACCAATGGCAGCAACAGGACCTAGGGGTACCCCAACTCCTACCACTTGAAGTAGCTTGTGATGTGGTCACCAGTGGTACAGACTGGGACTGCCCTGATTTAGAGACTTTACAGTCAAAACTTTTGTATCTTATCCTATCATTTCCATTAAACACAGAGCTGCTTGCGGAGGAATGTGCTTGTGCCGACGTGTACAGAGCTCCCTTGTTCTTACAAACAGTCAGTCATGGAACAGAATTTCATGGCATTGTGAGAGATGTCCAACACAGAGCACTAAAGCCAACACAATCCCCTGCATACTGCAAAACTTCCTTGTCATCCTGTTCATCACCACACAATTCCCAACAACAAATGCCGTAAAGCACTAAATACCAGAAGACCCACCTACCGTGTTATTTAAGCCTGCTCTGAGTCATGAAAAGAGGAATCAGCAGCAGCATTGCAAGAATTCGAAGTTCCCTCCATGGCACCAGACCCAGCCGGGGCTGACCCCAGCCGGGGCAGAGGAGGGGAGCGGGAGGGATGCAGGTTCAACCACAAACTTGTAACTCATCAATTACACACAGCACACCAAAGGGGGCTTTCCTCCTCTGTACCTACAGTACACATAAATAGGTCACTAGCATATTAGTGTTAATACACCTTTATTTCAATTTTTTTCCCTACTTTTGCTCTTATCTGTATACACTCATTACACAGATTCACTGTTGCAATTCAGATTACAAAGTGCCTCAGTAGGATCCCTTCCCCATACACAATGGGGAACAATGTTCTAATTCCCCAGGAACTTGGTTAAATATCAGGTTGAAAACATTCTGTTGACTTGTAATTCAAAAGGCCCTGGGCTTCAGCATTTTCTGTTAATCAGTTTTTCATGCTCTTGTGCTACTTCTCTCCATTATGAAAAGGTCATACAGGCACCCTTTAGAAAAACCCTCCCATTACCTATCAATGGTGTTAATAATAAGGAACATCCATACACCTTCCCTCCTCCTACAGAGAGCTTCTTTCTGTGTTTACACACAGTAGTTAAAACTGGAAGCATTTTGCTGTGCTGCATATGACGCTGTTTCTATGCAGAAGTAGCTGGAAATAGATTTTGCTATTGCAGT
Organism: Atrichornis clamosus; assembly: GCA_013400975.1. Lineage (NCBI taxonomy): Eukaryota > Metazoa > Chordata > Aves > Passeriformes > Menuridae > Atrichornis > Atrichornis clamosus. Next base: position 1,961 of record WBMZ01002693.1, on the reverse strand, counting down.
GCTTTTTATTCTTATCTTCTTTAATTTCATCACTTAGAAATGCCAGATTAAACATTTTGCAGTGATCCTTGGTGATGGGATTGCTCTCTTTCTAAGTGTGTCACAGAAACCATAATGAAGAACTTTGAAGAGCAGGAAACAAAACAAAAACTTCAGGTACAGAGGAAATGCAATTTGATCCACAATGCAAGCATTTTATAAGAAACTCTTCTACAGCCTGTATTTGCTTTTAGCTACCAACAATTAAATGAAGATTCAATTATCAAGTGCAATGCACTTAGCTCCACTTAATATTCAAACAAAATAAATAAGCATAGTAAAACAGTTTTCCTCAATAGCCACTGCCATAAACCACAGTTTCAAAAACACTGACCTTGGATAGCCTCAAGAGCTAAGGGCCAGAGAAAGGTATCAGCTTAATAAACCTGTACAATTAAGTCTTTTGTGTACTCTCCATGGCATACACAAATTGAAACACAGACACAAATTTATGGGCGGAGAGTCATAAAAAGCTCCAAGCCACAGCAGATCTTTCCCAAAGAAACCACTGCTATGGGTGCAAGATAAAACCCTCTTCCACATTAGGTCCAAAGGGGATTCAAGATCTGCTCCTCTAAGCTACTGCAGGAGCCTCATTGCTGTCCTCAGATGCACTCTTGATTTCCTTTTCTTCCTCTTGCTCCCTCACAGAACCCTTTTTCCATCTCTATCATCTGTAAAATACAAAGTACCCACTGGAACTAACACGACTGTGACAGCCACTCCATCCCTAATCACCTGAGATACACTGGAAGTCTTAATCTTCATATACTTTGATATCTTAAGACCATCAATTTTTCAAGATAGGAAATATGCTTGAGTGTTGGAACCAGCTACTTGATCATTTAAAATCCTTAAAAGCTACCACAATACTCACAGTCTCCAAACTCAGATACTCTGTTATACTGTTTTACATTTTATAAGATGATCTCTTTTACAGCTATTTTATTTCTAATGTATCATGTTTCTCCTCTGCTAAAGAAATCTTTTCTTTCAGTGTTTAAAGCACCTTCCAGAAATGGCAAAAAGAAAGCAAACTACTGCCCTGTCCCTGCACAAGAAAGCAGGGTTGAAAGTGATCGCCCTTTGCCCACTGCTACCCCCGCAGGAAACAGGCAGTGAAAGGAAGGCCACTTCCAGTATGGAGCTTTCCCATAGCTCCCATACTTTTATTGTTTAAGTGATGGGAGCTGAAGAGGGCTGGGGCATCCCCTGTTGGCTTACCCACCAACCACCCACCAACTCAGCCGATGAGTAGCTACCATCTCCTGGGGAAAACACACTATCGTGTGTATCTAAGACAGATAGCTTCTCTGTCACACACTTTACTCTTGCAGCCTGCGCAGTTAAGCAACTGAGGTGTGAACCATGTTCCCACTCCCTTGTCATGCAGGTGCATGATGCCGGATACATTCCTTACTTAGGAAATTCTGCACAAGATGAAGTCCCCTCTCCCTGCTCCCACTCTGTATCTAACAGGCAGGAAATCCAGCAACCAGGCCAGCTTTGGGCAGTGACACAGCTGATTGCATCTGGCTAATCCTTAGACAGAAATTCAGGAATTGCCACATTCCAGAAAAGCAATTTTGCCTCCTACATACTGCAAAAAAAAATACCTGGCAGTCTCACCCCACTCCCAAAATGCACAGTCTTGTCTACCTAAGAAGTATAAGCTGCATGCTCTGGGCAAAACCCACTAAGTAACCATTGATAGAGGGCTATTATTCTTTGTACTGATTTTTAAAATTCATATTATATCAATTAACTAATTCTGTTCATTATTAAAAATGAGTATGCTCCTATTCAACATAAAAGCAGTTTTCATAATTTTTGGGTTTGCAAAGGTTCTTAAATGTATCACAGTAATACTGCCTATGTATTACCTGTACAGCTTCTTATACAATCGTACTGGGTTTGCACAG
>WBMZ01002691.1:0-112196 GCA_013400975.1 Atrichornis clamosus | reverse complement strand
ATATAGTTATAGTTTCTTAACTTTATGCCCTCAGTACTTTTAAGTACAGAGGTTCCTGAGGGCTGTGCCTAGTCTAAGTTTCTTCTGAGACCCAAGGACAAGACACCATTTTCTCATAAACAATAGGTGTCTTCCAGAGACATTTCTCATGACGATTGGTGAGGAGAGACACAGCTAACATCCTCTTTGTCACAATTAATAACTTCCTGAAAACTTTTTCATAATACATACCATTTCAAAGAGGAATGAGATAATTGGAGGTTCATGTCAATTACTTCATCATCTATATTCCTAATTGGAGATTCTTGTTAGTTATGATAATATGATAAACTTACAAAAAGCTATACTGCTCTATGTCATGTGTGCATCTTCAGTGGGAATTCTCAGTGTATTGTGCACCTGAAGGACCTTCATTAAATGATATTTCATCACCTTAACCTTGTCCAGCTCTTGATTTATTTAGGAAAAATCAACATCTATATTAACTTTCTAAAAGTTCTTTAACACAGAGTCAGTACTCTTGGTGTAGAATTAAACACAATTTCAGTTCAAAGTGAATTGCTAATTTTAAGTGAGATTTACTTAGAATTTTGTTCAAGAGTTCTTTTGAACCAGGAGGAATTTTTTTAATGAAGATCTGGACTAAGTTTTCTCCTCAGGGCAATGTCAGCTCAAGACTTCTTATTCTTTGGACTGGTGAAGATGGACAACACTTCTTTTTGTCATTCATGGATAGGCATGTATGAGTCAATCATTTTACATTTTTTTTGTAAAGAGTAACTGCATCCTTAAGAGAAAAAAAAATAGTTATGTTGAAGTACTAATAGCAATTAACCAATACAGGTCTTAGCGACTGTCTCATCCTGGCCCCTTACTCATTTCACCAGTGAATAAGTGACTTTCCGCATTTTTTATGTTGTCACATACAAAGTCTAACATCACTTTAAAAAAAGCCATACTTTTTCCTTGTCATGAAATTAGTTGTGATAAAATTCCTTCTTGTCAAATTTCGGTTCTGTGTTTCTTAAGATTTCTTATATTTAGATACGAAGATAATAACCGAATTACACAGATATACAATGTAGAAGTATTAATATGTTTATATATTACTTTTATAATTCTATTACTTCAAATTCCATTACGTATGTTGTAAACCGGGGTGGCTAGATGTAAGACTCACAAAATATAAATTTATGACAGGAAATATGAAAAATCACCCAGCCAGACCCTAGCAGTATATAAGATATTAATTTAGATCATGTTTTAAGTGACGTTCATAATTTATTTTTATTAAGATTAAATGTTAGGTTGGCAAAAAGTGAATACAGACAGGACTTCAAAAGTTATGGGGGTTATTCAAAAGCTTCATATTTACCTTCATCCTAATAGAAATACTTTGAAATAAATGTTTTGCTATATCTTCTATTTTATGTTTTTCCCACGTTCCTCCTGCATTCCCGAATTGAAAAACTGTATGGTGAAATATATATGCTAATTGTGCATTGGGTGAGCATTATCAGTGGAGTAGTTTCCTTAAATATTTTTATATTTGCTTGAGTATTGACTTGCCTTTGCAAAAGTGCTTCCTTGACTGCTGCTCTTAGAATTTGATTAGCATTCCCTAGCACAAGTGCGTGTGTTTACATGGCATTTTTAGCTAAGAATTGTGCTGATCTCTTTATATTTATGCAAAAAATATTGTAAAAAAGTCTAAAAAAAAAGATATTAAATACTAGGTAACATTTTAAAGTAATGACATTTTAATTGCAAAATTACTGAGCAACTCTTGCAAATTAAGTTGCGTGTCACACACATATGTAAAGTGAATTAATATATCATGATTAATGACAGTGTAAACCACATGAATTAATGATGACTGACCACCTACTTTAGAATGTTTCCAAACTAAGGTAATATAACTGTGCCTATTAACTAATCCTGAATTACACTTTAACTTCTAAAGGGTAGGCTCACTAAGAAATTGCTAAGAGCCAAATGAATTAGATATTAAATGTGTGGCCAAATGAGCTGCAAATCAATTTATTGAGAAAGGTCATTTTAAAAATTAGTGCTTTCAGACCTCATCAAGAGCATATGCATCATAGCTGTCCTGTTAAGCTGTTGTAGTAAATGGTTCAGATGCAGGATATTCGAATGCTTTCCTTTCCTGATGAGAGGATCTTCTGCTCAACTCAATTCACTGCTCCTGATGTGGCCAGGAAACTTCTTGATTCTACCAACAGTGAGTCTGCTTGAAGATCTGGTGACAGCACCGAGCTGTCTGCACAGACACATACGGCAGGTTCTACTGGACAGTGTGACTTAGGACTGAGAATCAATAGGGAAAGTATAGCAGAGTAAAAGACATGGTCTGGGTGAAACTTGTAGTGTAATGCTGATAGTAAGGACTTCTACACAAGCTGATGTGTCCTGCATTTTGGTTCAAGCAAAGCTAAGTCTTTGTCTTATCCAACTCCTCTAGTTAACTGAAACTCCTCCCTAAATACACTAAATATAGATTAGAGTAAAATAGTCTACTGCATGTCTTGACTTTGAAAATAACCAATTAGGCAAATCAGCACCCTTTTAACTTTTAGAAGAATTCATATGCTTAGAAGTATGTTTTCTGTAACACAATAGCTTAGCCTATACTGGGTCAGAATTGAAAAACTATTTAACTATTGAACTCTTAAGTTTATTTTGAAATGTCAAACTGTTTCTTCTGTTTCTTAACAAAGAAACAGTTTGGCTTTTTCTTCTTAAGTCACATAGCAGGCCCCATCTTCACCATTAGATTATGCTAATTATTAATTGCTAATAGTTATTAGCAAAACAAAGATTCTGAAGAGACAGTGTTAATTAGCTTAAGAGTATCATAAGGCGGGAAAGCATCACAGGAGCTTGTACAGTTCAGTAAAAAAAGGTTTATAAAAGATACCAGCAGATCCTATTTCACATCTCTGCATCTGCTGGGTCAAAGAACAGACTCTTAAGTTTTGATCCTTAATCAGTTTAAATGAGTCTCAGAGAAAACTGTAGACTAGTCCTTGAACCTTTGAGTTCTACATGAGAGCATGTGACTAAAAGATCTGTTAAAATAAATCATAAAAAAATATTTGCTACAAAAAACATATTTGGATTAAAGGAAATTTTATACAGGAACATTTATCTTATTAATGTGCAGCAGTTACTTGGGTCACTTGTTTTTATACTAGCAAGAGTTGCCTTCATTTTCATAATAAATCTTAAAAACAAGCCTTCCAGGTATTTTGGTTGTTAAGTAAAGATATTTTCCAGGCATTGTTGAACAAGAACACTTATCCCAATTAGAAGTAGATTAATACCATGTCAGTTAGAACTAGATTAATATCTTGTCTTCATTGTCTTCTGAGCTCTGTTGACCCTAAGTGAACAGAAAAGCAAAGGACAAAAACTGATTTCTGCCAAATTAATTGTAATTGCAAGTTAATCATTAGAGCTTATGGAAGCAGAATACAACTCATTTGTTTTCACCATATCATTTTCTTCTTTTTGCTTTTCTCTCCCCAGCCTGTAAATGGTTGCTACAGCCTCTTTTTCTATCAACTCTCACCAGTTTACAGTTCATTTTCAGGTTTGGAATATTTAAGAGTTTGTGAAAACTATGTACAAGGGACTTGCTGCTCAATTTAGATGGAAACACATGTAAATATCTATACAAGATATAGAATATTTCTGAAAAGGAAGGGAAACTTAAATTTCTCTCCACAAGGACCCATCATCCTTTATCACAGTGGCAGTTCTTCTGTGCTGTTCCAGGCAGTAGCGCCAGTCTATAATTAGTTACTTCCTTGCAGCTGCAGCAATGGATGGATGTGCACTTTCATCATGCAGATGTAGGGAAATGGCTCGGTCAGTATCAGGCTTTCCCTTCCAGCACTGGGCTCTCCAGCAGGAGGAAGGGTCACGCTTATCACGTAGGTAAACAACAGAGAGAGCTGTCTTCCATGATAGATACAGACTTGGACATCTGCTCCTTCCCATTAATCAGTCATGGGTGCTGATAGGGAGGTTTGTGACAGGCCAGTGCAAGCTCATGATTGAGGAAGGTGAAAGTGAGTTCTGCAGCCTGAAATATGCTGACTCTGTTTCAGAGAGAAAGAGAAATACACCAAAATCTTTGATAGACAAAGGAAAATAAAATTCGGGAATATGTTCAAGTATTCAGAGTTTCAAAGTTGTTCAGCGACCTCTAATAGCTCTGTTTGGATATAAGGCTGTTCCTGAAGGCAAACACCCGTGTTGTCTAGGGAGCAGAGTTTTGAAACTCTTCCCACCAGTTTATAACCTGTATTTCCTCAGTCACATCCAGCTCACTTTCCTTACCTGCTGAAGTTTCTCGCAGTTATTTTCTTATAGTGCATTGTGGCATGTTAATTTAGCATAATTTGAAGGGGAGTATGGTAAAATATAATCTCCTAGGAGCCCTCAGATAGCAAAGCTGTGATGGCTATGATTTTCTCTCTTTTTTGGGATTGTCCATAGGCATAGTTGAACATGCAAAGGGTTGTACACATTTACAGCATCTTCAGGTGGAATCTGTTCACCTGAAGTGGTTTTCAGAGAAAGGATACTCAGTATTTTCCTCCAGTGCTACAAAAGGTATAATAGAAGGATGGGAAATGTTGTGTAATTTACCGCTATTTTTTCACTGTTAGGTGTAGGAGTGGTGGTATTTGATTTGAAGTTTTCTGGTATTTAATTTTGAATTTACTTGTTTGTCTTCTTCATAGCATACCTTGGGGTTTTGTGATAAACTGGTTTCCAACGGCATTCCAGTGAAACCTACTAAATTTAATCTCCTGTGTATCTTGTGAGGGTTCTCCCGTTTATGGCCACATTCTCACCAGCGGTAGGTGAAAAGATGTTTCTTAACTTGGCTGATGTCAGGACATATTCTGAATATGTCAGGACATATTCAGGACATATTCTAAAATCCTGTTAGTTTTGAGGAAGACACAGAGAGAAATGGCCTTTGACTGTAGAGCCTGAAACCTACAGATACTTAGGGTACCAATCGTACAGCTGTTTGCTCTACCTTGTTTATGGGCAAAAAACCCCACACATCTTGTTTATGAAGACAAGAATTTAATCTCAACAATCTAAAAATAGAATTGTTTGTTTTCACCACGGATCATTTTTATGTTTGATAAAACATTTTCACACCTTTGGTATTTTTTCGTTGGTCTGCAACTCTGTGCAACATATAAATGTACTACATATGCTACCTTTCAAAAATGTTAAACACTATTTTGTTGTTCTCTTTTTTCACCCTAAAATCAGACTTATGCAGCTCCAGGTGTACATTTCTTTCTGTGGCCATTGGTGAGCTGTGCCCCAGCTCTTATAGTCCTAGGCCTACAGTCTTCTGCATATTCTGCACATATCCCTAAGCCCCCACTTCTCAAAGCCTCTCCTATCTTATGCAGCCTACATTAACTAATGCTGCTTCATTTCCTTAGTCCTAGGTATCTTGTTCTACACACAGTAACTATCTCATTCTTACAACTGCATAAAATGGTTGTTGGGCCTTAAAAAATAAACAAAAGTAAAAAACGAAAGTAAAAACACAACATACTTATGTGTCAGGAGTGAGAGGTGATATTAGAGCTTGGCCAGATGTATACCAATTGCAGGGAGGTTGAGTCAACTGCAGAGAGTTAGCCTGACAGCCTCTGTTCCAAGAGCCTTTAAACACAGTACCTTCAGCTTTAAACTTTTATTACATATCACATAGAATTTGGGAATACAAAGAAATGTTACCTTTCTTTTCTTCTCTTTCTCTGTCGAGGGCATTATAATTCACACTGTCCTATGTTACTGTCTAGAGTTGAATGTTACTAAATAAACACCAGAATTGAAGGTTCCAGGGATGGGGTTTATTCACTCTTTTACACAATCACCATTTGGAATGGAGGGAGGGATATGTCCTTGCCTAAACCGAAACTTTTTCAGAGCCTGGCTCTGCACAAATCACAGCATAAATATGTGCATGGAAAACAAATCACAAAGTGTTACTTAAGGTAAGTAACCTTTCTGCATGCTCTTTCTCTAAAGGAGTCTACCAAGAATTTAATCACGTACTCACTTTTCATAATAATAAGCTCCTTGTTGGCAGAGGAAGGAAGTCACTCTGCTCAAAATAACCTTAGGAATGGAAGATGCATTCTTTTTACTAGTGAATAAGCTGGGGCTTGTATATTGCTGCTGGACAAGTGTTAAAATGAATCTAAGCCAAGTACAGAAAGCTTCTCACAGGCACAAGAAAGATAAGTAACATGACCTATTAATGCATGCAAAGTCCCAAATATAAAACCTATTTTTTAATCTTTAGTGTAATATTTAAGTAAATACCAATTGCTATAGTTTTGCTAACTGCATTTTTAAGGAGATCTTATTTTGTTAGTCAGGAGGAAAAATATTTCCCAGATTTCAAAAGGTTTTTCCACAGCATACGTGTGTACCCCACTGTCTCTTATCCCTGGCTCAAAGTTTAGAAGACTTTAGAAGAGGGATGTTAAAGTTTCATTTGTATTAGGAAGCAATTTGGCAAAACAGAACCACAGGACCACTAATCAAAGCAGTTGGCACTGTAATTCTTGCATTTTCCATGTATGAGATTTGGGGATTTACTCCAGCCAAAATTTGGTTTGCCACTGACAACACATGATTGAAGCCCTCTGAAGTACTCTTCTTTTGTTCAATCTCTGTCCTCATTAGATATGGGAAAACATTTGGTGCTTGCTTGGAACAGAGCTCGCATTTTAGCTTTGTCCTAAAGAGGTCTGGTTATCATGAACAAAAGAAAGTCTGTGGGCTGAGCCACCACATGGCAAGTGGGGACAATCACTCTGAAACATATCATTGTACCAAACATATACGCAGCCAGAAATCCTCTGCATTGTGGAAGATAAGATAGCCTAAACTTTAAAGCTGAAACAAAAGTTTGGTCACTTGAAACAATTTTTTGAAGAGGGTGCCAGTAAGAGGGACGTTTGTGCTCTCTGAAGCCCCCCAGGCAGCATCCTGTACTGACACAGAGCACTTTGGCTACCCCGACTTTCAGTTCAAGAAAATTTCACCTGCTGCAAGCTTACTGCTTCCTAACAGCTCATTTGTCAGAAAAAGCTCATTCTCAGCTTATTAGCAGCCCATTTTTACGGTCATTATCCATGCTTCCCCAACATCTGGCTAAGTGTTGTACTCCAGATTGTGGCTGTTCTGGGAAGTAGTTTTAGCGACTTAAAAGGCTGTTTAAGTCATGCTTATAATCCTCCCTCTGTCTCTTGTCTGTGGGTTGATTCTGGGGAAGAGCCTGTCTCCCTTCTACCTTTTGCATTCCCTTAATCGACCCTGAACTACTCTGAGTAAGGACCGTCATTTTATTTGTTCCTGTGGCCTAGCTAAGTGGGTAGTCAGCCTTAGACGAAAATTATTTTTTGTGATAATTACTTAGCAATACAGTTGTCCTATTGTCTCTGCATAAGTGGTTTTGTAGTGCCTTAGATGATCTTGTAATGAACTGGAAAGATTTCATTCATCAATGCGTGTTCTTCATGCATGCCACAGCTAGCAAATAACTTTCTTATGCAGAAAATATTCTGCAGAATTAAGACCATGCCCAAAGCTTAACTCCAGAAAAAGACTTTTTCAGAGCTCCTACATATCAGTGCTAAACCGTTGATTTACGATTTTTTTTTTTAATGCAAAAGAGATAAATACATTGTTTAAATTTTGAGCAATTTCTTTTTCTTCCCAGGAAAATAGTATCTTAATTTTCTGAATTCTGTGAATATGTAACTTTTCTTATTTCAATTTCCTATAATTTAACCTGGGTTTTGTTTTCATTTAAAGATTTTCTGCTCTTTTTAATAAAGGATATGGAGTGCTCAGTTATGCAGGTAGCAAAATACCCATCAGCTTGTTAGGATTTCCAAACTGCACAATAATGCTTTGTCATTTCTCACCCATCAATTCTTGGAAATGATGCTCCTCCAAATGACAGTACAGCAGCAAAAATGTGATTGAAGTCACTCGACTCACTGAACATATCCCAGTCTACCAGCAAGATGCATCTGAACAGTCCAAACACTAAACAACTGCCAATTGAGACACTGATTGGCACAGCTAGCAATGATTTCTGGCCAACCTGCTCACTGACAGCCACAAACTCTTGATTCTCTTGCCTTCCTTGTCGTCTTGCTTACTGAACTTTGGGCTGTACATAACAGCTGACAGGTGTTTTCCCAGGGGTGATACAAACGCCCTGGCTCAGTCATTATCTGACAGTTTTCGGGGCGTCCGACACCAAGCGAGTGATAGATGGGCTGTAAGACAAGCAGCAAACGGTTACACTTGGCACAATTGCAGGCTTTCCTGGAGGGAAGGAAACAGTCAATCTCCAGACTGCAGTCTGCCTGACAGTACCCAGCTATTTGCAAAGTGCATTCAGAGAGTTCAGACAAGGAATAGGGTAGACTGACAAAAGCTTAGCTGAAAAGGCTAAATGTCAGGCTCTTTGTGGCAGCTCTGTAAGATCCGGGCAGATGAAGTGAAGTCTGGAACGCAGAACGACAAGAGAGTGATGGAAGCCAGAAAGCAGGATGGCGGTAGTACTACAAAGGGTTATTTTTAAAAACTTTTACATTAGCTTGAATCAGTTCTGCTATTAAAATCAGCCATTAAATTAATTGCTATTATTAACATTGCTGAATTTTATTAAAAGCATTAAGAACTTTTGCAATTTTTACGGAATAGGACCTGTGCAGTTGGTTCTCTCTACTGAAGTTTTTCCAACCTTTTTAAACTAAGGAAGGGTGATTTCAACAGTAGTTCAATGTTGGGAGAAAACTAAGTGCATGAGTGGGCCACATTTTATAGTAACATGCAGGAGAATGCACAGGAGATGTGATATATTCACAAGTCTTAAAGCACGATCTCCCACAGTATACTTATATATATCCAAATTGGTGACATCTGCATAAATGAAGTATGATGTGGGTGGAAAATTGCCTGAACTGCAAGGCTCAAAGGATGGTGAACACTGGTACAAAGTCCACCTGGTGTGTGGTTAATACTGACGTATCTCAGGAAACCATAGTGTTCATGCTTTTAGTTTTGACCCAGATGACGGAGTAGAGTGTCCTCTCAGCAAGCTTGCAGGTGGCATGAAACTGATGATCTGGGGTGGTTGATACACTGAAGGAGGCCAGGGCTGCTATTCTGATGGGCCTGGACACCATGGAGCAATGTTGTGCCAAAACAATGTTGTGCACCAAACTGTCTAAATTTTTATTATTAACTCTTTTTGTTATTACAACATCAGTTGTTGGACTGGTTTTAAGAAGACTTAAGCAGGCATATCAGTGCCCGTACCACCAACTCTAGTGATAGAAAGACAATCTTTCTTATTTTGTTTTCAGGTTGTAGTTTTTATCTACACTTCTATAGCTTTTGCTTTAGTATTAACTTCAAATATTTTAACAAAATTTCTGCTCCTGCCCTTTAAGTTGAAAGACTGTTCATGTTAAGCATCAGGAAAAGAGAAGAAGTAAAAAAAATGAAATAAGAAATTAACACTGGTATGACTAATAATTTAGAGATTTGGTCCTTAACAGAATAAACCTTACTCATCATAATAATCCCATGAACTTCAATGACTTTCACTAGGAGTAGAAGATGGTAGTATTAAACCTGGAAAAGATTATACAATACTCTAATTTGAAATAAGACACAACTTGAAGAATTTCAATTTGGTCTGGTTTCTAGGATGCGTAACAGAAATACTTCACCTAGCACAGTGTGAATACCCAATAGTTACCTCAGTATTGAACTTTCAGACAGGAGTGAGGAATTCCACTGGTTATCATTCCTCCCCAAATAACTTTGCAGTTAGAACTGAAAATTTCTAAGACATAGGTTTACCTGTTAATTAGATTTTCTAAGATGTGTTTTTTTTAGAAATTTAGCTATGTTTTCATTTCTTTCATTATTTAATTATGGATTAACTAAAGCTCTTTAAACTCCCACAGAGTTTATATTCTATATACAGAGAGTGAAAGTTTATTATAATGCTAAATACTAATCACAGCTTCATCCAACTAAAGATAGAAGTGGTTTGCATTACTGAATTACTAGTTTGTCCCTAATTTTTAGATTACAGATACCAAATCCAATCCGAACAAGGCACCTTTCAGGCCAGTTTTTGTACTGTTATACTGGTTTCTCATCATTTATGCAAAGTGACAGACTAATAGAAATATAAAGTCAAATCTAATAGAACAATATATATTTAAAAGCACAGCTAAGAATTTTAAATATATATTCAATGAGCTCCAAACACCAACACATTGAATGTGCGTCCTGAAGATCTCTGCCTATATAAGTGCAGATATTTTGACTACTGATAGATCACATCAGGTCAGTTGTTGCTGAAAGTTGATTTATTCACTTTAGGAAGGAGAAGAAGAGTGGGAGCTGTTTAAAAAGAAAGCATTGTATATCCTAAGTTCAGGATTTTAGTTTAAACCTAAAATTATGTACATTTCTGAATCCGAACCAAGTTCTCTTAGCATCCAGTATTTTACAGCATAAACTGATGAATAAATGAAGAAAGCTACATCATTTTAGGCTATCTATATAAAAAAAAAATTGTACAGAATATCTTGGGAGAATTTGAGAAGACTCAATAGTTATTAACTTAACAGCTCAAATTAGAAATAATACTGAATTAAAACACTGGGTATTCTGAGGCTCAAGCAGGAGGTAAAAAGCTTGTGTTAGTAGTTATTAAATAACAGAATTCTGGAAGAAGTTTAAAAGTTACATATAGTAAAACAATAGTTGAATTTAAAATCCAATCTCAGCTGAGAGTGGTCAGTATGTATAGGATAATGAATGATCTCAAGACATGGTCCAAGGTAAATTCATTTATTGCAATTGCCACTTACCTTGGGATGAGTGAGAAAGACACATTTCATCCTAATATTGGTAAATAAAATGGTTTTCTGAACCATAATATCCAAATATTTTTCAATTTCATGACCTAAAGTTCACAGAATAAAATGATCTTAATAAAAATTGATTTTACTCATGTTTCTACATATTTTACATTCTCTTTTTAGTTTGAACATAGTAGTTTTTAGTTTATGATCAAGAAGATGGAGTATGTGGGAAAGGTACAGGAGGGTGACAACATTCTATAATGTTAATGACTTAGAACGGCAAACTCATCCTTCTCTGACATTCAGATCTTTTAGCAGGCTTTAAATAGTTATGATATTACAAATATTCTGTTAGTATATAATTAACTAATGATATTTAATTTGGGCTATCTAAAGAAGCTTCTAAAGAAGATAATTTGTGCATTTATCCTTTTCAATCAATAATATTTTATGTCATTATACGGTTTGAGTTCAATTGTTTTAATTAATGTTTGTAGCAAAAATTTTTTGCTTTCTTCTTTATGAAAGACTTTGGTCTTTGTAAGACTTCCAAATAGGTTATGACACATGCAGAACTTGAGCTAGTGCTGTCCTCTGATCAGTCTTGTCTCCCTCTTTCAACTCCTGGCCTTACTCTCAGTACCTTGGTGCCACTGCTGTCTTCCCTCTCCTGTGCACAGAGAACAACAGAAAGAGTTGTTCTGCAATTTCAGGTCTGCAGGTTTGGAGTCCGGCCTTTCCTTACCATCTTTGGTATTCTTCTGTCTTCATGGAAGTTTCTGTAGTTTCATCCTATCTCAGTAATTCATACCTGTCATTATGCTGCCACCCTCATTATAACTATTTTTATCCATTTAGAGCTGGCATTTGAAAAACAGTATGCCAATTAATGCTCAGTATTTTAAAAATTTTATTCTAGGAAAACACTATTTTAGATATATGTCTTATAAACATACTTCTTGCAGAAGGGAAGAAATTCTGTTCTTCCAATGAGCAGAAAACTGTTGCAATGGGAGTAAATGTTGTTCATGACTTTGCATAATGAAAATGAAAAGACTTAACTAGGAAAAGAATATTCTGAAATCAGTTTGATGAGTCTGAAATCAGTAGTGATGCCTTTATAAGAATATTGGGTTTATATGCCGCTTTGACTTAAGATGCAGTGTATTTAAAAGAAAAAAAACCCTGCTTCTCTTATACTGAAAAAGAGGGGAAAACCACGGTCATTTGTCTGTTACCCTTAGTCAATCTGCTTAGTAGGTCATAGTCTCATCAGTATAATTTTGATGTGCTATCCCTTTCACTGAGTTATTATGAAAGTGTTTCACCTTCTAAGCCTTGATACAAAGGATGAAGAACCTCTGCTGTACCCTTTAAATAGTAATGGTACTGTAACATGCTTGTTCACAAAAGTTTCAGTTAAAATAAAAAACACATGAGAGGATTGGTGGTTTTTTTGTTTGTGTTTTGTTTGGTTTGGTTTTTCCCATTTATTATTTCATTGTTTGGTAAATTGATTTGGTTTTGATTTTCTTGTTGTTGGTTTGGTTTGGGTTTTTTTTTAATATGCACATATGCCATTTTTTTTAATAAAGAAAAAAGGAGAATAAAAATAAATAAATTCTGATGGTCTCCTAAGACTAAAGGTCTTATAGACAGTGCTAAGCAAAATAGGTAATGTTAAGTGCACTTATAGGTGGATGTAAGTAAAACATAAAATATTGCAAAATTTTACGAAGTTACCACCACTGTCACTGGGTCAGTGAGAGAAACAAGAAATATACAAAGATGTCACATTGCTGTTCTTGGTTTTATATGACATATCTAGTATAAAATCTATGTAGAAGAATAAGGGTTTGGATGATGTAATTCCCAAACTGTAAGAAGCACAGTGTTCAACTTACATGCCAATTTTGAAAATGAAGGGGAAGTCTAGAGAAGCCCTTCCTTGCAACACAGACAAATCAGAATTGCTGCTCATCTTCCTGAAAAGGAAATTATTAGTTTAAATGTTCAACCCCAAGTTATTTTGCCTGTTCATGAGTCTTTTTTTTTTCTTTCCTTTTTTTTTTTCAAGGCCAGGCTACCTTTCTAAGAAAAAGACATAGCATTGAATATTGCATTTTCTCTACCTGGAGGTAAAACCACACATAAGCAAGGGACCCTTCAAACCATTGTAGGAAAGCTGACGCATAAACACGTTAACTGCAAAAAAGGGATAGGGGAAGATTGACAGCTTTCCAATGTCTCTGTCCTTGTGGTGATATAGAGACATTTTACTTGGAAAAATACACAAATAGTAGATTCTTGCATTCCTGTTTTCTTCACTCTTCACTCTTTTCATCTTGTCCAGAAAGCAGCAGATAAAGACAGTGTTGGTGAGAGGCAAGAAGTGATAGGACATCGGGATAAGTGTGGGAATCCACACACCCAGGTGTGCAGACCCTCCATGAAGCTGTGGGACGCAGGGCCAGCTGATTGTATTACAAATGTGATAACCATCCACCACAAACTCCACAAAATATGCGGTGCCAGTGAATAATCCTTTGATATCAAAGCTAGCTATTCATTGCACACAGGCAGAGATTAAGGATTTCTCAGTGGACAGAGGTGGCAGGAGTCATCTCAACCCAGCCTCCGGTAACAGGCAGATCCTTGCTTAGTCTTCTTTTAAGAGAGGGTTCCAGCCAGACATCATCTGGAGGAATCTGGGCAAAAACTTTTCAAAAGTTCAGTTGAATGTAGCTGTATTGCCACTGGATAGGAAAAGAAAGTGTTTGAGTGACCACCTTAAGGGATGAAATGGTCTTAAGCACAATATCTTCCTCTCTATCCAGTGTGTTCTCTGACAGGAACAACAGGGTATGTGAGGCAGGTACTTCTCTGAAGACATAACTGACAGCTTTGAAAGTCATATTCCTACTGAGTTGAAGGAATTTGAAGGTGTTCTTGTACAACATATACATTTGGGTATATGTTTGTGTCAAAATATCATTTCAAGGGGATCTTGCTGCAGTGAGGGAACGGGCCTTTGAGACTGTTCTGTCACACAGGAACCCCACCACTACCCTGCTCTCTTGTAACTGCAAGTCTGTATGCACCACAAGCAATGGATGTTCAAACAATGTCACGGTGAATTTTGTAGTATCAGTCAAAGGCAGAATGTCCATCTCTGTGAAAAGCAAGTTTCATCATCTAGTAGTAGAGACTAATCTTTCACTCTTACACAGAAAGCTAGAAGTGATGAAGAAGTCCTTGGAGAAAAGAAGGGTCTAAAACCCTTAAAACTACATAGAGGATCTTGAAATCTCAGAGGGAGTTCTGTAGTCAAGCTCAGTAAAATCAATTTAGAAAACGCTTGTTATCTCAACAAAAGAAAATCACTTTGAATATGTGTGTCAAGGGCTGCTGAGTTTGAATAAAAAATTTAAAAATAGGAGAGGAAAGAGTGGAAGGGAATAATTCATCAGCAGCCATGATTTTATTTAGTCTATGGTGCTAATTTGTTTTTTATTTTTGTCTTGACATGTCTCAAATGAACTATGCTAGGTAAAACGGGAGGAAGCTAAGAGGAATATCCTGCTTTCTTTTTCCAAATCTGAAGGACTGCTGGGCTATGGCACATGTTTTTGTCTGTTATTAAAGATTTCCTCATGACTAGATCATTTGTCTCTGTGACTCCTCTCTTGGACCTGAGAGATGTGATAAATGTGAAAGGGAACTGTCCAGCTTTACTACGTTCCTGTTTTCTTACCAGTTCCTGATCCAAATGAAAATCTCCAAGTTTCTTAAGGGCTGGGTTCTATAAAGTCATCTTCCTCTTCCTTCCCTTGTTCAGACTGAAGCATGCTTTATCTACAGCCCTTCCCTGTGCTGACTCCCACAAGCCACAGACTTCACTTCATTGGCTCTATGCAGTCCTTTCATCTGTTCATCACATTGCTATAGGAGATAAAAATCAGCAGGAAAAGTAAGGTGAGAAGGAAATATAACATCTCTCTATCTGGTGGCAGGATTTTTCTAGTCTTTAGTAAATGTAAGTATGTAGGGTCTTAATAGCACGAAAGATTTTAATGAACCTACTCATAGTAATGCTGATGCTTTTGCATCTGTGCTGGAGACACATTCCACTTATAGAACATCGACCCGAGTATACTACAAAAATTCCAATAGTAAAAAAACCCCAAAAAGCTTTATGCTGGATTGTTATTGGAATCATGTCTGTTTTGATGAGAGAGGGTCCAGTGGCCCTACTGTGATAATGTTACACGGCATGCTTATAATGTGAGTGTTAAAGAGATTGAAACAACCAAGCAAGCATGCTGTGTTTTGTAAAATATTAAAAAGTCACATATTTGCATATTATACAGCTGGTTGCAAAGCCATCAATCATCATATTATCTGTACATTGAGGATGATAAATGGGTTTCATTCTAATGAGAGAATCTAATGACATGGAGAAATAAAGAGGGCACACAGCATAAAAGCTTTGGCTCCAAAAGCTATAGATTATTGTTAATATTTTACATTTGTCTCTGATTTGGAAACTTCTGCACTTCATTTGTACACATGCCTTTCTACAGTCAAGATTTTCAGAGAAGGTCAGATCATTATTTTTTTTTATTCTTTATAAAATGACATTGGAAAAGCAGGAAAAGGTTAAAAATATTAAGCATCTTGGAATCAGTTTATGGGAATTCCTCTAAATTACCTAGGACAGATCATTTATTTTCCATCTTTGATAGCGTGGCAAGAGAAAAGGAGACAAAGGTTAAGAATAGGAAAGTAGAAGCCTCCTAACTAGGTATTTTTGTAAAGTATCTAACACAGCTCTACAGCAAATGGCTATGCACTGCATTGCTTGCCTACTAGATGAGAAAGCGAGGTGCTTCTAAAAATGTTACAAATTATAAACTCTTTCATACAGCAGTAGTTATAACTACATAGCTACAGTCATTAAAAGTAATGCCAATTATTGTGTTCAGGATTCTGAGTCTTACAGTCCACTTGGGGAAGGTGGGTAAGATCACACAAATGAATCAAAAAAGGACCAATTTCCTAATGGGATGCAATGGGCAGAGACATTTGTGTGGGAGTGAAGAGGAAGAAGGCAGAGTGACAGTGATACAATTGTTTGTACACTGAAGAGCTGCATGAGCGAGCAATCAAGAAAACCCAAAAGAGTACTTAACAAAATATTTGTATTTCTATATCTATTTTTCAGAATTAGTTTGTTACTCAACATTGTTTGTCAATGTATTTAATGTTGTGCTAAATTTAAAATTTAAAAAAACCCAAGTAAACAGCTGTCATTCGAAATAGTTTGAAGCCTTCTGGTGTTTTAGATACTGACCTGCAAAAAAAGAAATAGCTTTCAGGAGAGAGGAAATTATTGGTACTCATATTAAATGAGCACATATTATCTGACCAATAATAGAGATGTGTCTTTAAATCTGGGGGAAGTAATTTTTAGGGGTTTTTTTTTCCATGTATGCACATTTTGAAAGATATTTAGATTATAAGTAATAAACAGAATTTGAATATCCCCTAATTTCTGTCACAACTTCCTAAAAAACTGTATATATGAGATATAGGAGAACTGGATCCTCAGATAACTGAATATCTCCTTACAGAAGACATTCTTATTCAGCCATGTGTCTTTCTAATGTATTTCTTGCCTCTTCAGTTATAATACTGCAGCTGTGAAACACTCATTAGTATACTGATGCTTTGCTGATGTGTTACTTTCAAAATATAAGAAGTTGCAGTGTATCTACAATATTTCTTTTTCAGCTGCAAAGCTCAGCAATATTCAGTTCAGAGTACTTACAAAAACACTCACTTCTGGTTTTTGTAGTGCCAAACACAGCTTTACCTGATACATTTTAAATTTTTTTGTGGTTCAGAGTCTTTATTAAAGCATGTGGTTATTTTTCAAGTATTTCGTGGCACTTGGAAAATAAAGACATGTAGAAGATTCTAACTAGTAAATGCCTACTTAATGGAGTTTATTTCAAAACAGCATGTGTCTTCTGATATGGAAGTTTGTGCAAGGATGAACTGGGAGAGAAGAGCTGCTATTCCATGAAATAAGAAATATGCACTCATTTGCTTTTTCATTACAGAAACAAATCAGCATTTGTAATGAATCTTTCTGAATAAACAAATATCGTTTAAAAAAAAGGTGGCATAGCTTCCTAGTGTTAAAACGTGGATTTGTACTACGGCTCTTCGGATTTAAAAGCAGAGGACTTTTTTGGTTGACTTGAACCTGGTGAGGAGGCCAGAAATACAATAATGCGTGTACAGTGCCTGCTGTCTGTAGAAAGAAAATAAAAGCAGTTTGTCCTGACCTTAAAGTACATTTTGTTTGCAGAGGATCTGCAAAGGATATCCTATGTGGCTTTTCCTAGGAAAAGAAGAGTATGAAATTTAAACTTAAATTAAAATAAACAAAAAACCAAAAATTGCCAAAGGATGACATTCTGTAACTCTGTTACTCTCAAGCAGGAACTTCAGTCCTGAGGTTTCTTTATCTGGGACTTATTCCATGTTTTCATGATCACTGATCACTTAAGATGATCTTCAGCAAAGGACCTCTCCATGATTAGAAGAGTTTTGATACAAACAAGAACTGGGAATTTAGAATAAAATCTGAAACATTTTCGGTTAAGAATGGTTGTGACTTTTTAATACTGTTTGCACAAAATGTGTATGTTATTTAAGACTGTAATGGTCTCTGATGAATTGGCCAGTACATCTCAAAAACCTGTCTTGTTCATAAGGGAAAAAAAAAGAATAAAAAAAGACAAGGAACCATTTCATTTCAGCAGTTTGACCATGGCTTACTAACAATTGTTAGTTATTAAATAAGAAACTCTTTTTCCTTTGAAAGAGTAAAAAAGAACTCAGCTATAGCAATGTTTTATTACAATGCAGTGAATACTTAAACCTGTTTGCATTGTCATTAAGAAAAAATGTGCAACCTTAACTAACCTTTATTTCTCTGAGGCAGTCTTTAAAGCAGGAATTGTATTACCTGCTGTATACATCTATCCAAGGCTATCCCAAACAAATGTGTAACACCCTATCGTATAATACTCTATTATGTACTTCATAAATACAGCCTTGCATAATGTGCATATGTATTTGAATACAGTCAACAGATTGACACACATTTTAGCCATACCATAGCCAAATTGCTGAAGCTTTGCATTAAACTTAATTGTATATGAAACCTTGGCTTTTCAGAGAACTAATTTTTATTTAATACTGAATTACTTAGTGCCTTCAAAATCTATTTTTATGCCTGTTTATCACATGGCAGTGTACATTAGCAGCAGAAATCAATTGGCAAAATGGAACTGAGTTTGAAAGTGAAGACAATAACATTACTGTGACCAAAACCACACATCTCCAGGCCTGTTACAGACACCAATTTAATCAAGAGAATGTGACACTGATACAGCTTCCAGGTTGCAGTGTAGACTTAAGCCTTTGGGCTTTTTATTACTCCTACAACCATTTTTATGTAAGTTTCCAGTCTATATAATTCCAGATCAAAATGACAAGGCTCTAACCAATGTAGTTCATTCACACAGAAGTAAAACATTAAAACTAGCTTTCCAAATAGGATTAAATGTCTTTGTTTGGAACATGACCTTACATGCAGGCTTTTTTATTAACCTGAATGTTTACAAGTAGATGATACAGCTGGAATACTGAGCAATAATTGTTATGATATCTGGTTCCTATATGTTAACATTCATAGCAGTAAGAGAGAGATGGTGAAAATTTTATCACTCTCCCTGTGTTTGAAAACAATCTAAATTATTTCAGAGAAAAAGAAAAAAAGCTTGTTTGTGAAGAACAATAAAAATGTTCACTTAGAACTCTGCAATGAGTTGAAGAATACTGTAATAACCAAACCACTGCATTTACTTTCAGGGTCAAACTCAGGCAAAATCAGTTCTTGTGTGCTCAAGGCAATAATATCCTGATGATGAGACTGTGTTAATGAGTGTGTGAAAGAGACCTCATGACCTTTCATTATATTTTTCTGATTCTTGTACATTTCAGTGTACCAAGGATGCCATTATTCCCTCATTGATTTGGCTATGAGGTTGTAGTTCTTAGTAGGAAAGGTAATTTCCTTTAAAATGAGGATTTATTTTAATCTGTACCTTCCTGCTTCACAAAGTTGACCTTTTCTGGTAGGTGGTTAGTCTAATAATTCCAGCTGAAATCTGTAACAACTGTCAGTTCCTGTCACTTCAAAGTTTGGGCTTACTGAAATAATTAAATTTTAGCACTTACATTTAAGAGCCCATCAATATACTCTTAAAGCACCTTCCAGTACAGCAGAAAGTACTTTGGCCAACTTGTGTTCCTTGCAATCCTCTCTTTCTAACCTCACTTTAGAGAAAAACTGAATGTACAAGCAGGATGCCATGCTTAGGGAGTTAGTAGCTTCCCTTTAAAAATGCTGCCATATTTTGCTATTACTGAAAATGAGTTGGTTTTGTACTTGGAATAGAAATCATTGAAATTTCTGGTTATCCTGAGTTCTTATGGAAGTTTTCTTTGGAGAAAAAGTGATCTTTGAGAAACCTGTCTTACAGAAATCAGTCTTCCATTTATAATTAAAAGCTTCGATATCCAAAACTGAAAATTGGTCTAAACTCCAAGTCCCTATGCTGGTGTTATAGACAATCATACAGATGCTCCAGTTCCAGGCTATTCAGTATGAATGTGAGAATGACTCTCCTTGTACCCAAAAGGAGCACTCTATCCCAGTTACCTCTTTGGTTAACGGTGTTTCCGCATAAAGTGTATTGCATCACTCTAAATTCAAAGATTATCAGATTAAGCCTGGTATATTCATTAAACGCAAAATAGGATTCAAAGATAGACAAGATGAAAAGTTGTATATGTATCTGGACTAAGAAGTGATACTCTGCATGATTACAGTAAGATCACATATTGTTATTTGTTTGCCTTGTTTTACAAAAATCACAATGCAGACTGATTCCAACTCTCCAGTTTCTAGCAGGTAAAAGATTCATGGGATGGAGGCAGAATGTGCACCATTCATTCTTCTATTAATGGCTGAATTATATGGTCCCTTTCCCAAGAAAAAGGCAGAAGCAGACCACAATAATGATGTGCTACAGATGGGTAGATCCCGGAGGGAATTCCAAGCCATAGGAAAAGAAGAAGTTTTCCAGTTTAAATGTATTCCCCTGACAATTCTGATTGTGAATTTGGGCCTGGAAAGATTCTCAGAAGGTCCATTTCCCTACTTTGAGTCTGGATAAATACTTTTGGTTCACCCTTGGCAGCCATCAGGTTCAGGTCTCAAACTTCCACTAAGGGGAATTCCATAATCTTCCTAGGAAATATATTTACCAAAAAAAAACCCCTAAAAATGTAATGCAAGGATCTCTTTATGTGCATCAAAATGATTACTCCTTTTTAGATTCTATCCAGACTTAAATAACAACTGATGGTTTTATTTTTTTTAATATTTGGAGGCTTTAATGTGCCTTGCTCTCTCTTTCTCTTTTATAGACACTAGATATTTCAGTATTTCTCAGTAAATCATGTTTTCTAAACTTTGGATGTTCTTCTCCGTGTTGTTTTCTTATAATACTCCAAAAGACAATGCTATCCTAATGGATGCCAGGCTGCTGACAAAAGAAATAATATGTACTAAATTCGTCAAGAATTTTTTCTTCATATATGAAATTTAAAAATACAATATTGGATGTACTTAGAATTTTTTTAAATGTGTTTCTCAACACAAGATGATGGACCCACTTGTCTAGACTGTGTTTTTTCCAAGACAGTTTAGACCGGGTGATACTTGAGGTCCCTTCCAACCTAGTATCCTACGACTCTGTGAACCCCTCAAAATTATTATTATTGCCTGGAATTTACCTTCTTGTGTGCAGCTCCCACATCATCAGTGCTATCAGTGCAACATGAGCAGTTTACGACAGAAAATATCTGTTGCTTACAACAGGCAATCTTTCCAAAGCTATCCCTAAGAGATAATTGTCAAAGAGCTTCATTTATGGTACAGGTTGCAACTCACCCACCTACATGGAATAATATATTAAAAATTAGTTTAACTTGGACAAGTACCACAATAACAATGAAAAAAACATTGTCAGTGGTCTAAAATGGTTTCCAAAAAATACTGATGGATTAGTAACTGGAAATATTGCATAGGTCCAAATATCATGATTCCCTAAAACTGTTACAGTCAGACTTCAACTTTAGCAAGCTCCGACGTATTGTTGTTTCTTGTACTTTTCCTTTGACAATAGTAACTTCAAGATGACCTTTGCTGACTTTATTAGAGAAGAATTTACACTTAACCTAAACCATAAGGGCAGAAATAAAACACAGCCTGTTAAAATGTGCAATAACATATTTCATCTAAGTCTGACGAAACCTATTGCTAGGTTGCCTGAGCCTGACCTCCTTTCTCATGAAGGTGTTTTTTGTGACTCATAAAGTGCTTTCACATTTAGGGCATTTCAAAGCCATGACTCAGCAGGAGTCCAGTAAAATACTTCTCAAACAGCTCTATGAGACACAGGGATACAACTGGAGATATTGTAGACGACTTCAGAAGAACCATCAAACTAGGCTACCATTTAACCACCCATCTTTCTCCCCAGAAAAACTCTGTGGCCTTTCCCAGTTGTTCTTATCTTTAGTATCAGATAATCTGTTTTTCTCAGCATAGTGTGCATATATACCTTGTGTTTCCAAGGAGATTCTTTTTCTTCATATTAATCTTCTGAGAGTTCCTGTATAGCAGCTATATGCAAAGGCTTGCATGCAGTGGGAAGCTCACTCCATGACCCTACTAAATATAGGTTCCAATATTTTTAATGGATGCATAGCAATTCCAGATTAAATTTGTGTTTTTGTGAACGTATTTCAGTGCTACCACGATATACTCCTGAGGAGAAATGAAGTGCAAGGTGGCAAAGCCCACAGGTAGCTTGGGTAGTTCTATCATATTCTGTCATACATGACTTCCAATTGTATAGTTTCATCACCTTCTATCAATGTAAATTATCACCAATTTTTACAAGAAGAAAAAGAAAATCATATCACAGTTCATAGCCATACCATCATCCCTCCAAATTTGTAAGAACTTTCTAGCTATGTTCGAGATCTGGAAGGAAACAAACTTATAAGCCTAGGACCTACATATCATATTTATCATATCATCATATCATATCATATCATATCATATCATCAATCATGTCATCATATAATATCATATCATATCCTGATATGATGGCACTAGAAATCTGCAGAATAATTGGCTGAGACTTAGAGATAACGATTTCAGTGTGTTTGTGTGAATCCACTTGCTACAGTTGTCTCACAGTAGTAAATTCCTGTGTTTCTGAACACTTTTTATCCAAAGATGCCCAAAATATATATGTATATATCTCAGACTCTAATCACTTTCCATCCAGTTGTGAACAGTCATTCTTTCCTACAATCTCTACTTTTTTCTGAAAGAACAGGCAGAGCAGCATTGATTGCTACCACTGCTGCTGGCTATTCTTTCTCAGTGACAGAAACCTTTACAAGCTGCTCTCTTCACATTGGAACAAATTTTCGCTTGAGGGATGGCCCCCTTCATGATGCAAGGCAGACCTCCTCAGGCCAGAACTGCCTATTGAGTACTGACATTTGCAGTGATGGCTTCTGACTGGAGAAGTTTTGGAGCTGCCCAGGTATAGATTTAATACCAGGAAAGCAGGAAAGTAATTAAGCATTTGAGCACCAAGGTGGATACCTACCTATTGCAATTATGAGAGCCTATTATTTCCTAATTTTCTAAAAGTCCTACTGAGACAAGTACATTGTTCTCAGTGGGAGAAAATTACGCTCTGAATTAATCACCCACTAATTAGTAGAGTATCCCCATGCTTTCTTGCCCCACACTTTCTCCTGCTGAATTGTTTAGCATAAAACACTTTTTGTCTTACCACATTTGATGGGTACTGTTTGCATCAGGAACTGATTGCTTTCCCCTGCCTTGTCCTGTTTTCTAGACAAAGCACTGTATGACGCTGTATTACTCTGGCATTCAAATATTCTGCAACCTTTAATGCATTTAGTTTCTTATTTGGGGAAAAAAGAATGCAACTACCTTGAGAAATGGATGATTCAGACATAGCATAGGAGCCAGAGGGGGCACAAGGAAAGTTTGTAATACCTGCATTTCAGCTCCCATGGGGGCCCTATAGTGCTGACTTGGTCACCTAACATTCCTCTACAACTTAAAGTGCAGTGCAGAGAATCACGGCAGCTGGCATCCTGTGCTGGGAAATGTCTAAGTTAACCCATCGTTAATACCAACGAGAAGTACAGATTTTAAATCTGCCCCTCATGGAAGATTTGGTACTTCATTCAGAGTTACCAAAGGCATTTCCTCCAGCAAGAACTCTGTCCTTCTGCACCTCAGTTGTTTCTGTCTCAAACAGATAAAGGCCAGGGTCTTTTTGGCAGCATTTTTAGAGGGAGGAATGTCCTTTCTTCACACCTTATCTACCAGATCAAGGTTGCAATATCCATACTATATAATGAAGACTTGTTTTTGGTGCCATCCTGGGCTTTTTGCTATTCTGATGAGAACAGAGAATACATTATTTCCCTGTGCAGAATTGTGTCAAGTTTAAAATCATGAGCACCTCTGCAGAAACCTTTCCAGATTTATAAAGGTATAAAAGAATTGACTGTGTATCTTGTAGATGACAGAAAAAGACTTTATGTAAAGCATGGAAGGCTGCTATTAGACAGAGCCTTATTTACACTCATTGCTGATAATGCCTCATGTATGTCCCACACAGCCACCAGGTCTGTACTTGGTAATCTCTTAGGGAGTAGGAAGAAAAGCCAAGAACCCTCCAGTCTCAGAAGAATAAATATTGCTAATACAACTCTGTGAACCATAAGTTTCTGCTTTGGTTTAAAAACAACACACAGTAATGTGTTCTATATCTTTACAACACAGGTTTTAGGGTCTTCAAGGTTTCCACTGCCTGCCCTGGTATCATTTTTAAGTTTATGTTACCTATAACCACAGGACTTCTAAAGCTGAGGTTTAAAAAATAGATTATTAAGTAGATAAACAAATTTGCCATTTGAAATTCAAGCAACCAGTGTTGAGATTTTGTTAATAAAATAAGAAGGCCTTGAGGTGATTTATTTCTGGTAAGAGCTAATAGCAAGTGTTGAAAGAAGTACTGAATGTTTCAATGTTCTGGCAGAAAGAACCATATAAGATTCTCACTACTATAATAATTTTAATAATCCCTCTTTTAACAGTTTTAAAGTTTGTAAATCAAAAATATCTTGTATCAATTTGTTACTGCAGAAATACAGCTTATAATTCCCTTACTCTGTACCTATACATACACATACATACTGTGTCAAAGGCAAAGTGTCATTCAGAACATATGACCTTGAAATCATTCACAACATTTGGTCTGTAATACTTCAGAGCTATGCATATTTTCCTCATTGCAGCTGTGGGAAATTTGTCACCGTCTTACAGCAGACTCTGCTCCTTAAATAAGAAAAAAATCTGTCATTTCCTTCAAATCTTCAAAAATAGACTGCTTATAATTATGCCACACCACTGAGTTGTCTGCCTTTACCCATAGAAAACAAGTCTTTTCTTTCTTGCGTAGAAAATGCTTTCCATTCCTGAATTGTCTCTGCAATGATGCTAAGATTGAGAAAGATGGAACACGCAGTACCAAGAAAAAAAAAGCAGCTATGTTTACTGAGAGCATGACAGTTTTCAAAGAGAAAAAAAGGGATGCTGTTCTCTTCCTTCCTGCCTTTCTTTCCTGTTGAGGGCAGCTTGAGTTTGTCCTAGATTCTTGCAAATATTTTTTATCCCTATTAGTCACTATCTGCAAAGGTTCTCAGCAGTGTCTCACTGTGGAGAGTTTAATGACGCTCAAATCATTCTCGGTTCGGAATTTAATTGTCACCTTCTAAATCTTTACCAATTTCTGTTGACAATTCTTAGTGACATGAAGACTTTTATGTTTTGCATGGTGTTTTAGACACAATTTAACCTAATCATTTCTAAAGCTATATGGCCTAATTTAGGTACTCTATATTAGTTCTATTTTTAGGTATCTATCAGATTTTAAGCTTCCTCCCTCCGGTACATGAGTCAATACAGTAATGGTTACACTGCATCATTCAGGTGCAAGACTTCAGACATCCCCAAATGTGACATTTTTTTGAACCATGTAAAATTGCATCATTTGGCTTCATTAGCTGTGGCTGTGTTCTGGGATTTCTCCAGGGTATCTGGAGTGTTTTAACTGTAGCTATCTGAAACACTTTGGTTCTTTTCTGTCTGAGTTATTCCAGGTACTGACTGAGTGCGCTACTAATGTCCAATTCTGGTTTCTCTTTATTATAATTTAGAAATGTTTTGTGCCAATGATATCTAAAAATACATGCATACTTTATTTTAGTGTCATTATCATTTCCTCGTAGCTCCTCTACAATTTACTTTAACCTTGGTTTTTTTCATTATATGAAATACGTATGCATATCCTACATTTACAATTTAAGAAAAGTTATGATTACTTGCACAGACCAGTCTAGTAATGTATGCAAAATAAAATGAAATAAGCTAGTAAAATAATAAGAACATTAAGATTTAAAGCATGTTATCTTTGGTGTTTATGGATTTTCATTGAGTCTGGACATAATATCATCCTAGATAATACTGTACATATATATTTTCTTAATAAAATCCCATTAAATGCACTGTGTCACTATTATTTTGGAAGATTAATTTAGTCTTCCTGAGGTCTTTGGTAAATACGTAGAGTAGAAGAGGATGCTTTTTGCTTGATTTTCAAATACTTATTTTGCAGTTAGGCGTACTGAAGAGAAAGAAAGGTTGACATATTTTCCTCCTCTGCTTTTAAACTCATTATTTGTGTTCAGAGTAACTTGTTTCCTCACTAGTTTGTTGATTTCAGCAGAGCTGAGTAATACTAAGTTTAGGTGACAACTACCCCAGAGGCTGTAGCATATCAGAGGTGGCTGTGCAGGGATCATGACTGCTACCTGTGCAGGTGGAGAAGCAGGGGGGAAATAGAGATGGAGGATGGAGATATTTTGTCTTGACCTATCGGATATTTAAAGTCACAGTGAAGAGACTAGCAAAGCCACAGCACTTTAAAAGGAAGAACAAAAAGTCTGGGATATAATGTTTAGAGCTGAAAGATGCAGTGTCTGAGTCAGAATTCAAGGTAGCCTTTTTCATGGAGTGGCCTGCATAGTGACTGGTTAAAGTGAGACACCTACAGAGGTAATACTTTGTTCTATTTAATTGAATGGATCTGCTCAAGCACCTCAAGCAGACGTAGGACCATTTCATCACTAGTCAATCGAAGTCAGTTCTTGTCATTTTGACTGCATCACTGTGTGCCATTTATGAATATTTATATGCTTTACCAACTCCAAGGCACACGCAAGTGACCTGAGCTACAGTGGGGTGGACCTTGCTCATCTGGAAAAAAATCTGAAGCACAGAGCAGAAGACCACAAGGAACCGCCTTTTTGTCTTGAATTGGCTCACCAGACCTCACAAGTACTGTAATTAGAGGTTTTAATGTCATTGCCCACAGACCAAGGAATGAACTGATGCGGTTCTACATATAAAAGATAAAGATAATTAGCACTTTCCATCATCTCAGTGCTCTCAGAAAAGTTGTCTGTAATGCTACCTTACATGACGTTTTTCCGCTGGAGAAAAAAAATTAAAAATGGTAGAAATTGCAGAAACCCACTAAAATCCTGTCACAGACTGGTATACAGTATGCTGGAGGGGGTAGGGACAATATTATGGAAGGAACTGATCAGCAGAAATATTAATGAGGTAGAGAAGGGAAAGGGAGATAAATGGTGATCCTAGAAATGATTAGTGGTCTTATTAGAGCAGCAGAGGTCTAGAAAAGGAGATGGAACAGAGACATCATCAAAAGTGTGTGTGAAGATTGTCAGTGCATCCTTAAAATGAAGAGGATGAGAGTCAGTTAGGAGAGAATGTGTGTGCTTGGGATGAAAAATTAGGAGATGGAGGGATAGAGGCAAACCCTAGTGCATTCAATGAGTTCACTCTATGGAGGTGACAAGGTCTTTTGATCCTCTTTTAACAACTGGGCGAAATTTTCTGAGTGCAGGTGAACAGATAGTGTAATTTGGAAAGTATATACATAATTTCTTGATTAATTAGTATATGCTGTCTCAGTCATTTAGTTTCTTCTGCCTGACCAATGGAGATCTCACACACTCCCCCTGAAGTTCTTAAAACTTTGTGCCAACAGATATGTCCAGTCACATGAAAGTTGTTTGCAGAATCAGAGCTTTTTTTGAAGCTTAAGTCTAAACTTCATTCTCATACCCAAAAGAAATTCAACAAATCTCAGCTACTCGTAAGCCAGTTATCTGAATAGTAACTGGAAAAGAACACTAAAAACTAGTTTGGTACATGTTAGTTCAGTATGTTAGTTCAGGCTATCTAGCAGCTTTCAGTGACTGTTTTCCTCTTTTTTCCCCCTCTCTCTTTTATTTATTTATTTATTTATTTATTTATTTATTTTTCTTCTTATCTCTATTTGTTTTTCAACTATAATATAATATTACTTTTCCTTTGCTTTACTTTTCTCCTGAACCCATTTTCAAGTCTCTCATAGTCAATATCTGACCTTGCTGTTAATTATTTGCCCACAGTTGTGGAGCTGTAGCATAAGGCAGAGCAACAGTACTGAACAGGGCCATCCATCTTCAGCCTCTTAAACTACGAAATCTCAACTACAAATAATGAAAATCTTCTATGCCCTACGGGTTCTAGATTCAGATTTCATTCTTGACTTGCAGCTGAGCCCTAGCAAGTGCACAGAAAAAGACCTGCCTGTTTTGTCTGTGCAATCATTTTTATGTCAATGATACCGAGAAAAATGTTAGTTCTGAAAATAATACTTATTACCTCAGTCTATGTCAGAATTTATTCCAACAACTAGACAAAATTACCTAAGGAGTTTCACAGTCTGAGGGATTACAGACTTATTTTATCATTCTTTTATTTACTTGTGTGGTTTTTTGCCTTTATTTACCCTTTTTTCCCCTTCTGTTTTATTCTACTGTGCTATGAGTTACACTCAATGTCAACAGGAGTTTTTTTTGTCTGAGAAACAAGCAATAAACCATGTGCTTGCTATTTTTCCTCTTGCTGAAACAAATGCAGTGTAATATTTACTCCCAGGCATAGGTGGTACTTGGAAGCAAAACACAGGATGAGCAGTGAGTGTGCCGGGTCCACACACACCGCTGACAGCCAGACATTGGAAGGTGCGTTGCTGCCACCATCTGATGTAATCTTCAAGTGCATTTGCTCATGTATCAGTATTGAGAACTTCGGGGGTCAAGAAAGCCCAGACCCGTGAAGGAATCTATGGATGATCCATTATTACGTATCTGGAAGTGAGTTTCAAAAATTAAATTTGTAATAACTTAATTCCCAAGTTAGATCCCAATTGCAGGATGTTTTCCCAATTGCAGGGAAATTGCAGCAAGAACTTTATTGCAACGGTTGAAACGATTTACATAATTTGTGTTAAATCTTCAGGGACAAGTTTTGTGTACTCCATCACCTCTTCAAGTCACATGTTTTAATACAGACTGTGATCTTTAAAAGTCAGAGTTAAAAATAAGCTCTTGAATTATTGTCTAGTTGTGCATAGAATTTTTCAGGTATATTGGACACCTAAAAAGTTTCATGGCAGGAAACAGTTACCCTCTGTGTTAAGTCTTCAGCACTCAAGTATAACAGCTAAGGACAAGCCATGCCTTCCACAGTAGATTTTGCTTTTTAAATTCCAAATATGAATAGTTTTGTTTGTAACTGTAAAGCATCAACACAGTCTTACTGTTATAGGCCAGACAGCTTAACCCTTAAGTGATGCATTCTTTCCTTATTCTGTATGTGACATGGAAGTGGACATTTATATTGATCTTTGGTGTCTCAGCATCTCAGCCAGGCCCATTCTGGCATCTTCTCTATGACCTGAGCTGCATAGTGGCTAAATCTAAACTTCTGGTTCTACTTATAGTCTGCTTTAAAAATGGATATCTGTCCCCACTCTTTTTTCAACCACGTTTTTTGGTTGTAATGGTGAAAAGTAAAAGATGAAATAAAATTCAAAAGGTACTTTTTATGGGAAAAAAAAAAAGAACAGAGAAAATAATTGGATGAGAGAGAGAGCAGCGAAGCAGATGTTTGGCATCTGGCCATGGTGGAATGAACTCTCTCCACACTGAATTCTGTATTTGTCTTATGCTGAAAAATAATTAACTTGTAGAGTAGCAGGTTCAGAGAGCTGTGAATGTGGTGATCGAGGCAATTAGCCCCTATCAGCACCATTGTTTCAAGCTCTCTGAGAAGTCAACTGAGCATTATTAGCTAGCCTTTTGCAGTTAGATGAGTCAGACAACTTCTTTTCAAAAATAAAGTTGACATTCCAGAGCACTTTTCTGTGACAGGGTGAATTCAGTAGCAAATTCCACTCATGGCATGTGTGAGTTCATAATTATGATATTTACAAAGCAGGGAGAGGAGAAAAAGTCCTTTTTTATTTAATTGGGTTCCTTTTATGCATTGCTGACCTCTCCAGTCATTAGTTGTTTGGGATTCTCTTTTTTTTTTTAACCATCTTTTTCCCTATTTCTCTGGGTGTGACAGGTTTGCTGAGGCACAGTGACACCCATTAACTGTAATAAGGATACTTTTCATTCTTTTCACAAGTTCTTTAACAATGACACATAAAATGTATGTAGGATAACTCCTACAAGGAAGAAGAGATGACTTAATTTCCATCAGTTCAGCAGGATTTATAACTTTTGACACTGTCTGCCCACATGCAATGACTTTAAACTGAAAGGTAGATTAAAATTAGGTGTTAGGAGGAAATTCTAAACTGTGTGGGTGGTGAGGCACCGGAAGAGGATGCCTGGAAAAGTTGTCAATTCCCCATCCTTGGAAGTGTTCAAGGCCAGGTTGGATGGGGCTTTAAGCAACCTGGTTTAATGGAAGGTGTGCCTTGGCATGGCAGGGGGATTGGAACTAGATGATCTTTAAATTCCCTTACCCAAACTATTTTATGAACCTATGTAATCCCCTAATTCCAGCCCTCAAAATCTAATAAAACAGTCAATGCTTTCCCTTTGTTCTGAAGATGTGCCTCTTTCAGAGGACTGGAGACTTCACAGCAATGCACATTTAATTTGGAAAAACCTCAGGATCACAGTTCAACTGCCATAAACACACAGAGTATGGTGATCTAGAACTGAAATTGTTCATCTCTTTTACTTGTTTATGTGTTACCACTGCTGAGGCATTGGTTTACAGAGAATGGAACAGGTGGAGACGTGATCTGTTTGAAGGCTGAATCCCTTTCAGTCATTCAGTTTTACTCTCCTGCCAGGCACAAACTTAGTTATTTTGTACAGAAGTTTGCAGTTCTGTGTGTTTGGTCTGCCTGCGTGCACTACCATACATAACATTAATCTCTACAGGAGACATTCACTCTGCAGCATTGCACCAAGGGACCTGAAGAGCATTTTGGAGACCTAAGTACAGAAGAACCCTGAATTGTACACAGATATGAATAAAAGCAAAATAATTAAAATTGCGATTAAGGAAATCTAGAAAGAGGAACGAACCTGTTGTTCATTCTGGTGATTGTATTTTAGATTGCTTCACTGTATATTGCCCAACTGACTTCTTCCTGGTGATCAAATGTCTTAACTGCCTTAGAAGTTTACTTTATAGAAAGAACACATATAGATTTATTCAAAACAAGTTTCTATTAGTCATGTTTTGCTGAAATTCCATGTGCTACTCCAAGATAGTGAGCTTCTTAAGATGTTGCCAGAATTCTGTAGTATATACTATATAACAAGGGATAAATTTGCCACGTATGTTTAGTAGCTGTCAACACACATGGCATTTTCTAGTCCATCAGAATTCAAATTTTACTTTCCCTGTGCTCAAGCAACTGTGTCCTATGTCATATTCAGGAAGATTTTCTGAGCTTTCATAAAATTAATTTCTTTTAGGACACTTTCCTTCTTAGCAGTAAACAAAACTCTTTCTAGCCTAAAAGACAGACATAATAATTTTCTTTAAAGAACTGTAAGCTATTTATATAGTAGCATAGTTTTTTAGTTACTGAAGATGGTCTTTGAGTAAAAGCTTCTTAACACTTTTTGAGACTAGAGGAAATAGAGAATTTTGCTAAATTTCTTGACAAGAGTAATTGTGCGTAGATGTATAATCAAAAGTCATCTTCAAGCTAGGCTGTGAGTCTGTATTTGGTCCAGGCAAGTTCCATGGCTTGCTTGTAATTTCACAATGACCCTAATCATTTAAATAAGCAAACCTGACGGAATGTGTCAAGAAGCATTTCTGTGCTGCAATTAGATTTTTTCAGATGAAAACCTGGGGACCTCAGCTTTGCCTATGGTTAGGAACTTGTTACAACACATACCTCCAATTGAAATTTTTGGATCCATTCTTCTGGCATAGACTGCTGTAAATCTGTTAGCTTCCACAATATATGGGTACTAAGCTGTTCCCTAGGGACGGAATAAATTAAATTTAGTACGTGTGCAATGCTCTGTATAGTTCCTGGGGAGCCAGTGAAGGAAGGCAGAGGAGGGGTCCGGAGCCATACTCGGTTCTTTTCTATTCCATCTCCCCACCTCTGCTACAGGCATGAAGAAGCCTGACAGAACCTGCCATCTCCTTGTTCAATACTTCCCGTAATGAAATTATTTGCAGCCAAGACCACAGGTACATTGCTGGTAGGTACTGCCTGAACCTCTCAGGCTGGTTTTTATATACAGCCAACAATGGTTATAAAGGAGCCATAAACAAAGAGATTTCTGTTTATATTTCTGTTCATGGTTGTTAGTATCTTCATTTTTTTTCTTAAGAAATTAAGCTTCACATCTTTCAAATGAATTCTTCAGGTATGTCACTGGTGGAACAGCTAAGACAGGTTTTCAAGCATGGATATTGCTGCCTAGGTTCAGTCTACCTAAGCCTTAATATTCATGCTAAGAAACTAATTGCTAGGAGAGACATTAAATTAAACCCTCAATTCAAAGACAACCCTTATCATCCTTACATGTGAGTTCCTTCATTATAATGATTGTTTTCTCTGATTGCAAGCAAATTGCCTATACGTCAGTTTAAACACCGTGCTTTTACTTTTGTAAGAGAATTTTTATGAATGATGCAAATTTCCTAGAGACAAACCTGCTGTCTTGCCCTTCATGCCACGGCCTCCAGGTAGGGTAGACTGGATCTTGTTTTCATTGTGAAGTATTTCAACATTCTACCGGCAATGTGTCTTTTCCTTTGTTAACAATGTAGAAGTTCTCTCTTGTTAACAAATACACAGTTTTAATTTTTTTTCTACCTCGCCTGAGCAGAATTCAAATGCTGCATATCAGCTTCAGGCTTTCATATCTCAATTTTAGATACAGTGCTATGATAAACACTAAGGCAAAAGAAATAGAAACAGAAATAAAAATTTAAAAAGAAATGGAAATAGAAAGAAATAGAAATAAAAATAATAGAAATAGTAAAAAAAAAAACCTTCCCAGGACCATTTGAACCATGCCACATACATGCTTTTTTTCCTGATTCAACAGAACTTGAATTCTGTCAAATTCTCCTCAAAAATTCTCCTCAGTCATTGTTCTTTTCTTCAAGTCAGTAACTCTGAGCAAGGCAATTTTTTTGTTTGTTTGAGACAGAAGCTTCATTATAATTACTGGGCATAATGTGCTTTTTCTGAATAAGAAAATAATTAATAATTCAGTGTTTGCCTTCAGGATTTAGAGCCAAATATACTGCTATAATATGGAGGTAAAAATATTTGGCCACACCTAATGGTAATTAAGCTGAACCAGGGAATGTTCCCAGCCTCAGGTCCTCGACCATCCAGAGCACAAGATTTTAGAATCATCCAGGGATCGTTTAGGCTTTCGTCAACTATCATTTGATATCTGGCAACATCAAGGCATGATCTGGAAAAAAACTTGAGTCAAGGACCATTTTTACAGGTACTCTGATTGCAGCTACCTTGTGTCATAATAAAAGTGTTTAAAAGAATTATATTGACATGGGCTAGTCCATGATAGTCTTTGATGCAAGAGAAAATTCCTAGGTGGGTTTCATTTTCAGGTACCGTCTGTGGGTTGTTAAGGGGTTTTCCACATCCAGAAATTCTCGAATACATAACACTGCCAGTAAGCCTCAATATTACAGGGCCTTGGATGAGAGCTTGTCATTTGAAGAGCATAAAGAGAATAGCAAATTTTTTTTGAGAATTTTTCTTGCTTAACGGAACAATGATCATAACTGCATTGCTTTGTATGCAAAACCCCACCAAATTTGTTGCAAGACTGGGAGAAAAAAGTTGCAAGATCATAGCAGTGGAGGCAACTTGAGCTTCTTCAAGAAAAAAGAGAACTTACTGGTCCTTCACACTGCAAAAGTCAGTCAAATCTATGTATAAGGCAAATGAATCTGAATTTATGTCTCTTGTATTGTGGGTGGCCAGGGGAATATAAGACTGACTGCCTGAATAATTTAGAAAAATAATTTTGACTGTGAACTTTTTTAGCAGACACAAATCACCAGAGCATAGACATGATCTTTTTATCTGCTCGCTGTGACAAGTGAAAAGGCAGAGAGAGAAGCTGCTTTGTCAGGAATGTACCATCTGGACATTTTATCTCCTTGGGAACATCCTTAAGGCAGGGAGGTGGTCACTACATCTTGTCCACATCTTGTGAGAAACACATGGCAGCAAAACCTGCTGCATTTATCTTCTGTGTTCCCCATGAAAGTTGCAACATTTAAACATTTCACGTTTGGGGTTTCAGACAATATGAAAAACAGCTGCTTTACTGATCTGTAGCAGCATAAACAGGTTTTTGTAGCTCATCCAGGTCTAAGTTTTTGATGAAAGCTTGTGAATTTGATACAGAGCTGCTTAGCAAGTGTCAGATATTTGCCAAAAGAAAGTATTCATTGTGTTTCCCCTAGTTAAGAGAGCTTGTCAGTTGAATCACCAAAAAAAAAAGTACATCACACCCTATTTTATTCTTTCTTTCTCTGAACAATTTCTATTCTTGTAATCTCTGAAAAACTGGCAAAAGAGTATGACACTTTCTTTAAACTTAAAAATCTTGTTCAGTTCTGTTTTTTTCCTTACATTCACTGAACTTGCAGCTCTCCACATGGTGACCACTATAGTATCTGCAGTCGGTTTCACGGTTTTGTTGGACTAATAACTATGATTGACCACAAGGTGGCAAGGTTTCTTCACTTTTCAGTGACAAGAGGACCACAAAAGGAAAAAGGGAGATGCAACAAGGTGGAAAGAGGGTCAAAGAAGGAAACAGACATAAGGACTCTGATTCCTCTTCTTACATTGGGATTTCCAGTCTCACAATTAAGCAAATAAAAGACAAATTAGGGCAAAAATTCTGGTGAGATGCCTCAGAGTTTGAACAAAAGTAATACATTTGCTAGTTTTGTCCTGATGCTTGACAGACATCTCCTTTTCCCAATATGTGTTCATTTTTCATACTGGAAAATTCAATATTTGCCTTTTATGCCCTCCCACTTTGAGGTGCCTGCTTAAGATGATAGATAACTTCAACTGCAGGGTCATTAAATCCAAGATCTTTCTTGGGTGTAAAAAGTTTTCAGAGAGGCAAGAAGTATCTTAGGTAAAAACAAGCTGATCAAAAAATTACAATGTCAAATTACAACTTCAGGGCGTAATTTGGCCATATAAATTTGAATTTAAGCAGCCTGGCCGTAATGTGTCCAGAGTAGTTGTAAGGTTTTAATATAGGTGCTCTTTTTCCTCATTTGAATGCAGTAAGATTCAGAATCTTCTAAATGTCATCATTTTTAATGTATGAGGCCAATACAAACAAGTAGCTCTACTGAAAACCTCCACATGCCCACAAAGAACAACATAACATCTTAAAAGTGAGTGAGATTAATCAAAATTATAATTTCAAAAAGAAATTTCTGGTGACATCAGCTACCTCAGGCACGAAACCCAGCAGAATTCACTTCTGGAAGAACCCTTTGCTTTGGGAGTTGCAATGGAAGCTCCTGTCAGCAGATGGCACTGGAGACAAAGCTGTGAGATGGACTGGCCCCTGAGCAACTCTAGAGATTTAAGTTTAAATATCTTATTAAGTTTTTCCTTAGATCAAAGTGGCACAGCTGAAGGTCACCCCTTTTGCCTTGTGCTATAAATCGTTGTAGTAAGTCTGTGCCATCACTCGTGTCACTTATGCAGCTTCATGATCTCTTTTCCATACATGAAGTTCAGGCACGTTGCAA
This sequence comes from Atrichornis clamosus, assembly GCA_013400975.1. Classification (NCBI taxonomy): domain Eukaryota; kingdom Metazoa; phylum Chordata; class Aves; order Passeriformes; family Menuridae; genus Atrichornis; species Atrichornis clamosus. Next base: position 76,697 of record WBMZ01002691.1, on the reverse strand, counting down.
AAGCAAGTATTTTCTCATGTTTTGATCTGTTGAAGTGTGTTATTTGGGGAACATAGGCATTTATTTTACAAAAGGCTTTCATGAGGTCAAGAAAAGAGAAATAAGGAAAAATTATTTCTGGAGAGTCTGACTATTATTTAACAAAGCCATAAGTGCAGAAGGAGAGATTTAGAAAGTCTGGGTGAGGAACCTGCATAATTAGCTGAAAGATGGGTTGATTTTCTTGGAGATACTTGCCTGCTGCTTGTTATTTTTTTGATCACCCTCAAGCTCGGGTCTTAGCCTGCACTTCATGTAATATCTAGGTCCTCTGGGATATATGTCTCTCAACATACAGAAACTGTGAGTCCTTCTATCTTCAGAGGCTGAGAGAGGATAAGTAAAAGAAAATAAGGTATACAAAGACACCCCAAGGAAGACAGTGCCATTATTTGTGTAGTTGTGCAGGCAGCAGTGATTTAAAATTGACTGAAATAGGCTTTCTCAAAGCAGTGCTCCCTGTAGACATGAACCAGAAGAGAAAATGCCTTGGGTCAGATTGTTTTGGCAATATTTAACAAAGACTTTGATATAAAAACTAGATGTTCTGCCTCATTCCATCTTTTCCAGAATGTTATCAGTGTTCCGCCCTTTCTCATCATGTTCAACAATTTTCCTTTTATAGAATCACAGAATCTTTAAAAGACCCCTAAGATCATGGAGCCCAACCATTGCACGTGCATAGTTTCTCTAATTCTCCAGAGGTTGAGGCCATATAGTCTGGATTATCCCATTAGGCCATTGGGGTCAGCTGTCCCAGCTGTGTCCTCTCCCAACCCCTCGTGCACCCCGAGGCCACTCCCTGCTGAGGAGGCGGGAGAAGCAGAAAAGGCCTTATCACTGTGCAAGCCCTGCTCAGCCGTAGCTACAGCAGCTCTTTGGCTGTGTTTGTGCTGAAAACAGCACTGTTCCATAGAAAATTAACCCTGTCTCAGTCTAAAAGAGCACAGGGTTTCATGCTTAAATCTAACAACCAGTAGTCGAGATGTAAATTTAATGTAGACCTTTCTCAAGCATGTTGTTTTATTTTATTCTTTAGGAATATTAAATATGCATGTAGAAATCCCATTCCATGAATATTTCCCACCTTGGAAAAAACTTAGGGATGGGGGTGGGGGCAGAGTGTGTTGTACTTTTTTATTCCGTTTTTTTTTTATAATGGCCTATAGAAAATCAAGGAAACATATTACAAGAAATTCAAGTTTTATATATTTGGCTACATGAAAATGTTTCCCAGTCAAAATTCTTACACAAGAAAGGAGCAATGGACAACTAGTGATCAGTAACAGATTAAGAATACATAAAGGAGAGGCTAGAAATTCCTTATGGAAGATATAATGATCAAAACATGACATGTATAAAAAAAGCTATAGATTTGCAACATTACTGAGAGAAAGAAAAAGGAAAAAGTGGTCGAATTTGCTGTACAGTTGCCAGACAAAGCTATGTAAGACAAATTTTCTATCATGAGCCAATTGTCTATATAGTATTTTGTATCAAGTTTTACTTTGATAATAGAAATAAGTGGAGGAGGAAAAGAGAATTTTGAAAATGACATGGGAAATAAGTGAAATCTAATCACTGAAAAAATAGGCATGGATATGAATGAAAGTTTTGTGTCAAAACTGGGAAAAAATAAACTCACTCACTGAACGCAAATGGTCCCATCCATCTCACCCGTTCTGGCAAATTGGTGTAATGTATAGAAATGACAACTTAATGTAAAGAAGCAAGAAATTTCTTTGGTGTTAGAGTTGAAAAGCAGACTCAACTTGCAGAAGAATGAGCACAATATATCATCTCTGGGAAGTGAGGGCCAAATATCATGTAAAGGAATCTGCTGCAGAGCATTTGTTTTTGAAAATTCCTGGGTGGTTTTGTACAATAGATAATGAGCCATATCTTAAAAAAGGTGTCACATATCAAGTCCAAACAAAATAACCAGTGATCAACTGATTTGGAGGGAAATCACCTTTCATCCTTACTTTCCTTTTGGTTGATTTTCCTTAGGTTGCTATTAGCATGATCAGAGTATAGATTTCTCATGTTCCAGATTTCGAGGTTCACTGGAGTGCAATTAATTGCTAATTTGGGTAGAAAATTATGAAGATGTTGCTGATAAGTCTTTATAGTGGTCTGCAATCTGTTAATGTAAAGAATTTAAAATTTAAGGAAAGAACATTATCTTGGTCATGACTAGGTTTTGATTTGTAATTCATGTCTCCATTTCAAATACATTCCCATTTTTCATATAAAGGTTGAATCATCTTTTGGATATTACATCCATTTTGTAAAGCAATTTGTTCATTCAATCACAAAGATCACTTTAAGGTAAAAGGTTAAATGGGCCTATTCCACCTATGCTCTACTGGTTTCTTTGTGTAAGTTATACAGATCAGTTACATGCAGGATAAGATGGTCCAAATTTAACGCAGGTTACCTCTCTGTGTCTTCCAGTTTTTACAGATTATGTCCAACTGATAGGTAGAATCAAGATGGAAAGCAAAGCTTGAGAGATTGGAAGTTGCATGTATTTTTTAATGTAGTGTTTGGTTCTGACAGCTGTCTGTTACAAGTATCCTTGTTATAAAAATAAAGATAATTTTTAATTAATAAATTATCCATTTGCTCAAATTACTTAACATTTACTAGAAGAGATAGAATATTTTCTCTTTTCAGCTTGTTGGAATTTTTTGTGTTTTTAATGGTGCCTCTGTAGACAAATTCATTTATTTGTTTTAAATTGCTGTATTTTTAAACTGGATTGTTGTGAAATGTTGCCAAGACTTCTAGTGAGGTGAGACTTTAAAATGTGATGAAAATTTTTTTCAGGTGGGGTGGAGCAATCTCAGTGTTTAATAAGATGTGATGATGATATTTCAATACATGTGATTTATTTTCAAATGCTAGAAGCATTTCTTAAATTATCTATAATTTTACAAAGCAAGAAAATATACCTGCATTGTGAAGTGAACTTTTAAAATTGTATTTATCATTAGGACAAGTTAATTCTGCTTTCCTTTGTGGTATTTTATTTTGCTTGACACCTGATACCCTATATTTGCTAGTAACTCTGGACAAATTCTAGATCATGGTTTAAGGGTAGATCACTTTATAGGTGCACTTACTAAGGAAACTCCTAAAAGCTTCTTTGTTTAAATTTAGACACCTATTTTTCAACATTTTCCTGAAAGCCTGCACATTAATATATTCTAGTTCAATCATCCTTAGAAATATTGAGACCATGGAAAATTTCAAGATTACTTCCAGTAAGATGATCTTACCAAAAGAGATAAAATTGGGCAGTGAAATGGTGTGATTAGTCATATGTTCAGCCAGAGGTACCATTTACAGATAAAATTCCTACCTCTATAGGAAAGATTAGGCTATTAAGTTCACTGAATAGGAAAATTAAGAATTGTGAGCCAAATATTCAGTTAATTTAAATTAAAATAATCTTGATGATTTTCCTGGGCTTATTTTGCATAACATAGAACCTCCCACATCATGAAACTCAGTCATCCATGAATGCAGGCAACTAAGTCGTATAATAACCTCTAATTTACAACATTTGAAACTTTTATTATTCTCTTCATATTGAACCCAGTAATAAAAAATGCTGCATTCTTGAACCTCACTGCATGTTTTCTGCATGATAAGTTATAAGAAGCATAATCCTATTTCCCCTTCCACAAAGTCAGGTGTTTTAAAGGTTGTTAATTTGATATTATTCAGAAGCAATACCTCTATCAAGATTTGAAAATTTTTTTCACTAACATGTATTAGCCTGAATGAAGGTTGCTGAATAGACCTGTGTCTTGCTAGACTCTTTAAAAATCTTAATCTATTTGAAAACAATCATCACGTGTTCTGCTGCTGACAGAACAATGTGGGTTTTGTGGCACTGTTCTGCAGAGGGAGATAGAAAATTTGTCAAAAATCCTCTTGGCATGAGTATATTTCTACACTGGACTCTTCCATCCAGTGCTTTAGTTTCAAACACTTTTTCTTCTCATTTGTTCAAATGGCGTAAATTTGGATTACTGTTCAAAAAATTCAGCGGTATTTTTGCAGAAGCCATATGAAACTCTCGCAAGGAAAAACTCTCCCTTTCTGCAATAATTTTTATATCAGGTAATCTTACCTCACTTTTTTACATAGGTTTATTTTTATTTTTACTGGAGTCACTGAAAATGTCAGTCATAGTTTTCAGTGTGTGTGTTTTCAATTAAAGTTGAACCAATTTGATTTCATCATATGCTTGACATGATCTTGTATTTTTTCTCTTTTGCCATTTCCAAGAACGTATGAATCTTTGTCAGGTTTAATCAATCTGCTTGCTCCCTGGGAAAATATGAAAGCATAATTATTTTTTCATTTAGTCATAGAATCATACAATCACAGAATCTTTCAGTTTGAAAAAAAGACCTTTAATATCATCAAGTTCAACTGTAAATCTTACACTTCCAAGTCCTTCATTCAGATGAAGCCATTAAAATCACAGTGAAAGTGTCAAACTACCAGCAAATGTGACTGTGTCAAAGCTCAATGTCAATCAGAAAAACAAATTAAAGTTTTCTCATTTTATTTTTTTAATTAGCATTTGATTCCAAATAAAGCAGGATGTTTACTCTTCGAATCTCATTTTCTAAAATATTTGGGCTATAATTATAGTGTCCCTTGACAATAAATAATATTCAAGACTCATCACCTTAAGTTTGTGACCGGAGTAGTCCAGCTATTGGATTTATAAGGTAGGAGAATTGTCTGATACTGCTTTTAATATGGCTAAAACTAAATTGAATCTGAACTGGTTGAGGTCTATATTCTCAACAATAAAGTGTAAGTGGCCTTAATTGAGAGATTTGGACTTAGTGCAAAATGTGGATTTTTCATAGCATGTTTTTTTCATGTGTAAAAAACCCCCTTATAGATTAAGGTTTTGTCTGATTTCAATTAGCCTCCCACAAAGTTTAATCCTCCTGTCATACTTCAGAGCAAAGTTTCTCCTTTTGCTGCATTCTAATTGTAATTCTCCTTTCTTCAGGAGGAAAGAAATCCTTTTTTGAGAGGACTTGGAACTTTTTTTATCTTTACTGTCTGTATGTGAATGTAGGCAACACTTATGACCAACCTTGTGCAAGCTTCTGAAAGCACCTTACTCCTTCAGTAATGGCAGGAGGGACCTAGGTGCTGAGTGCAACATCAGTTAAACTGGATCCTAGGAATATTAGTTTCAAAACAATTTGCTACATCTTTTGTTTTCTAAGTCATGAGCAGGAATTTCAGTCTAGAGATAAATGGTGAGAAGTAACATTGGCTTTCTAAAATGCCTCTCTTATTCTGCTGTGGTATCTCAGAGGAGATTTTTTCTTATCTGTAAAAGTCAAGCTTCATTAAAAAATATAAGCATGTTTAATCTCGTATAACTGAACCAAGAACTGAAAAATTTTCAAGAATGGTAGTGCTCTGGGGATTTGTCAAAAATTACCATGGATATCCCTATGGTTTTGGTATCTTCTCTGAACAATCTACAGAAGCTGCTATTCTTGTGCTGTCAGAAACGATTTTACCTTTTGAAGGTGTCATAGACAGGGAATAGAAAACTTATCCCTCAAAATTGTCATTGCCTGTGATTTTAGACTAGAGTTTAAAAATTCATCTTGCACACCTTGGTTTCACATTTTCACTTAGCTTCTTAAACTTTTACCTTGATGAGAAAGCATTTTCCCTGCTAAATCCACAAGGGGAAAAGTGTTCTTTATCTCCTCTACTGTTCAGATATCTCTTTTTAATTAGTTTTCAGATCATTGAGAACACACTTCTATTTTGTGGGTTTGAACACTGGAATGAGTTGCCATGTGCATTTTCAGTTAATTCACAGTATAATCTGATATTTAGTAGTAAAACCTCAAGGTGAGAAGTACTAGTCTTTCCAGTTTCCTCTTCTTGTGATTTTGAAACATTCCTTTCTAGAGAATGTGCTTGCTTTGAAAGTACCTTGTCACGCAAAAGCATATTCTTATGTCCTTTATAACTAACCATGATTTTTTTTAAAATTTCTGTAAAATGTTGGGGTTGTAACTATTAGCCAGATTTTTAAAAATGTAAAATGTTTTTCAAGCGTTTGATATCCTCACCAAAAATGAGGTGAACATATTTAAAGCATTTCACTGAAAAAATGTTGAATCCTACATAGCACTATTGTGTTATAATACCAGATTTGATTAGAGTTTAAAACAAAACCAAATAACTTGGTTTGCTACAAGCACAGCAAAAAATATCCTGTTTCTATATAGGATACAGTTGTCTCAGAATCGTCTTTGAACCAGTTGTAATGTTTAGAGAAGCTGACATATAGCTGGCATATTCTAAAATCTGAACCTATTAATTCAACTCACTCAGAATGTACATAATCATAAACAAGGGAAAAGGTGCCTCCTCCCAGCCATCCACCAACCTAATTAAGACCTTAAATCAGATGAATTAATAATTTTAATGCAATAGCTCCTTGTTAGCACTTTCCCACCTTGTCACCCCACATAGATACATGTATAAGAACCCTTAAAAAACCACAACAAAAAATAGGAGGAGTTGTGAAGTTTGAGTCATTCTGGTATTTTGCAATTCCCTGTAATTCAAAGGATGTTGTCATACGTGTGACCATAGTGCATCCTTTAGCATGGTCTGGTGCTGAATTGCTACAATACAGCTTTTTCCATAACTCTGAAAATCAATCTTCTTCTGCTTTTCATCTCTGTTAAAGGCGTTATTCACCCTCTCAAGCCAGCTATTGCACTGATTGATTATGACTAAAATTGTCCTTAGTCCCACACACTGCGAAAGAAAGATCCCATAGAATGAGAAAAGAAAGCAGAACATATTCAGCTTTCTCTTGATTGCTCTTAAAAAAACATTAGTCTGAAATGAAAGGTTGAAGCAGCAACTGTTCATTGGCTGTGCCATAAAACATCATCAGTTTGCATTGCTGTGAGCCCTAAATTGACATTTTAAGGGCCTCGTTTATTCACAACAGGCTCTTTCTCGAGCTCTCCCTGTTCTGTTTTGGAGACGGAGAAAACATTCACCACACTGAAGAACTGAAAATGCATTTTGAATGTGAGTTAAAGTCGTTTCAATAAATATATAAAAACTCTAAAATAGGATCTCATGGTGCAATGGTGATGATAGCAAATGGTTTCTTCAAATGGCTATGCCTAAAAAACCTGTTTGAGGTATTCAAGTACTTCTGAGTGCTTGAACAGAATCAAGGTATGTGAATTTGAGGTGTATCTTTGCAATATTCTTGGGTTATACAAGAGTGGATTCTGTCCTGAAAGTTTGTCCCATTGAATTTAGCATGGTGAAGTGTTTCATCAGCGTGATAATTGAAACCAATGTGAAAAGAAAAACAGGACACCATTTAATTGTGTCACTCTATTAAATTGTGTTTGCAGAATATGATGCAATGGGTGTTAAGTCCCATGAAAAACAGCTCTCTATATTGAAGTGGAATTATTTTGTAACTTAAGCAGAATCAAGATAGATTGACAGTAAGAGCTTTCTTAAATTTCTCATGAAAATTCACCAATATTCAGCAAATTATTTCTCTATATATTACATGTATGAACATTTTGTATTAAATCCACAATTAAGCACTTATGAGTCTGTTAAAGCCTAAATATTTTTTTTTAATTCAGCACAGATGCTTTGGCTCCACATCTGATATTTGTCTACTGTTTTGTATTTGCAGTATCCTGAAGATTTATCAATGCTGAGGTTATAGAAACTGGTGCCTGTTACACGCACCATGACTTATTTCAGATATAACAAAAACAAGGAAGAAAAAACTTCTAATACTTAGTGTCTTTCTGACAGCTTTCCACAAGAATTTAAAAAATTACCAAGTAGATAAAAATTATTAAATTTTCAAACGTTAATTCTAGACACATTAGGATTGTTTCAAAGACCTAATTAAAATCTTAGTGTGCTGGTAACTAACAAAGATAAAAATTGTTCCCATATATCTAATAGCCACTGGAATCAAATAAACATGTTTCCAACTGTTCCAGGGTTCTGTTTTTGCTTTATTTAGGAAATTATGTGAACTCTAACTTTGGTATGCAGTGCAATACATTAAAAATTTTATTTTTATTTAAAGTATTACAGTAAGGTAAAATATAGGGAAGCTTTACTTATATTATGGCTCATAAATTGAATCGCTAAGATATAATGATCAGAAAAATGGAGACCACCTCTTTTTACATTGTTTGCATTCTGAATTATATTAATGTAAATCCTGAAGAAAAATATGATTTTGTCTGGAATTTTGGAAAGAAAAATTGAGACACAAACCTAATTCATTTCAATGGAAAGGAAGTGTGTTTTAGTCCATAATCTGTGGAATTTGAAGTAGATCATCTCTTAAGACTGTCTCAGTTGTTCAGCAGGGGTTTAGAAGTAGCACAAAAGTAAGTATTGTTGCTGGATGGTGACAACTTCATCAAGATCAAATCAAGATGATGAAAGTCCCGGCCAAACTACCAACTAAAGCATGTAGAAGAACAAATTAAAACCTGCCAGGGCTACTTAAAACCTGGCTAAAATAAAATTAAAGTTGTAAAGAAGCTAGGATTTAAAAACAACAACAAAAAAATTAAAGTTGCTTAAAACCAAAAGGAAATTAGCCAGGAATAAATCTGTCAAGAGCTGAGATGGATTAGGAAATAAACTCGTCTAAGATGAGGGGAACACACTTGGATCTTAGGGAATGTGTAAAGCAAATGAAAGGAGTCAGAATGGCATTAATCTGAGATTGATTTACCACCTTTTCAACTTGCCAAAGCAGAAGGGAAGATGTGTTTTTCCACTGTAGAAACTACCATATAGAATATCTAACTCTGAGCCTGAAGTTTAACTGTTTTTTCAGATATTTCAGAGAGGACTGTCTTATTATATCTAGTTTAAAATAACTTCTAAATATTCCTTAGATGGGGGAGAAAAAACTTCATGTTATTGTTACCAGTCTAAAGGGACCTGTACTTACTGTGCACAGTACTTTTTAGAGAAAAGGAGAACTATCCGACATTCACAACTGTATTACTTGCTTTTGGAACAGGGAACATAATAGAACTGGCCAAGTTTCACTGTCGTATGAGACAATGTGGACAATAAGGAGGTAATTAAACCTGTGAACGTATGAAGCTGCTCTAGGGTCCCTGTCAGTTGTTGGAACTGTGGAGAATGCTGTGGTGCAACCCTTGGTGCAAAACCATCACTCTGAATTGCAAAGTGGAATGCTCAGGCTTACAGCATATCCATATATTGTAGCTGCTCTGAATTTGTAGAAGTTTCCCAAATGTAATTGAGGATACAGTGTGTTTCTGGAAGATATTCATAATGTGTATCTATAGGTGCCTGAGTTATCAGACCAGAGTCTGTAGCTCGAAAGGTACAGAGCAGGGTTCAACTACAGGTGATGTCATTTATTCCCAGCTGAAAAAAGCTGTCAAGAGCAGACGTTCATCTTTCAGGATTCCTTAAAAGTAGGTAAAGGACATTATATGATTCACATTTGTTGGTGTCAAGTACCCCATGCCATACCAGTCTCCTCCTGCCTGAAACACTCCATTAATACTGGGGAGGCTGAAGGATTCACATGGACCAAATCTTGGCTAATGTAGAATCTTACAACAATTGACATTTAATCTGGGCATATGGGATCACAAATAAAACTTGGAAAAAAAATACAAGATGGCATCTTATCCATTTCCTAGGAAGGCTCCTCTGAGACACCTAACCTGTTACAAATCCTTTAGTACTTAAGCAACTATGCTTACCAGTAACAAACTTGGTTTCCAATCATTTTAAATCTCTGTTGCTACAGTGTATATCCATGACTGTTCTAACATGCAGAGATAGAGAAAATGGCTTATTTGTAGCCTTTTTGTATGTCAAACTTTCATGTATCCAAGGACTGTTATGAAGTACCTCTACCTGGTTGATTTAGGGTTTTTATCCTAACCTTTTTTCAGTCTTTAAAATTCCTCCCTTTACTAATAGATAGCAAGTTTACTTTTAGACATGCATATGTTGATTCCAACCTTATATTTGTAGGAAGTGATACATTAAACTTTGGAAATTATTAGCCATGGAAAAATATCCGAATGTATTTCTGGTGCTCTTGAAGGAATAAAACATGCTGGGAACTGGGCAAGGGCCAAGAGGAATAGCCATTATGGGCTCCTACCTGAGAAAGAAGGTGTCAGACTTTGTTTCATACCTCTGTGATCGTATTGTGGAATTATAATAGTGACATCTGATAGAAAGAGCAGAGTCTAATGAGGGAACCCTGACAATGAAGTCCTTAAAGACTAAAGATAAATGCTACTATAACAATGACACAAATGAAATTCTAGTGAAAAAGCTTCATTGAATAAGAGAAAATTACCCATGGTGAAAGTAGGACCAGTACCTTAGGGGCTTTCTCCTGCTATCTAAAAAAGAATCTTTTGTGGTGAAGTGTCATTACTATCTGATTGTGCTGAAGAAAAGTAAAACAGGTCAGCAGAAATGTAGAAGATAATAGAGACAAGACACAGCCAAAGAGTTTTTTAAAAATCAAACAGCCCCAGAAATTTTCTTCTGTTTTTTTTTTCCTTAATTATTAGATGATGGAAATGTGATTGTAGCAAATTTTATTCTAATGCATCTTTTGATGAATACATGAGGTTTTCATGAAATTTTGCAAAATGTATATTCTTCTGGAAACAAACACTTGGGTAGTGTGAAAAACAACAGAAGTAAAGGAAGACATGAAAAACTTTAACTCATTTTGCCATTAGTACGGGAAGTATTTCTGATTTGAATGTATTATAATTCATTGTTTCTCTTTTATCCACACAATTTCTTAATACACACAGACAGATGTGGATTGTATATTAACAAATAGTGGCCTCTGACAATATTTACAAATGCTGTCATATATCTTATCATTTTCTCTCTCCATATATTTCCTCCTGCAGTCAATCACAATCTTTCAGGGTTAAGACCTGAGAGTTAAAGTTGGGAACATTTTGAAAAAATGACCCTAAATATAAAAATGCCAGAGAATAATGGCAGTTATCAGAGAGAGGTTTGAATATAAAATCTTTGGGCAGGGTTCATTTGCCTAAATATTTGCCTAGAGCCACATAAGATGGTCTTGGCTTCAGAAGGGTGCTGCAGAAGGTTGTAGATTTCCCACAGGTGCCATATTTTCTGGCTCTGTGTGAATGTCTCAGATGCCATAAATCATCTAAGTAGTGCTAGACATGAATGTTTAGGCAGCTGAATTGAGCCCTTTAATCTACAGCTAACCTATTAATAAACATTTTCCTTCTTTGGCACTGTCATTGGTCTTTATGTCTAATCTGTTTCAGGAATGCTAGCCAGCTTTGTTGTGTCTTGAAAAATATTCATGTAACTCCTCGATTCTAACTTACAGTTGTAAGCATGAAATATAGAAATTTTGCACTTTCTCATTCAACTTGCCACAGCTTGTGCAGTACTTTACCAGTGTTAGGCAGGGGTATGATTTGGCCAATATTTTAAGCTCTGTCCTCATTACATTATAAACAGAATATGTTATCATCAATCTGCCTTATTATCTAAGTGGTATTGATTGCTAAAATGCATTTTATTTGTTTAATATTACACCATGTTAAAAAGCAATATCCTAAATATTTACCAGTACAAGGTGTGCATACATTATTTTAATACATCAATAATTGTAGCAAGGAGTGGTTATTACTGAGAAGAGATTAATGTTGATCCTTACACATATCCTTTATTGAAAGAAGAAACTAATTCATATTCATAGATGTAATATTTTTTTAGCTGACATCATAAAAATAACCATGGTGGAAGATATAAAAGGTTATTATCTAAGAAGACTCTTTGGGTGCATTAAATTAAACAATGAAAAAGAGAACATACTTTAAGCGTCCTCCACCTTCCTTTTTTGTCTAAGATCTGCTCAGTAAAAATAAAATTGAGCATACAACCCAGGAAAAGTGTTTATTGATGAGTAATATGTGACATTCATGTCAGTAGTTATATTTTTAAAAATCTGTATTTTTTTCTTTTCATCTTCTTCAAGAAAGAGAGTTTGAGATATTTATTGCAATATTCAAAGAAAAACTTCTTATTGGTTCATGAAGGGTGGGGAGGAGAGAAAGACAAGAGGTGATATGGAATATGCAGATAAGGACATAAGTAATTCTCTTACCACCAGCAATGACTGACAAAATTCATTCCAAAAGACTGTTCTAATAACATTTTAAATGCTTGCAATCATTTAAGACGTATCCTTGCAGAAAAATAATAAGCTTAATGTGACCAGGTGATTTTTGTTGCTCAGAGGTTCCATTCATTACTCCCCACCTCACTAAGATGGTTGCATTTAACCAGCCATATGCTAGATTCTGACGTTTTTCAAGCTTTAATAGTGTGAAAGTGAATTTTAAACTCTCCTAACAGAAAACAGTAACACATAAAAACAGGAGGCTGCTGTGCCTACTCAAAGCTAGCCAGCACATTCAAGTTTTTGGGTTTTTTGCAATATCTTTTCATGAAGAGACACAGAATGATTTGCCAGACAAAGTATATTTGTGGGTCTTTTAGCAAACGCGTTTCACTACACTAAAGAATCAGAGTTGCAATTAACACAAGGAAAAAGCAATATTGGCTGTGCTTTCAGGGATCATTGGTGTAAAATAAATTAAACCCTATCCCATGAAATTTTCATTTATTTTATTTTTTTATACACATTGCCAAGATATTTCCATATAAATACGTGTTTGTAACAGAATAATGCATGAAAGACCAGAGGAAAAAATATACAGGTTGTTGTATGAGCTATGCATAATACAATACGGAAAGTCAGTAATGTATGGCTATGCTAAATACATGAAAAAAATTGGAAAAAAAAAGACGTTAATGAGAGAAAAAGAACTGAGCTTTTAGTTGCAATCTAATATGGGCTGAGGAAAAAGATTGAAGACATCTTGCCAAATCAATGAAAGAAGGAAAATTTGAACTGAATAATATGTTTGAGAGCCTTCAGGTAGAAGAAGAAAAAGAGCACGAAACGAAAAGATTGCTACATGAAGCAGTAAATTTAAAGGGAGACCCTAGGTCTCTGTAGTCTAAGTCAGATTACAGACCTGATTCAGCTGCAAATTAACTCAGACGAAAAATAGAGCAGGACAACTGCGAAATTATCCTCAGTTCATATAAATTGCTGCAAAAGTATTGACTCCAATGGTTATGAAGTGCAAAATGCCATTTGAGTAAAAAGCCTGCAGGGTCCTTCTATATGGTACAGATGTTTTATCTGGTGCTGTGCCTAGCGATGATTAATTATCCTAATTTTTTCCTTCCTGTCACTTTTGATATGCTTTGCAATTTCCCACCTTTCTGCTGACCTCAACAATAGATATGGTGTAATCTCAGCTGTGGCATTTTGAGATGACTGTAGATGAAATACTAAAAAAGTCTAAAAAAAATTATCAATTGCTTTCATTTTCTTCAGGCTACACTTTATCCTCAGCTTTGCTGATACAAATCCAAAGCAAATGTAAAGACATGTGGTCAGATTTTGACAGAAGGAGGAAATTAGATTAACAGAGCAATATAAAGTAAATATTTCATTTCAGTAAGTAGAGGTGTGTCAATGTGAGGATATGTGAATACTGAACAATTGAAAGGAGAATTAAAAGGAGCACAAAGGTAAAGGTAATTATCCTGGAGATATAAAAAGTATATATGATATATCTGAGAGGGGAAAAAAGACAGAAAAAGTATAAATTTAGGGTAGGCTGATTGAGAAAGACATTCCTTTTAGTTTCTTTTAATTGTTTTTCATTAGTAAAATGACTGTAGGTCAATGTTTTTAGATGAATGTTGCAAATTTTTCCTCTTTGACTGAAATGTGAATGATCCACAGACACCAGATGTTATTGGGTTTTTTATGAGCCAAAGACATTAGATTTTGATTTCTTTAAGTATCTTAGGCAACTCTTGTCTAACTATGAATTTTAAGCTGCAATATGGGTAATATTGCTAGTTTACAAGATATTTCAGTCACTGTGTTTATTTTTTTCCTTTGACACTTCTGTGTTTGTGGTGTCTGGGGTAAAGATGGCAGGCAGATCAAAACATGAGTATCATAAAACTTTAATAAATACTTTTGCACAATTTTATTAAAGGCAGATTTATTGCTGAATGAACCGAAATCTCTACTTTTCAGCTCCATTACTGCCACTGCCATCTTCTTGAACTTGTCTCCCCAGCATGGCAAAAACTAACTCTCATCTACCCCACATGGCAAAAATTTCCTCCCCTTCCCCCTGCTCCCTTTGCGAAGATATCTGGATTCTTTGAAATGGTGGTATATGTATATGTGGTTAATAATACAATGCTGCCACTTCTTCCCCATGACCGTGTGATTCAACAGACTAGAGAGCAGTGAAGTAGCTATAAAAATGAGCCATCAGCAGAATGTTGCTTCAATAGCTCTTCCCAAATTAAATAATTGAAAAGTAATGCAGAAGTAAACATGGGCATGAAAAAAAAAATTGCATTTTATATGTTATTTCCTGAATAATCTATTCATAATCTCAGACCTGCAGTCAAGATTTACTTCATCAACATGTGTTGATTTTCTTTTAATAGTAATTTTACTTGAAAACCTAGACCAAAATATTTTAATGTCCTCATATGCATAACTCTAAGATCTCTGAAAGATAAGTTAGTTTTTATTAGTTTATGAGGTCATTTGGTTATGTCAGGGCTTTTTCAAGGAATCTTGATTTCAGACCATAGAATAGCACATTACCTCACTTTGATTACATGATTCTATATGCGTTCTGGATTTTATATGCTGGTATCAAAAACATTTGAAAAAAGTATGAAAATAAATATGTTTTGTCTCTGAGCTTTGTAATAGAGAAAATAGTTAGAGCCAGTAGCATCTCCCCTGGATTTTAGGAGAATGGTATTACCCTGCTTTTCTCCGAGAGATTGCTGGTTACCTTCTGTCAGTGAGCAACTGCCTCACTGCAAAGCAGGAGCACAATCTCTTTTGTCTGTGATCAAGGCAATTATTTCTTAGAAAGTGGAATTTCTTCAGAATGACCATGTACAAGAGCAAACGCAGAAACCAAAGATGTAAGTAAATTGTAAAGTTTTTTTAATATTCTTACAGAGGAGGGAAAATAAATCCCCAGTTACATTGAAAACCATGTTTTACTTTACCTGCTTTGGTTGAATTATACCAGGAAAGCAGGAATAGTATTCCATGCCAATTATTCCACTGTAGCTGTATATTAAATGCATGAAAGAGCTTTAAAATTTAAAAAATAAAATAAAAATAAAGCTCACTTGTTACTATGGAAACCCTCAGAAAGTGATTGCTTTATGATATCAACAAAGCAATAGAGATCAAATATAAGTTTAATTCAGAACAGCATCCCTTATTCAGGGCTTAATGAGTGGCTAGCTGTAACCTTTGATTTGATGAGGTTGACATGCTATCACTTGACAGACTCTTTATGTGGTTTGCATTAGGAAGCCAGTGATCACAGAACTTTAAGGGCAGTTATTTTATTTTCCTACATTAAAACTTTGAGAATTAACTAGCTTGCTAGTGAAGAAGACAAGCTTGCATGTGTCTCTGCTGTGTATTTAAAACACTCCAGCCCTGAAAATTCACTGGCTTCTAAATGCATGACTTTCCAGTCAAGGAAGGTCTGACTTTTTAAATTGCTATGGCATCAGCTGGGGGAATTCTACTGTCAATATTTTCTCTTCTGGAAGGTTATGGAAAGGGTGGCTGAGGCAAATGAAAATGTGCTATGGGTCACATCATGAAGTATTTGTTGCTCTAAGACAATCCAGGAAAAGACAAAGTTATAAATGGAGAGCATGTCAGAAGCTGAGAAAAAAAGACGTTCCTCTAAGAGAACTGCCATATACACACAGTGTGTTTTCAGGGAGAGAGCAGGAGGGGAGGAATATCAATTCAAAAGCAGATAAGTTTGGACTTCATTTGGTCAGGAGGATTGCTGCTGTTCAGAGGGATTCATACAGCTGTATCACTGACCTTAGTTTTAGGTCCTTGTTAATCTGCATAGATCTCCTTCAGTTTGTCTTTCTCAAAAGAAATTGATGTGTTGAATATAGAAACTTTGGCAGGATAGATTTCTGCTAAATTTCTGCAATAGAAATCAATCATTTGCTTCATATTCAATAAAAGAAATTATAATAAATTTTGTTCTCATAGCAGCAATGAAAGGAAATTATTTATATACAGGCAAATTCTAATTAATCTAGCTCTTTTTAACATATTAATTACTGTCACCATTATTATGTAAACCAGGAGCTCCTTCTATAGCCAGCTGCATTCTTGCAATCTCTCCTGTCCAAGCCTGGTTATGGTGTACAATAAAAAAATTTGTGCCTGGGTAGCTGAGTTGTTAGGTTTTTTGTTGCAAGGATACAGTCATTTATGAAAATGACACAAGATGCTTCTAAGAATGCTTTTATGAAGATAACCTGCCTTTCACCCCTGCTGACCTCAAGGAAAATCTGTGATTTGTCTAGAGGCAAAAAAAGATGAAACATGATCAGAATCCACATTGTAATTATGAGGGTGGCTGTTGCAATATTTTCTGGTTTTAAAACTCTCTCTAGTTTTAAGATCCAAATCTATAAAATATCTCAATATTACACATATATTATATAAATTATATACATGGGCATATATGTTATACATATATAGGTACCAATACTTTATACATGGATGTTTCATTAATACCTCTTAGCTAATTAACAACTGCAAAAACCTTAACAAACAAAAAAATTTGAGTAATTTTGATATTGCTCCTGTTTATATCATTCAAAGGTTTTTTGAAGGATAGATTTCATCTAGGCAATTGTTATTCTGAAATAGAAGGGATTGTGGTAGCATCTGCATTAAACAGTAGGCAGGTACTACGTTTTCTGTGCATTTCTGATGGCCCTTCATAAGTAATAAGAAAAGATATTTAATATGTAATTTCCAAGGTGTAAACCTTGGGATTTATGTCTCCTCACTACCTCTCACTACCACACTTGAACTTGTGACATAAAATGAACATGAACTTTGTGGATTTTACTTATTCATTGAAATTCTGCTTCTGGATTTCATGCACTCTTCAGAGTATTATAACGATTGCTTTCCTAGCCTACTATTTTTAATGTTTTTAAAAAGGTATGAATGAATTCTGTACTTAATTGAAAAGCACATCTGATTAGAGAGGAGGATAGAAAAAGTATAGATATGATGACTAATTTCCTAATAGAAAATACAGAGTTTGTCCCAGGTACAAAATTGTTGCTAGAAGAATAGATGCCAAAAGATTGGTCTGCTCACCTGTTTGTAAGAATGGGGTGAATGTTCCCTATACATTTTTTCAGCTACAATGTCATACATAAATCTAAGTTCAAAGCTAATCTTAAAGTTTTGCTTTCATTGTAACTTTGTTTTATATTCTAGTCAAAGTGGCACTCATATTAAGTACTTAGCATATTTTATTTATTCCATGAATGTTGTAACTTATGAGAATTAAAATTAACTCTCACAGCAAATTGTAAAACTTGCATCACTAAAAAAACAAAATTCGGATTTAGGCTATTTCTGTATGACTGTGTGTACCTACCTACAGACACATACACAGTCTCCACGCATACATTTCTCTGCACAGCCAGATTATAGAATGCTTGATACTCCAGGATGCTTGATTTAAGATGTTATCTAGTTGATAGACTGGTTTCTCATCTCATTGCATGTATGTAATGACTGAGTGAGGGGAAACCATCATAACAAGGACAATCTTTTAAACACTAAAAACTGGTAAATGTATGGAGGTGGAACTTTTCTGAAAAAAAAAAGGTTGGAATCTTAGACTGTCCAGGTTTTGGGCTGCTGAGAAGGATGGTCAGAAAAAGCATTGCTGTAGGCTGAAGGGCACATGATGATCCTCTGCATGGAGAGTCAGCCATCCACATTCACACCTTCTGCAGATGCCATGCCTCCAAGTTTTCTCTCATGAAGCAAGCAGCACACATTCCATTTTTCACTAGGGTCTTTCTAGTAGACTTCACTGGTAGGAATCATGGTAGGCTACTATCCTTGAAGAAAATAACATTGGAAAAAACTTATCTATATAGCAACTTTAAGAAATTCCCATTATTTTTATTTATTTGTGGTTTGTGTAGCTTGGGAAGTTAAATCACCACCACCTTGTGGAGGGCTGTGTATGAAAAGATGATCCTTTATATTTCTTCAGTCTAACACTGTAAATCTGTCTCAGGAGAAATGCAAGAGGAGAAAAAGAGAGCAGTGGCTAGCATGGCAGGCAGAAGTGTTTTGGGGAAGGTGTGCAGCAGCACCCAGGAGGAGATGGCAGAGTGCTGCCAGGAGTGCAAATGCTGGTGTGGGATTTTTCTGCTACACACCTGAACTGGGGATTGGAAAGCTAAGGCAAGGATTGAAAAATTAAGGGAAAAAAGTAGGACCTATCTTTCACTTTCTTCAGCTTCTAGTTGTCATTGTATCATGGGATCTTTCATGCACATCAGCAATGACAATCAGAGCACAATGGCAGCTGAGACAAAGACCAGTTTTTTCTGAATATTGAGAACCATTGATAAAGTCAACAGCTATCGTAAGTGCAGCTACAGATACCGTCCCTTTCCAAGGTGTGAACTTTCCAAGGTGACTTCCCAAACTTGTCCATGACAATATAAAGAATCCTGACAATATCAAATGCCCCTGAAATTGCTCCAAATGCATTAATGACTTTTGCCATGACTTGACTACCATGTACTGTTCATAGGTGCTACCTGATGTATGTTTTTAAAGAATCCTTGACTTGCTGAAGAAGGAATTTCGTGTATACTGATAAAATCTGATGAGAAATTCTGTGAAATTCCAGTGTGAAAGAGTATTTTGTCCTATCTGAATTCTTTGATCTATTGCATCGCCTGCTGTATTTTCTTTCATTGATAAGGTCCCGCTTGCCATCTTTTTATCATGGATTTACTGTTCTTATCTTCTTTGTCCCCCCTTAGAGACAGAATAATAAGTTTCAGGCTTAAAAAACTGAGTTGGCATCTGTTGAGTCATGTTATATTGCAGTTTGATCAGCCCATGATTACTTCCATCTTCTTTTTGCCTCTTAGGGCAATAAAGAGGCCTCAATACTGAGGCTGTTGCTGCTCAAAGGAAACGGCAGCCTTTAATATAGTGTGAGCAAGGAAGTAAAGTGACTGGAAAACCAAATCTCATTGGGGAAAACAAATGTAGTTACTGACCCAGATACATATAAGAAAACTCTGCCTCTTTCCTTAAAACATCAGAGACCCAGACAACGAGGGAATATCTCTTCAGTATGATACAGAGACAGCTTTCTTCACATAAAGCTATCCTGGAATAGCCCTAGGATATTCTTGTTGCTGCATACCTTTTGAGGAAGTAGAGTTCAGCACAATTAAGTGTATCAGTAATAAGGCTGAGCAAGAAGAAACACATGATCTGCAGGAATACAAATATCATTGAATATTCACATCACATGGATAAAATCTTTATACAAATAAAAAATATAACTGCTACTCAATAAGTCAGAGGCTTCAGGGTTAGAATCATTCTTCTCTTAGCTTTGAAGGGAATTCATTGTGAGCTGAGAAGGTTGTCTTATTTGAAATTATTCATGTTCATTATTCCCATGTTACTTTGCAGTAAAATTGAAGACATATGTCTCTCGGTGAAGCACGCAGTGTAAATGAGCCAGAATTTTCTCTTTGACACTTTTTCAAGTATTCATATAGACTTCTAAAGTAGACATGGGTTTTTTTCTGCTTCTAAACAGTACAAATAAATCAAAAATATTGAAAAAGAACTGTTTCAAAATACATCTTTTGAGAGATTAATAGTCTGACTGAACTCGACATGCACAACTTACATGATGCTTCCAACTGCTTGGCAGGAATCTGCCTCAGGAATAAGATAGAATTTTAGCCTCTGTAGAGGAAATACTGAAAGTGCAGAGAAAACCTTGGCAAATCAAAAGCTTACAATCTGTCTTGAAAAGGGTAGAGAAAGGAATAAACAGGGCAGGTACAGATTCAGAAGTGACTTTAAAAAAATTGTAGAAGCAGAACACCTGAAATGCAAGTGAAGAACATAACATAGAAATTCAGCTATTCACTCAGTTTTATGGAAGAGAAATCTAGGGCGGCAAAAAATAATAGCTTTGACTTCATAAAAAGATTATGGTTGAAATGTTTGGAGGGGTTTCTTTCTTTTACATAAGTTAGTAGAATAGTGGACAATATACAACAATTCAACAAAGAGACAAATTGGAAAGCTAAGGGCATAAAAATGTATCTGCTATTATTAAGCATCATAAAAAGACAATTATTAGAAAAATGAACATATGCAAATAATGTAATTTGGATTATGTGATTTGAAGTGCATTAGGAGAATTAGCAAATGAATGAACCACACCACTGAAAGTTTGTGTTTGAAAGGTCATTGAAAGCTAAGAATGAATCAGAAATATAAATGTACTACTGGGTTTCATGCACACACAGAATTCCAGCCTGCACAGGCTGGAACCAAATGCTACTATGTTCATCAATAAGACAATTTCTCATTAGTGAAACAGCATTTACTGTATGTTGGTTAGTCTTAAGGAATAAAAATTTAAAATTCCTATGACTGCACTCTAATAATGACCAGACATATGAGAAAACAAACAAAAAGTTTTTAAAGTTAATTCTATTAAAATAAGAATCAATAGGTTGAAGAAAATGACAGTCTAAAGTAATCTATATTTAAAGACAATTCTGTCTGTTAAATTGAGTAAACAGAAGTGCAGTTGTTAGAACCTAAATTTAGATTATTGCAGGTTGATTTAAGACATACATTTTCTGAGTGTAACCAATCATAAATTACTAAAGGAATTTGCAATTTCTCCTCTCCATCACTTAGTTTTTGAATCCAGATTGCTCATCTAGTTTTTAAACTCTCTTTTAAAGAAGTACTATCAACCTGATTGCAAAGTACCTACTCAAATGTTAGAGTTTGTATGCAAGTTGAAAAAAGTATTGTTGTCACAAAATATCTAAAACCTATAAAACTCTGGAAATCTTGTAGGAGCTCCAGCCTTCCTCTACTAAGAACCCTGTACACTGCTGTAGCATTGCCACCTACCTGTCTACTCAGAAAAAGGAGAAAAATCCTAGAGAGGTGCAGAACACAGAGAATCTGTCTCCTAAGGGAATAACTGCTGTTGCTTATTCTCATATAAATTCTAACACAAAGATTTGCATGACTACATATGTAAGCAGTACAAGTCCTGATTTCAAGCACAAATCTATGCTTGTTTTCATAGCTGACCTGTTTTGGTTTTATTTTTTTTTCTGTTGCCTTTAATGTACTTTCTCTATAGGAACAGCACAGGAAAGAAAACCTCCATTTGACATCCAGTAGAGGTCTTAAGGTCAGAAAAAACCCGTGTCTCTGCCTCTTTTCATACTTAAAACTACTAACAAGGTGAAATCCCGGGCTTTTTGATAGGCTCAACCTTTTTTCAATAAATCACTGAAAGTTTTTAATACAAGTTAAATACAAAAAATGAAAAAAGCAGAGGACTTCATGTTTCCGTGATGTACTTCCAGCTTTAACTAGTCATAAAATCAAGCACAGTATCTGTATGGTGACACCTTCAGAAGGAAAATAAATAATAAAATTTTAATAAAGACCTTTCAAGTACCTCAAAATACTATCCAAAATCTGAAAAACTATTAAAGGGATAATTACTGGTTGTAAAGTATCAGCCAAGACACAAAAGTTTCATAAAGTCCAACTTTGTTTTAGCAGTTATATCTTGGAGATTCTGTAGTAAAATCCAGAAACATTTCTGGAAACATTCCCCCTCCTTCTTCCATGCACTTCCCAAAAGGAACAGAGATCTCAGATATATTAAAATGATATTAAAATGAAGCCTGTGAGCACATAAGATCACATAGTAGCCTCTAGCACCTATCTATGAAGCATTCACAGTCATATTTTTGCATTTGAAAAGTTCATATTTTTTGGCTTAACAGATTACATTTCTGTTTTCCTCTATTCCACCTCACCTCTTCTTTTTTATTTTTTCAATTATTAATTTGCTAAACATTCTGAAAAATAGGCTGCATTGTCAGTTTGTGTTGCAGATTATGGTTATAGATTTTTCTGCCTCTGTTTGTAACTAAGGTAACATCTCTCCACATTGTCCTTTGCAGAAGACTGCAATGATCTCTAGAAACTGATTTTCTTTTTTCCCCAAAATAAAGTTTTCCTAGGGCTACTTTTCACAATAAATAAATAAAGAAATAAGGAATATATATTGTCTTATAAGCCACTTTTTGACCCTGATGATTTAGAAACTGCCTTAGAAAATGATCCAAATGTAATTCTTTGAATAAAACACCCATTGTTTTCCACATTGCTGGTATCTGTCTTATTAATAGTTTCCAAAGAATTCTATTGCTGATTTTGGCTTACCTCCAGGTCTGTCATAAATCTGGGTTTAGGAGTGACATTCTAGCCTTGTTTGACTTCTTGCATTCAGATATTATTTACTTAGGACTCACTGAAGGTTTAGTACAGCTATTTACAACACTTTAATTTTGCGATATTTTTATTGTGTTACTGCAGGGCAACACATGCTATCAGCACAGAGCTGAAAACTAATACCTGAGAGGCTAAAAAATCAACAGTCTGCTTTATTATCGTGAAAATAATCTTTCAATTTTCATAATCATAAAATGGTTTGGGTTGGAAGGGGCCTTAGAGATCATCTAGTTTCAACCCCCCCTTGCCATGGGCTGGGACACCTTTCACTAGACGAGGTTGCTCAAAGCCCCATCCAACCTGGCCTTGAATTATCTTTCTTGAAAGGATGATGTTCTTTTTAAACATGTAGGCTATCATTCAAAAAACAAAAAAAAATTTGGGTAGAGAGTGCTAGGGTAAGGAAGGCACCTTCCTCCGTGACCTCAGTGACTGAACTAAAATCCAAATAAAATCTCGGTGATTTTGTACTGGTCAGTTATGAAATAGGATGTCTGTCCTGAGAAACAGAAATATATGTTATGATTGCATTTCAGATACTCTAAGTTTTGATTTTATTTGCCTTTCCATTGGGTATAACTTCATATTTTCCATTTAAGATAATTGATCAGGATAAAGCCTTATACAGATGAACTTATGTTGGTAAGGATCTAGTTTTAGGACACTTTTCTTAACTCCAGTGCTTTCTAAAATTAAAATAATTTTCAATCATTAAGATATGACTGTCTAGAAATCAGTTTCACGAAAGCATAAAATCTGTCAAACTTTTTGCCATTATCTTTATATCCTTGGTACTCAGTGATCAGCTTTTCAGGAAGCAGCTTCTACACAGTCCCAGTAATGTATATTTTCATATATATAAGTAGTCTGTGATGTACCACACATGCTACATTGCACTTGGCAGTGATCAGCCAATACGTTTTCCACAAGCAGGAAATAAAACCTTGCTTCAAGTAGGTTCATTAGTGAGTAGCCAGAGGCAGGCAATAAGTAGGTAACACACATCTACCGGTGCCTTCTCTAACAGTTTGAGTGCAATCATGCAGTGATTTCAAATTTTTTATACAATCTGAGATTAAAATGTTTCTGGGCATCTTTGCAGAAATTATTGTATATGTTATAGATGTTTTCAGTGAATTTTTAGTAAATCTTGACTATCCCACACAAGCTGCTGTTAACACTCATGCTCAAAATGAGCCTTTTAGGGTCCTTTTTCATTTCTGTCAAAAAGAAAATATTTTCCTGCTATTCACACATATTTTGCTTATATTTATTAGAAAAAAAAACAACTGGACAATTAATTATTTCTAGCCTCTAGAGGTATGAATATTGATATATGTATTTTTATGTAGTATATCTTATATATGGGAATAATCCCTTCTGTGATTATTTGCAAACTCTTTTTCTCCAAATTGATATTGCTGCAGAAATGTTAGGATTATTTTGAGAGTAAACAAAAAATCTTTTATATTTCCTTCTCATTTGGATATGCTTTGACCTGGATACTTAAGAAAAATTAGAAGTCTCATGAAATGCAGGGTCTATTGAATGGACCTGCCCATAAATGTCGCTTGAATTTCGCTACTGCAAATGTTTGTGTAGTCACTGTGAAATCTGATTTCATTCTACCTCTTCCTAAAAATACATTTGCATGTACATTTACATCTTTTTTTTACCTTTGCCTGAATATATATGTACACATTTTTACATTACCTCAGACTGCTTATCATAATTCAGTTTTAAAATATGTAGAAGTGCTATATCAAAAGTACTATTAATGATGTTGGAGAGCACGTTTACATTTAAATTTAAAACCTACTTCCACTAAATGTACTGCACATATTCTAACAAATGAGATCTGCTACAGAATTATCTATATTTTACTAACTGGTCAGTTATTGTCCACAGATCCTGTTAGTTCAAATAGGCATCATGAAGCATGTAAAATACTAGAAAAAATTTTATTTGCTACAGGAATTTTAGGTATATAAACAGAAATGCAGACATATGGGCAGAGGGGAGAAAAAACTCATGCATATAACTTGCATTTATTTATGAGAAAAAAAGTTATTCTGTGCATAGTCAGGTTATGTGTAAGTGATATGCACTATAATCCATGGCTGTCTGCAGAATTTCGGACATGCATCTGAGACCAGAAGAGATAAATGTCCTGTGAAAAATTGCCAGCTAACCTCTGTTAAAAGTCCATCAAGCAAGCAGGTTTTTACTGGCATTTTATGCCTCTGAGCTTCTCCTCCAAGCATTTTTTTGTTTTACTGATTACAAAATTTTGGTTATGCAATACTGAAATCAATGGCAAAATTCACATTGACTGACATAGCATTGAATCAAGGCTTTATTGCTTAGAAAAGAGTGACAATTATGTCGTCCTTCATACTGCAGTCACGGAAAACAGCCATATAACATGCCCCAGGAGCCTTTTCCTTGGGAATTAAATCCGATCTGAAAGAAGGTCTTACAAGTGAATGTCTTTTCATTCTGTATCTCAGCTGCTTTGTTGCAGCATCTGTTGAAACTGCCATTAAAGTGCCCAATCTAACACCATTTTCTGTAGTGGTTTGCTGAGAAAAGTTAATACAAGCACACAGCCATTAAAGATTAATGTTTTGGAGTTATTAGAAACTTAGGTGTTGCACCATCAAAATGTACTTTAGTCTCACAAGTAACTTTTGTTTTCCTACCTGTGACTTTTTTAAGTGCAGGTCTACTTTGCGTGTAAACAATCTTCCATGTTATTGTATGATATGTAAACAATCTTCCAGGTTCACATATGTATATATAAGTACATATTAGGTCAGCATTCGCAGAATCTAGGTTAGATAAGCACACGATGGTCTCACCCAACTCCATACCCAAGCTTTCCTCTGTGGAGAGCAGAGTTCAGTAATCCATAAAAGTGAGGATGTCACTGGCGTTCTGCCAAGCAGGGATTTAGGATCCTGGTAAGAAAGCAACTATATCTTGTATTCAAAAGCACACCTGGATCCTTGAATTTTGGCCATGTAACTATCTTGTCATGCACAACAGCAAAAGACAAGTTGCATTTATACAGTTTGAAGTCAACTTGTTACATTGTGGAAGAGAATTAATGAATTAGTATATCATGAGACACAATATTTTAGGGAACCCTTCTTGGAAAGTTGTTAGTCAGACTTTAAGAATGGACTCTACACACAATTGATGATTTTTAATAGCCATAAGTTATTGGGCATTAACTGAATTTTCAGAGATGTGTCTGCCAGTTTGATCACTCTTCAGCTAATAGAGGTAAAAGAAACTTTGCAAGACAGTTTTGTATCTTGTATCAGACAGGCATTGAAAAACAGCAGAAAAACGTGTACGTATTTTCATTCTCTCACTTCTGAAAAGCCACCGGTCAAATCAGTTTAAAATACATTTAGTAAATGAAAAAGAAATGTTGGTTTTTACTTTTTAATAATGACATATTTGGCTGTGCTTCAAGCAAATGCAAATTAAGCAGCCAATTTATGAACCCTGCCATAAGTGGGGTTTTTTTAAGGGAAGATATAATGTATTTGGAATACACTCATACTTCTCACTATTATATTATAAATTTTCTGAACATAAATTATTCAAAAACATTAGGACATTAGTGTAATTTAACACTTCATGTGGCAGTGCATTAACATGGTGCTCTGGACTCTAGAAAATATGAGATAAGAACAAAATGATTTAAGACAGTGTTGCACTGAACTTCAAAGGATTTAATACCATCTGATCAAGGTGAAATTTTTTAAAAAGAATATTTAGTTGCCTTTTGATGGAGATGCTAGAGTCAAATAGTACTAGTGATCTTTCCATTTAATGGTGTCATGACAGAGTCAATGTGATATATTGAAGGATTTGTCCAATGATGATCAAAAATTCTATAAACTAGAGAAAATCTTGTCCTGTTCTTACTAACTTGTTAAAAGTAACACCAATAATAATAATAATAATAAAGTTCATTAAAAGGGTCTGTGCAGAGACCCACGGTCATAGTCTATATAAATAAAATATTGTCTGAGGCTGTGATGTCTGGATTTGAATCTAAACTCTTAATGATCAAAGTTAAGGGTAGAACAAGCTGATTGAAGATCAGACTCAGAACCAGAAGTCTCATCCCAGATTCTCATCCCAGATCTCTCCCCTTCAGTTGTGTCATTCACAATTTTTCTATAACTCCAGCAAGATATAGAGCACATACCTCAAATATGCTTTTATTCTACTCTCCTATAACCATCTGTTTTTATTTATGCTAGAAAGCAACCATTTGTCACTTATTTCTTCAAAACTATTCAGTAGAATTAAATGTTGTTTGAATTTTTATGCCTTAATTTGCATTTCTTACTCTCTGTCTTACAATAAGTAAGTCACGTGTAAGGAAAAGAAGAGGATGGTGGAGAAGAGAGAAAATGGAGCTCAGTTCCATTCCATCCTGAAAGCATGGTGCTACTGTGGCCAGAAACTCGCATTCTGTAAAAGTAACAGTTCCCTTCTTGTCTCAGCAAAAACAAAGTTGAATCCAGTCTTGGAAAAAGAAACAACATCCTGGTTTTTTTCCTTGGAGGAAGACCACATACTTTCAGCTTTATCAATGTCCTCACTGAGAGGATTTGAGGGTAATCTACACAGAGTGTTCTTTTTATGTAGCAAAAAAATTCACAAAATTGGAACAGCTCGAGCGGACTTAATGAAAGATTATAAATCTATATGGCTTCTGCTTTGTTCTTCTTCAGCTCACAGCTCTGTCTGCAAGGATTCTCTATCAGAAATATAGCTCTAGCAGCTGGAAACTCAGCAGGTTACAGTGAACCCAGAAATACTAAAACCAGCTATATCTGCTATATGTCTTTCATCAAATTTAATTAATTTCCCCAGTGGAATGATTTCAAAGCTACATCAGTAATTCAGGTGATATTTATAAGGCCTAAGAAAGCTGCACTCTGAAGGTATTTGTTAATTATGGACCATAACTTCCTCATTTTTTTTCCTGATGTGCAATCAACCTGGATTTGTCATGTCCTTAATTTTATGGCATGTTAGGCTGCTATATAGTATTAAATAATGTGTGTCTAATTAATGTTCCTTGATTTCATCAACACACATGAGCTTCTCCTGGCACCTTTCTTTCTGAATGAGTGCAACAGTATTGTTCAGGTTTGGTACATAACAAAGTTTTTTATTTTTCCTTGACACACAAATTCTAACCTTATCTTGCAATGTATAACTACTGACAGGGTCCTTAAATAAAAAATGAGACTGCAGTTCCATGACAAAAGACCAACTAAGAATACGTGCCAGTCACACCTGTTTCGTTTCCACAACTGTAGAAATTTATTTGTCACAAAGATGATTATTTTGATCATTGATTCATTCTACTCAGGAAAATAGAGAGTATTAAACAAGGACATTAAAAAGCTGGGGATGTGCCTCTGTGAAAGGGTAATTATCTTGATGCATGTTTTACTCAAAACTGAATGCAATGTGGCCTTAGCCATACACTACTTACACTGATGCACAGAAGAAATATATTTGTTCCAAAATTTTAATTTTAAACTCCTTTAAGAAATGTAATTTGGGGTGTTTACCATGATCCTGATAAGTGTTACTGTTAAGTTGCTCACTGAAGTGTAACTAAGGGTCCCCTGGATTTAGGAATGCAGGTCTCCAACAGAATTCCAAGGGCCTGGATTTATATGGTGAATTCCCTAAACATCACGGAGGCTCACATGCTAAAGCTGGCAGTTGTAGCCAAAAAATCAAAAAGCTCATCTGAATGATAAAGAATCCACATAAGTACAGTTTAATCCTTCTCTGCTTGAAAAAAAAAAAATTGTCATAGGTAATGTTCTTAAATTTTTAAAATTGTTAAGTCTGGAATCTCTACATCTTATTGCGGGTGTATGCTGAAACCGCAGGATCACAGAGTGATTTGGGTTGGAAGGGACCTTAAAGATCATCTAGTTCCAACCCCCCTGCCATTGGCAGGGACACCTTGCACTAGACCAGGTTGCTCAGAGGTCCGTCCAACCTGGCCTAGAACACTTCCAGGGATGAAGCAGCCACAACTTCTGTGGACAACCTGTTCCAGTGCCTCATCACCCTCACAGCAAAGAATTTCTTCCTAATATCTGATCTAAACTTACTCTCTTTCAGTTTGAAGCCATTATACCTTGTCCCATCACTACAGGTCCTGATAAAAAGTCCCTCACCAGCTTACTTGTAGGCTCCCTTCAGACACTGGAAGGCCACAAATATGTCACCTCTAAGCCATGTATTTTCCAGCCTGAACAATCCCAATTCTCTCAGCTTGCATGCAGTGCTTTCTAAATTCATCAGCACCAAGGCTACTCAACAAACTGGCACCTCAGAGGTTAGATGCAAACAAAATTTTGAGAATAACCACTGTACACTATTAAAATATTTTCTTTCCAAACTTACAAAGATTTGTATAAAATTTAAGCTATTTTAAAGGTAAAATGCATGGTTTTTATTAATTCAAAACGTGATCAGAACTGCTCTTTCTGTTGTATATATCTTTAAATGAGTGAAGCTGTATAGAGACACATATCTCCATGTTTTGTGGCTGATTTCTTCTCCAGTTTGTGCCATTTCTCGTCACACTGGCTGGTACAAAATCCTGTGAATATATTAATCCCTCTGTATCAGAACTAAGCTGATTGCTAGCTGAGGCTTAAGAAGATAGTCCCATTGTAGCAGATATGTGCTGACAGTACGTATCATCAGAATCCCCACAGGTGTTTATTGTGGGCCACGTGCTTGCAGGCTAATGCAATTTTTCCCAATTGAACATAGCCGCCTGTGATAAACACACCCCACACAGC
The DNA here is from genome assembly GCA_013400975.1 of Atrichornis clamosus. Taxonomy (NCBI): domain Eukaryota; kingdom Metazoa; phylum Chordata; class Aves; order Passeriformes; family Menuridae; genus Atrichornis; species Atrichornis clamosus. Next base: position 47,084 of record WBMZ01002691.1, on the reverse strand, counting down.
AGAAAAAAATCCTCTATCAGATCTCCAAGCAGATACAGCCAGTTGCTCCTTCTGAACAAATATTTTCCTTCTCTGGAGTTCCAGTGTAGTTCTGAGAAGATAAGTTTTTCTGGGGCATGCTGTCAGTTTGTGTCGGGAGTTCATTTGAGGTAAAGAAGTCTCTATGTCAGGAGAAAAGTGTTTACCAGTTTACCAGTGTTTACAGACAGGTGTTCTGGGTCAGCTGTGAATTTAATCAGAGGTGGTGAAGCAGCAGAGGCAAGGAATTTATTGTACATTTGTCCTTGGATTTGGAAGACTATTTGATTCCTCCTTTGAGAACCTCACAACACTATTGGGAAGTATTAGAGATGTGTAAGGGAAAGGAGAAGGATGAGAAAGTAAGACCTATGCACCACTCCATAACTCAGGTGGGAGAGGAGGAAGTGTTGCTCTCAGTTCCCAGGTGGGAGCTGGCAGAGGCTCCCATGTATCCCACAAATCACAGCTTTCCTCTTCCAGTGAGTTCTGCCTTTAGTTAATGCTGTGTTGATGGCCTCAGGAGGTCCCTCTGGCTTTCTTAATCCTACCAACAGATCCAAATTGCTTAGAAATAACACCATAATTACATTAGTCATACAATTTGACACCAGCATGCGAATTAAACTATGCACAGGCTTTTTTCTCCCTGTGCCATACAATTGTTATTTCTGTAATCAGAAGGCAGATATCTCGTTTAGCATAACAACTTGTGTTGAGAGATAAAAGTGCAACATTTTTAATTAATTACCATGCTAGAAATTTGAAATCAGATTTAAACATCTTTGACTAAGAAATTAACCATGATGTGGCTTTCTTCAAGTTATTTGTTTTAAAAGAGAGTGCTGGTGTACTGCAAATATTTTGTCATCCTTTTCACATACAATAACTTTACAAAATCAAGTTTTCCTGAGGCCAGAATCTACCAATAGAATACTTTCACATGGTGGGAGAAATTTATCCCAGACAACATTTCACACAGTTAATTGATTCTGCTTTTTCTCAGAAACATGATTTTGCAATTATGATGAATTCTTACCACTTTTTTTTCTGGTTTTAATGTTGTATTATAACAATAAAAAAATACTGAAATTTGCCTTTATGATGTTCTTTGCAGTTGGAAGTACTGAAGAAAAGTACTGGACCAGCAATATGCTAAGTTACTCCTAATGGTTTGCAGCACATTTTTAATATATTAGCATAACAAGCATATATCAATCATAACAAATTTGTTTCAGTTTTCTCCTTCTGTAAACTAAAGGAACTCAACTACAGCAGCAATGGCAAGAGCTTTGTGCAATACAATGGCTGCAAGGCTGACTTCTGCCTACATTACAACTTCTGCCATTGCTACAGGTAGTTTTGGATTATCCTGGATACCTAGCCTCTACGTGTTCTAACGTTGTATCCTTAAATGACAGATTGGATCCTGCAAATGTGATATTTATCCTCTGTTATTAATTGCTGCTGTTAATGCGGAGGACTTGAAAATGCAAGCAATAATTACAGAAGAGAACTCACTATTCAAAGCCTTTTATATGGATGATCTTGACAGTCCAAGTCTGTTGGCTTCTTCTTTTCTGAGCAGTACTTTTATGGGCAATATGTACAAAATAAATAATAATAATTTCCTGCAAAAATCATCACAGCACGTAGTCATTCCAAATTTACATACTTTGTTGATGATCTTATTAGTGATATATGAAGGTAAGTGTTAACCCTGATTAACCTGTTTTTAGAGAGACGAGACATTATCTTCCTACATCATCTTCACTTTCTTTTTCTTTATATTGAATAGGGATCAGAGGTGGATATAATGCTGTTGCATTCATAGCTAGTCAAATATGCCCTAAAGCAGGTGTTAAACATGAGAAAATTAATTTGTGTGTAAACATTTTTAAAGCAAGTTGGAAAAAAATGTAAAAAAGGTCCAGATAACAATTTAAACAGTTAACAATGTAAACAGTATAAGGTCCAGATTACAATTGTTATGCACAAAGTGAAAGATGGAATTTTTGAATGTATTTATGCAACCATTTTGAAATTTTAGTATCTGCAGTAGAAATATGTACAAGATTACTGTAAGTAATTATTCATTTACTGTCAGAAAATTACAGGACAATATATAATCCCTGACATTTGTCTTATGAGAAGATAAGTCATGTTTGTTTCTTCATGTAAGTGGCTTTATCTTGCAGGATACTAAAAGAACATTAACTAGTAAATGTGCTAAGTCATAGCACAAGGGGCATCCATGCAGTCAGGAGGAACATGCCTAGAGCTCAGCCTAAGCATGATGTGAGTGGGACTGACAGGACTGGGTGAAGAGTCAGAGTGTGAAAAGGCAGCATTTAGAAAGAAGTGACACTAGTCAAATACAATGTATTACTGGTCACTAAGCTGCAAAGTCCATGCTTTAACACTTGACAAATTAAAACCTTTTTTTGTGTATCTGTGTTGCTGAGGCAATTTATCACAGCATGAAGTTGTGTTGGCTATTCATAGTTCCTTTACTAGAGCAGTTGGATACAACTCAATAATAAAAATAGTTATATTTTATTCCTTTCTTTGTTCTTGTGGTATTTCTCATTATCTATGATTGTTAACAGGTCCTTCTTGTTTGCTTTTATGGAGTTTCTAAAGTAGAAATGAAAGGTCACTGTATTTTTCTTCCTTCTAGATACACCACTTTACTGCTTAGATGGCAGAAGGGAAATCATTGAAGAGCATGGGTTTAATTACTCTTACTTTCTGATTTAGCATAGTACTCACAAATTTGTTTATTTGATAAGACCCCAGATATACCAAGCACATAAAGGATATTTTTGTGTTCATAAAGCATGATATTTTAGATCATGTAAGACTAGGCATTTTTGTCATATTTATTAATTTATTCATACAATAGAGTGGATTAGTTTGCATTTCAAATGCCTCTTTCTCTTGGCTGTCTCTTCCCACCACCATCAGAGCCTTTATATTGCTATCAAAATGCTGAGTATTTCCCCTGTTTCTTGGTAGTTTAAGTAAGAATATTCTTAATTCTATGTCAGTTTTACAACCTTGCACACAGTCATCCTTCAGCTGATTACTGTTTCTTTAAGCAGAAGTATCAACATAAGAATAAATTCCTAAACTTGATGAAACCAAGAAACAGCAAAACTCTCTTAGCTAAATTTCAATTTCACAGGTACAAGCATTTTAGATATTAGGAATACATGAAGAAACAGTTCTGTTCTTTTGAACTAATTCTGTTTCTAGTATAACTAAATGACATGCTCCACTGCCCACGCTTCCTATGCCAAATGGATTTTCTCTTCAGCTTTTACAGTTTTAATATCTGTGATTTCTCAAATGTACTCCTATAATTCAGTATTTTTATTGCTTTCAGGGTGCCATCTGGAAGACTCTCTCCTTTTCTTTGGTCATCGTGCTAACAATTATTATCTAAGGTTACAGATGAAGAAAAAGTATGTTCAGGAGATAATTTAGAGACCAGTGGTATTAAGATGGGGAAAATAACTGCTGACAGCAACAGGCTTATGATTAAAAAGGAAAGAGTAGCTAGTGGTTCCCTAGGTTTTCTTGTTAATCGTCTGTTCACAGGGCCTTCCGTTTACTATCTTGTTCCTAATCTTTTCAAAATGTCAGGAAAACTTATATATGTCATAGGTTAAGAGTCCTGAACTACAACGAGCTTTCTTTCAGTACTTTAACAGCAGAAAGTTAACAAACCCTTACTTTGTGTTCTAGTTAAAATGTCAGACAGCACAAAATGCAGTTTCAAGAAATTATATGTACATGAAAAATTAAAAGAAACTGTGTAAAAAGAGAGACTCCTCAATACTAATTATTAAATCCCTGATCCCAATGGCCATTTTCTTTCCAAAGTGTTTACAGATTTGATCTTTTCTCCTAAAATCTGTTCTTCAGATCACCAATCTTCAATCATAATTTTTTAAAAAATCAAATAGCAGCAATAATCCATGTCATCTCAGTGAAGTTTATTAAAGCTGAAAGAAAGAAAAACTGGTCTCTGTCTTTCAGTTACTGTGGGAGAACCTAAATCCAAAAGCACAAAATATGTAAATACAGTCAAGTGCTTGGACATGGTTGTAGGAATAAAGCCATATGACGCCTTTCACATATCCCAGAAATCTGTAAGGTAGCATGGGGTTCAGAAATGGACAGCAGGAACAACTCTGTGGATGTCCTTCTCATTCCAGCTGTGGACTGGAAGTTGAAATAAAACAGCATCTTTGGATAGTCACCTTTATTCCCTACCCAGAATTTGATTATCCAGCTTCCACATGGTAGCACAGGCTTACTGCAGATACTCCCCAGGGACAAAAGGCACCTTGAGTTTTTCACAGACCTCTGTTGACCATATGTGTGCTATCAAACAGCAATGGGCACAGTAATCAATTTTATTTGTAATATTCAAATTTTTGCCAATTTCTTTTTTCAATTTCATGTGGAGCAACAAAGGAGAAAGTGAAGGAAAAGATGGAATGGTAGGGGGGCTTTGCAGAGAGGTTGATCAGTTTTTAATGGCTTGGCAATTTGTCTTTGGAGTAATTAGTATGGAAACACGCATTCCTGACAAATTAAATCATATATCTTTGATTTTTTTGCTCAGTAGGTGAGGCCATTAGGGCAAAAAGACTATCATACTGCCAACAGTATTTTTAGTTTTGACAAAGTTACAAATTAGTTGTAGAGACATAGCTCTGGTGTTATAGATTAAAACAGCTTATCATTTCATCTCTTGGTTTTGGATCGTAACTCAGGTATGGCCTTGTCAGTAAAAGGGAACTGCTGCTGCTGTTTGTGAGAAAAGTGCTGGGTTTTCTATGCATGCCATGCAGTGGCAATGTCAATAAGTCACTATTTCGATTAGCACTGGAGACACGTGTATGAAATGCTCCTGGCTGTGTGGACACACAAGCACTTCCCCAGTGTGCCACCACCCCTGTGCCAACACGTGGTGCTGCGAGATGGAGCAGACACCATGGCAGTGTCTGTGAGCCCAAGGACGTGGGGGCCGTGTGGTTCCAGGGTCTGCGTGCCAAAAGGGGCATGGGGTGTGACAGGTGGGGTCCCATGCATACCGAGGAGGCGCCCTGTATTTCAAGGTGGCACAATAAATATGTAAGCTCATGGCCCAATATGACCTTGCTTCTGACAGTCTGGGGTACAGCTATTTCCAGGGCAGCCTGTCAAACATGTTCGGTCTTCACAATATGGATTGTCTTCAAGAAAGCTGAGCTTTTATGTAGCTTGCTAAGAAGAAAGAGCGATTTTTCAGGAGTGATCGCATACAATAAGTCCTGTTCTTGGGAATAAAAAGGGAAACAAAGGGTGCTGACATTTGCAGGTATGTGTGTAGGAGAAAGAAGATGAATTTTGAAAGTAAATAAAAACTGAGCTCTTCTCAAAATACAGCTAGTGCTGTGGTTCTGTTTTGTAATTTGTTGTTTTGTTGGGGTTTTTTTTAATATTGAACCATAAATTGATACCTAGATAAATGACAGAAAGAATTTTTTTCCGAAATGCAGCTTTTGGGCTGCCCACTGCTTAGCAGTGCTATATGTTCCCCATTGCCTATTTGACAGAAGTGTGGATCTTTAGCTTCCTACCTCTTTTCACAGTACACGGATTTAACACTGCAAGTTTCTTGCATGGTTTTTATTGTGAAACAGTGAAATAATTTATTGAATAATTTATTGAGTAAGAAAACATAAATATACCTGGTCAACATTAGAATAAAAGATTTTCTTATTTTATATTACTGTACATTAATATTAAACTTTAAAACTAATATTGAACTAAAATATTTAAATGGTGCTGAGGTGTATTTTCTAAGACACATAAACAAAAATTTTACTTGACCTTTGAACAGATTCCTTACGTTGCTGTGATGTCAGTGACTGAACTACAGAAGTGATTATAAAAACCTGTGATTCACCTCTCTCCCAATATCATCCTATATCAGAATAGAGGCTCATAATTTTATCAGAACCAGCAAAAGCAAAAACTACTAAAATCTCCCATACTATTCTGCAGATACTGCATTTTGTAAAACTGTAAAATTTTACCAAATGAAGATTTAAAATTTAAAATATTAATGTTTAAGCTATATTGGTACACTAAGCATATTTACACCTCTAACACGGTAGCTTTTCCAGTGTCTTCTAGTTTTTGTACCATGATTCCTTTTTTACTATTTCTCTTATTTTTAAAAAATTAAATAAAATTGAATTCTGCTAAAGATGTGATAAACAGCACCTTTCCTAGATCAAAAAAAACTTTGAACCTGGTAATCTGCATATGGGGAAGGTTTTCCATATGCAGATGCTCCAGCAGTTAGCTCTCTTGAGAATGCATGAAAAATACATTCAGATATTTGCAAATGCAAGATTGCATGCATGCACCGTAAAACTTTGTTATACTCCTCCGTGAAAATCAAGACCTCAGTTTCTCCTCAGAGTCCTAGGGGATGTCTGTGCCAGGGTAGATAATTTCTGCATCCACACTGCTGTGATACACTCTCACACATGCCAGAAATTTTTTCACAGGCAACCCACAGACTCAAATGTGAGCTGTCTGAGAAGCACCCAGAGGTATGGAGAAAGGCAGAAGTAAAGAAGGATGTACCCGGTTTATGAACATTGTGAGACCTGGGCAGAATATTTATATTCTTAATGGCATGCTCTTAATTCACTTGCCCTCCTGTTCCCCGTCTACTCTACAACAGGCTGTATCCCTCTCTGACAGCTGAAATATGTGTCAGCGACAGCACTAATCCCCGCCACGCCTGCCCTCACTCATTGTTCTGTCATGGCAGCAATACCATTTCACTTTTGGCTGACATCCTAGCAGACAAAAATGTGCTATGCACCATCCATCTTTACTGTCCTTGCCGGTATGTGTCACGAGGGGTAGCATATCCTGAAAAACGTGCAGAACCCAAAACTGAGCCACTGTTATCTACAAGTGGATTTTGTCTTCCTTGGGGATACTTCTTCATATTCAGCTGTGTAACTCACCTTCCCAAACTCCACATGTATCAGAGAAAAAAGCCCCCACAGTTTTTAATTTAGAAAGCACAGCCATGTCCTTGTTTTGACTATATGATACCAGCTATCCCCATCATCTGCATTATGCTAGAATGAATATTGTACCGTTAAGATCCAAGAATGTTTCCAGCTGAAGAATGTACACAACAACGCACTTCCCAGGACTTGGACAGGTTTTTTTTTCTCTCTCTCTTATTTCAGCTTTAGAAGCAGCAGAACGAGCTATTTTTTCCTTCCCTTTTTTTGGTTTTTGGCCAGTTTTTTTCAGCTCTGTTTCTCAAGGGAGAGACGGAGGGCAAATTCTTCTTGTTTAGGTTTTTTGGGGGTTTTTTGTTTGGTTAGTTTTTTTAGCTAGACAAGGAAGTCTTCCTTGGGATATTTTTTTTCCGTTTCCTGGAACTGTTTCAACTGAGCTCTGATTCACAACACCAGATCACATCCTCAAACCCCGGGGGGTCCCCCTCACCGTGGGCTGGCAGAAGGGAGCACGGAAAGGACTACTGAGCTTACCCAGGTTTCCGTCGCGAGAGGTTTATAACCATACATTACTCATCTGCCTGTGCCTGCAATCATTTGGACTGTTTGTAAATAAAACAGGGTTTTTTTCACTTTCTTCTAAGAGTTTGCTCTCTGAACCTGGTAGGGAAGGGGTTATTTCCTCCTGAGTTTCTCTCAAACCAGCACAAGCCAGATATTAATTATTCTGTGGACATGTTTATTTTGCACATCTTGGAATGAGGGATTTATAGAATTTCAATATCTCAGCAGGATTTGGGGACCTGTGATCTCTTCAATGCAGTAAGTTTGAACACTGTTTTAATTTAGGAGACTTGTCAAATATTGAACTAATTATTTGAATGTAAGTAAAACAAATATGGAGTTTTCTGTGTTACTTACTGCACACAGAAAAACAGTTAGAACAGCCTCTATTTCCAGACAAACTTAAATGAAAAACCGTGCTGAAAGAAAACACAAATATACTTCAAGCTGTATTGCATCCCTCACAAATCAGAACTTGGGAATACCTTGAAGTAGCACTGGGTTTCTGGTAGGTAACTGACTCTTGATCTCGGTCAGAATCCACTTACATGAGCTGAAGCTAAGAAACACTTCTTTGTTCCGGTTTATGATTTTTTTTATATAATAAGCTCAGTCTTTAGATCTCTTTAAAGTGTGGGAGGGAAAAAAAGGCTTTTGGGGATAAAACCAAAATAAAAAACACCGTTTGAACCAAGAAAATGGTTGATTATCATTAAAGGGTTAATTTTCCATTGATCCTGGAGACTTTATGCTGGTGACTCAGTACCATAGTGAATGGCATAAAATGAAGTAATGAATGATGAAATGTGCTACAATTTATTGTTTCCCAATGTTATTTAATGTCTTTGTGGATCATTGTGTAAAAGGAGATTGAGCTGAGGATGGGAGGCAGCTGTTGCTAAGACAGCAATGCAGTCCTGCACAGAGCAAACTGAAAGGTGGTTGTAGCCAGGTGGGGGTCGGTCTCTTCTCCCAGGGGACCACTGACAGAACGAGAGGACACAGTCTTAAGCTGCACCGGGGGAAGTTTAGGTTAGACATCAGGGAAAAATTCTTCACTGAAAGAGCGACTGGGCACTGGAATTGTCTGCCCAGGGAGGTGGTGGAGTCACAATCCCTGGAGGTTTTTAAGAAAAGCCTGGCTGTGGCACTCAGTGCCATGGTTTAGTTGATGAGGTGGTAGGTCATAGGTTGGACTTGATGATCTCAAAGGTCTTTTCCAGCCTAGTTAATTCTGTGATTCTGTGACTCTCTAAATTCTGTGATTCTGTGTGACTGAACAGTACAGATAGCACAATGCCATGAGCTCAAGTGCAGCCATGATCTGTATTACACTTTTTCCATAAATACTGCTGCAAACATCACACAGTCAGATGGAATTTCCCATTGGAACACCTCCATTACAGGCCACAACACTTGAATTCCGGGGAGGTTTTGTTGCTAGATGCACTTTTTCCTTTTCCCTAAAATAAAGCAGCTTGGTTTGACAGCGACCACGTGAATGAGCAAGAGGCAAATGTAAAAGGTGAAAACCTTCTTTCTTCTTACTGGAGTTTACTAAAACTCCCCCTCAGTTAGGTAAAAAAAAAAAAAAAAAAAAAAAAAAAAGACTTAGTGTCCATAGTATTATAAACTATATGATTGAGTAGTGACAAGTGACAACACTGACCTAAATCTGATTTTGACACAGACTTGAGTGAAAGGTTACACTACCACTGAGAGCTTAAACTCTCATCCAAAGTTGTCTCCTTTCTTATATGAGCACTGCTTTTTCATTTTGATCTAGTTGCTTGAAAAACAGGAAAAAATATTTTAAAGTGTGGAATTATAAATGTTTCTAAGATTCGTAAGTAGCATCAGGCATCATGAGAACGGACTGTAAGGTTGAGGTTACAGTGAGGCACAGGTTTGCACAGCTGGCTGTAGGCCATTGGGTCGATGTATACCAGACCAGCATAAATATTTTTAAGGTTTAGGTGCATCTTTGGCTCTGCTTCCAAGCAAAAAAAATTATGTCATGATGTTAACAGCAGTGTCTGATAAGGAGCTGAACATGATGAAGCGAAAGATTAGGAGACAGTATGCTGGAACATTGTGTTGAATCACATTAATTTCTATTCAGAGGGATCATTCAGCCCATTGTTTATCTCTGACAATTTTTGTTTGTTGCAATGTGAGATTTAGGGATCTTATTTATTCTTAAGATGAAATAAAACAGCAATGCTAAGGCTTTAAAAATCTGCCTGCATCTTTCATCTCTCCTTGTACTCCCTTCCTCATTTTAAATGACAACCATGAGATTAGTGGTTTATGCAGTATGTCCAGAAGATTAATGTTTCCAGGTGAGCTTAGAGAGCTGTTTCATTTGAACAGCCACCACAGTTGCATAGGGGAGAGAAAAAAAATAAATGAAAGAATCCTGCAGACTAAAATCTGCAGGTACTGAGATTTAAGATAAGTCCTTGGAACTAATAGATAAGAATTTCAGACATGACATTTCTGAGACTAAAGAGTGTTTTGTTTTCTATATTAAAACAACTGGCTCCAACATCCACTTCAACACAATAATTTAACTCTAGATTCAGGAATTCAATATTCCTCAGTGTTCCTTTGCAACCTTCTATATTCAGAAATTGTGTGATGAAGATGATAGGCAAAACTTAACAAAAATTTTTGCAGTTGAAAATACATGCTTCTATTGCAAATGTTTTCACACAGACATATACAGAAAGGAAATGGAAAGTGCAGGAACCTTGGGAAGAGTTTTGCAACTTGGCTGAAAATTTTAATCTGGGATGGGAGTAGGGATTGTGCCTGTTTTAACTTCATGATAATGTTGCAGAAGAAACACTATGGCTTCCAATGAGACTCAGTGCAAAAATAAGGATTCTGGACTCCTTACAGGAAACTGATTTAAGTCCAAAAAGCCTTTGGGGAAGTTAATGTCCAGCTGGTGCTCACTCTTTTGTCTAATTCTATGCATTTCTTATCCCAACTGCAGTAGAGATTAGTTTCCAAAGCCTTTTTACAGGCATTTGTGGTGTGTGTTTATGTGCAGCTTGCTCAAAATAATCACATTTTGAAGAAATAAATTGGAAATCTCATGGTCCCATAGAAAAATTATGGGGAAAAGATTTAGTTCAGAGTGGAGAAGTTCTTAGTTGCTATGATTTCTGAGCCAAAATGACAGGTTTCCTTTTTCAGGTACTAGAAATCAATAGTTTTATGGCAAAGCTAGTGTAGACAGAAAATGTTACTGGGAAGCACAGAAGAAAGTGAATCCAGTTAAGGTAAGAGGGGGGTGAATATTTTTAATGAGAGCTTCACTAGCACTGTGTATTAATATGCAAGGTAATTTATACTTTTTCTTCTCTAAAATTAAACTGAAATACGTCCTGTGGTCCTTTTGGTAGTACTTTCAATATTAAGTCTTAATTTAATGAGTTTCAAAATAATTAATTTATTTTCCTAATAGGATTTCTAGTAACCTGTTATAATTTTTCCTGTTACTAATTATTTATATATGCAATACTATGCCATGGATAATATGCAGTACACCTTAAAACATTCGTGAGAGAACCTCTGAAACAGCATGTAAAGTATATTTGCATGCACAACCAAATGTAAATCTACAAAAGTAAAGAGCAGAAGTCCAATAGATTGCATGGAAAAGGATGATGTTTAATGTTTAAGAAGGAGTTTCTGACATGACTTGTATGATTTTGTTTGTTATTGATGAATGATGTGAATAGTGGTTTAAAAAAGGTTTGAGGGGATGAAGGAATGGGGGCATAATAAGGCCAAAACAAAGTTCATTTTTTACTGAGAAACACATTTTTTCATTAAAAAATACACTATTGTGATATATCAGCAAGAAGAACAGAGTAATAGGATATTTATGTAGTCAGTAAGGCTATTTGAAATTGTAGTGATTTCCTGTTCCAGCTGGTTCCAGTTAGGTTCTAACAAAATCAGTATGGGAAGAAAGATAAAATATCATGCTTTAGGACTTAAAGTAATCTTAAACTACTAAGCATTTTAGGAGGAGAATCATGCTGAGATGATAAGAGAATGGAGGGAAAATAATCTTATTTCTAACTAGTTTGAGGTTCTTGTGTCTCCTTCCAAAGCATCTGGGGCAGCTGGAGGCAGAAAATTACAGTATATGAACTATCAATCTGACAAGATATTGCATTTTCTCTATTTCTATCAACTCTTCTTATATTTTCCTTGCAGAAATGCCAAAGAAATATGAATAAAACAACACTGCACATCATTAATTTTGAAACTTGTCAGTGTTTCCAATTTTTAAATGTCTTGCTTTTGCAATAGACGTCTATGTTGCAGTTTGCTTGCCAAATTGAATTCACTGGGCAACTTCATGAACTGCCAATGAAAGAGAGTTACAACATGATTAGAACCTAAGCAATACTATTACATAAATGTTGCATTTGGCATAGCTTTTTTTTGCATATCACCTCCACAATAAAATTTCATTCCATGTGCCAAATTTCCATGGAATTATCTCCACTTCTGATGTCATTTTATTCAACCCAAGGCTATAATTTTAATAAAAATGGTAGGCTTTAAGTTAGTGAGGGCATTTTTCTTTATATACTTTTTATATTATTTTATAATAAAAAAGCTATAATAGTATTAAGGGAATATTTACAGTTTTTCCACAATAATGTATGAGCTAAATCTGTGGCTGTCCATCATATGATTTACAATGCTTGTGTTACAAAGACAAAACCTTTCAGAACTATATTATGTAACATATTGGATATAAGGAATTTTTTTCCTCATTGATGTTGGTGAGGCACTGCACAAGTTGCCCAGAGAGCCTGTGGATGTCCCACTCCTGGAAGTGTTCAAGCCCAGGTTGGACAGGATTTTGAGCACCTGATCTACTGAAAGTTGTCCTTTTCCATGGCAGGGCAGTTGGACTACTTGATGTTTAAAGCTCTCTTCAACACACCCTATTCTTTAATTCTATGCATCTGTAATATGGGGCACAAGTTTTCATAGAGTTGACACTGAAAAGATTCCTGTATCTCAAATGAAATGCTAGAAGACATGCTATGCATTTCCAAAGTGAGTTTGGAGCTTGAAAAGATTCTCCTCTATAGATCCCCTAATCCAGAAAATCTGGAACATGCAGATCAGAGGCAGAAAGATAATTGAACAGCTGGAAGTAGCTGAGAGTAGTTGTCATGGGGAGATTGGCTTATTCAAGTGAGGTGGGTTCAAGATGAAAGTTTAGATCATCTGAGAAGCCAAGAACAGTGAAGACATGAGGAAAGATTTCAGGTCAAAGAATGAGGATAAAATCAGTTATGTTTTGCAGAGGAATATTTTTGGAAAGGGGTGAAAGAGCATTTGGGGCTGCAGAGGTCCATTGCCATCTCCCCTGCCAGTTTCCTGTGATCAGTGAATGTCATTGTTCAAGACAGTGAAATCCACAGCATGACTCCTCTCTGAAATGTTATCAGCCTGGATGAAAGCCTCTAGCCTGTGGGAATACCCTCAAGATCAGATCTACCCTTGAAGGTTTTGACAGCAAAGATAAGGGTGCCAAGTGTACCTACCCCCCAGTGATGAATGTAGTGCCAAACCCTGCCAGCCTTTCAGAGAGACACACTGCCCTCACACCTACAGTCCCTTGAAGGTGTTTATCCACATTTTCTGGCCCAAATTATCACCTACTTCCTGTGCTCCCTGCCCCTGGTGAGCTAAGACCTTCCCAAACCAGGAAAGGCCTCAGGCTGCATCATGCAGAATGACACGTGCATTGCAAAGCATTTCTGTGGAAGCCATTCTGCTTGTGACACCCAGAGAATCTTGGCTACATTCACTTTTCAAGATGATGAGAAAAGGCACTTCACATGTAAGCAAATTTTGTTGGAATATCCAAGAAATATGATCAAGTGCAGACAAAATAATGTTGGTAATTTTTCACAAAATGTGGTTATTGTGATGGCTATTTTAGGCAAAAAATAATTTTTCATTATGTTTTTCTTAAGTAGACCCTCTGCAGGAGAAATAGTGAGAAGGACAAAAGGATTGGGGCAATGGGGACTGTGAACTCTTTCTTATACTACAGATTTCAATTGTCATGAAAAACTATTGCTAGGAGCATGAAGTTAATATTAGTAGGAGAGTTAGATGAAAGGCTGTGGGGCAAAGAAAGTAGCCAAGTATTAGAAAAGAGAGAGAAAAAATATAGTTTGAGGACGAGTTGAAAATTACTGAGGTTCAGGGCATGATCCCTAGAATAAATCATATTGAAATCTGAAAGTAGATGAGGGACTTTCATACTCTATCCCCACCACACTGTTTAATGTTTCTGCTTGGGGCTAGTTGCAATGCTGAGAGACTCAGACATCTAGTCAACATGAAGCTTTGTCTGAGTCTCATGGTAATAAGTATCTTTTGTTATCAGCAAAAAGCTGCAGAGAGTTTGTTAGCTGCAGCCTTGTAATGATTGTGCTTGATCTGAAAGGAGATGCTCTACTTTTTGTTTGTAAACAGTGTCTTTACTCTGATCAAGAGAAAACAAAGGTGATCTTTGCACACCTCACTGTATAATAAAAAAAAGCTGTAAATCATGGAGCAGTTCTACTTCCCACTAACAGCAATAGCAAGAAGGCAGAGTGCAAGCAGGGATTGTGATCATATGAGAGTCCCCACTTGAACTTGTTTGGGTTTTTTTGCTGGCTAAGCTTACATTAAAACTGTTTCTTTTTTCCTAAAGATAGAAGAAAGTTCATGATGTACTTTTCCCTTGCTTTCTTTTACCCTCATGACAACATTAATCTTCTATATGTGCAGAATATGTTAGTCCAAGTGTTAAACAAGTACCTGGTACATAGAAATCTTATTCTCTGGGTGGGAAACAGAAACTGAAAACTTGATTAAATTAAAATAATCTTTCACAGGAAGAATATACTTGCCTGCATCTATAGTTTGACTCTGCCAGGGTGAAGTACCTATGTGACAGCAGTTTTGTGGCTGCCATGGCATAAACCAGGCTGGGTGTTTCTGCAGTCAACACCTGAAACCCCACAGCTCTTACAGAGCTGGTCTGCAGATAAGTGGCAACGGCCACATAGTCCCCTTGAAGCTGAATCTGATTATCTTGCATCTGCAAAACAGTGTGGACCTTCCTGTAGAGGAACCCACAAGCCCAGTGCTGAGAAGGAGGAGTGGGCAGGATTGCTTCCTTCCCGTAGGAATCCCTTCCCAAGACATGCCACAAGAACCTCTGTGGTGTCTCTTCCCCTGTGGCCCAGTACCCCAGAATGACTCCTGCACATCACAGTAATTGATCTGCAGGGATCTGAGTGCCAGAAGAGAAGAAGTTTGTAAGGTCTTGGCCACAGACTCTTCCATCACAATGGAGTCCATGGGCAGTCTGTCAGAGGCCACAAATGAGCATTCCCCAGGCAGAAGTGATGCCTCTCCTTGGCCATGGACGTGGATCACTGCTGATGGCACAACCAATAGGGCCAGGAAGTTTGGCCCAGACTGTATTGTTACTTGGGGCAGGAGGTGCAGAATGGCAGTAAACAGATAGAAACCAAGGCAGACCAAAGCTGCATCTCGGCTGTGAGATGCATTGGCATCCATTCCGCAGCTGAGAGATTGCTGTCTCCAGGACTCTGAAGGAATGGTTTGTGATGGGCATACAGAAAAGACAGGATTTTCCCTTTTAGCTATCATCTGTCCTCACACCAACCCAATTCCCTGGGGAACAGAAAAAACTTTCCTGCAAGACAACGGCTGACACTTTTGCTACTGAATGGTGTTAAGAATGTAGCTTATATAATCTTATAGCCTCATTTCCTTTCAGCAGTATTTAATGAAAGAAGAAATGGTTGAACAAAGCAATTTCATATACTGTTCAACAAGCAGCTCTTTCTGTATGAAGCATTAAGAATAGCTGTCATCTTTGTACAAAAAGAGACTTCCAATTACTTCAGTACTAAGAGAAAATCCAGATGCAGCTGAGAGTCCCACAAATAAATTATTTTTAATACCATTATGGAAAAGGAAAAGGTGTGACCCAGACCTACATTTAATATTTTACTAGCCTTGAGAATTAATTTGAGTTTGTGTTCAATTTTTTTGAAAGTTCCATCTTTACAGCTGTGCAATTTGGGCACATAATGGAAGAGAACAGAGAGCTCTCCTTTCCTCTCTGCTTTTTTCACGTGCTAGAGATGGGGAGAAGGAACAAGATGACATGTAATCAATGGAGCATATAGAGAAAAAAGTTTATGATGTAAAAAAATGTCATATAACTTCATTAAAATTCCTTTGGCAGGCAGCAGGGAGATGTATAACACTAGTAGATGCAACAGTATAAAAGAAAGATAGATTAGTTTTAGCTTTGCTGGTGTTCAGTTATGCCATAAATCATAAGACTACAGGTTTTCTTTAAATTGCATCTACCTCTCAGGTTGCTTTGCCAGGGAATCTGTGAGCAAAGCACCAGGACTAGCTGATAGCACCTCTCCAAAATGGGATGTTCATGGCTGGAGGAGAAAGGCAGTCAGTAGTAGGAAATGACGATAGGAGAAAGGTAGATCATGCTGTGTTGAGTTCCTCTTTCAGACAAATTTATGTAGCCACTGAACACAATCTCTGTCCTCTATAATGATGTTCATGCTCTTTATAAAATTATTTTTTATCTTTTGTCATTTATCACTAGGTATTTTTCAGTATAATTACAAATAAAAACATCAAGCTTAAAATTAGATATATTCTGCTGATGGCACACAACACTGAATGGAATCTAAACCCTTTAACTAACCTCTGCTGCAACAACAGGAAAATATAGAACTGGAAATGCATTTATTTTTAAAAAGAAATTAATCTCATTTGATTCTGAAAGCATGCAAGATCGGTATGTTGCATTACAATGTGCAGTTGTCTGCATAGTCACTTTTCTATTCATAATGTTTCCTTAGCATTTTGAATTCCAGTGATGAATTTATCTTGAAGTTGATGTCTAAGTGAATATTTTTATTATACGTGCAGAGAAAATAATGTGAGAGTGCCTGGGCTGCTCCTTTCCCACCTAGAATTATGCAATCATAGAATCATAGAATGGTTTGGATTGGAATGGACATTAAAGATCATCTAGTTCCAAACCCCCTGCCGTGGAGAGGGACACCTTTCACTACACCTGGCTGTTCATTCAACAGGAGCTTGAACACTGCCAGGGATGGTGATGCCGAGAGGCTTTTTGCTTTTTGTTTTTTGCTTTTGTCCTTTTGCATAGTCCAAGCTAGAATTCCTGAGCTGTTTCAGATTAATAATATTAATAATACCCTATAATCTAGACAAAATAGAGCCACCTATGTCTACAGCTTTCCAAGTTTGAGAACATGCTATCGCAGAGTGACGACCGAAAGACAAACGTTTAATTCTGTGCCTTAATTGGAGAATCTTTGTAAACTATGTTTTTTGTTAGAACAGCGTATATATAGAGCTATGGGATAGAGAGAAGCCATCTTCATCTTTCGATCTTTTTCTTTTGCCATATTTTCCTTTTGCCTCTTTTCCTTACCCACACCCAAACCTTTTGTACAATGGGCCTTTGTTCCAGGCTGGGGGTGGGACTGCCCTTCTCCCGTTGGTATTTCGGAGAAGCTTTCGAAATAAACTTTTTGTTTTTTCCCTACCTTTATAAAATCTGCCTCCAGCTTCTGTTTTGTTGCTCAAAAGCGGGGGGCAGAACAAGGCAACAGATCATTTTGGCATCCAGAACTTCTCTGGGCAACCAGTTCCAGTGCCATTATACCATGTCCCATCACTACAGACCCTTGTAAAAAGTCCCTCTTCATCTTTCTTATAGGGTCCCTGCAGGTATTAGGAGGCTGCTATAAGGAGCCTCTGAAGCCTTCTCTTCTCAGGCTGAACAGCCCCAACTCTCTCAGCCTGTTTTCACAGGAGAGGTGCTTCAGCCCTCTGATCCTCTTGGTGACTCTTCTCTAGACTTGCTTCAACAGGCCCACATTCTTCTTGTGTTGGGGATGCCTGGACACAATATTCCAGGTGGGATGTAACGAGAGCAGAGTAGAGGTGCAGAATCACCTCCCTCGCCCTGCTGGCCATGCTACTTTTGATGTAGCCCAGGGTACAGCTGGCTTTCTGGGTTGCAAGTGGACATTGTCCAGTCATATCAAGCTTCTCATCCTCATCTCCCAAATCCTGTTCTCCATCCATTCTCTACCCAGCCTGTATTAGTGCTTGGACTGTATTAGCCTGGACCCAGGTGCGGGACCTTGCACTTGGCCTTGTTGAACATCATGAGGTTCACACAGTTTCACTTCTCATGCCTATTAATGTCCCTCAGGATGGAATTCCTGCCCTCTAGGGTGTTGACTGCAGCACACAGCTTGGTGTCATCAGCAGACTTGCTGAAGGTGCACTCAATCCCACTGTTCGTGTCACCAGTAAAGATGTTAAACGTCACCAGTCCCAGTACTGACCCTGTTGCCCCTAGGGTTAAAAGCAGAAGCTGAGGCGAAGTTAAGAAGGTAGGGAAAAGCAAAAAAACCCTTTATTTTGGAGATTTTCCAAGCAACCAGTGGTTACGGGGGAAGACTCCTCCCCCATGGCCCGACACAAAAACCCAGCATACAAACGGTTGGTGTATGAGGGTAAAGAAAAAGGAAAAAATCTGTGTGTGTACCGGCACAACACATTCTATATATATTAGGGTTTAGCAAATTAATATAGTTTACAAAGATTCTACAATTAAGGGATAGAATTGATGGCTCAAGTCCTCATGGCAGCTTTCTATTGGATTTCTCTGTTCTCTCTAAACTTTCGTTCTTCAGTCATCACAAAGCGATAACATGTTCTAACATGTTCACAGCTTCTGGAATGCTAAGGTGATGAAATGGCTCTATTTTGTCTGCGATATGGGGTTTTACTGACTAGGATTACAGCAAAAAGTTCCAGGAATTCTAACATTAAAACTAGTAAAAAAGCAAAAGCCCCTTGGCATCAACCCCTGAGTAATGCCACCTGTCAGTGGCCTCCACTAGTAAACCTACACATTTAATACGACTTTTTGAGTGTGACCATGAACCATTTCCTTATTCACCAGTTCCTAATTCATCAAGTCCATGCCTCTCTGAAAGCAATGTGAATGTCTGTGTCCCTTGTGAAGTTGTCTGGTACATATTAATGTACAAGTACAGTAGCTAATTTAACAGCATAAGGAGTGATACGTCTCTGCATTCCTTGGGGTGGAATCATTAACACAGGTAAATCGCTGTGCTGCAGCCGAAAAATTTATTTGACATGCAGTTTATGATCTAGTAGATGTAAATGTCTGCTGTGAAACCAGTGATGGATGAAGGAAGAGAGCAACTTATCTCACAAGATTTCCAGTCAGGATAGAAATAATCTATCTTATGAAATGTTGACAAGTTCAATTCTAATCTTAGTTAGAAAATTGAGGCTGGAATAGAGAGTGCTGAAAAATAATGGGGTGAAAATCTGTTCTAACTTTTCAAAGTATTTCCTACATCCATTCTTAACTTGCTAAAAGTACTTAGGGAGTAGCAGAGCTACTCAATCATTTTCATATTAACAGAAACACCCCCTGCACACAGCTTTTCTATGAATTATTTCCTGTGCTAAAGAGAATTTTTGGCTATTACTATCTGTATAAAGTAGATCACTGTTTTGAGATGTATTTGTGAGGGAATTTTAACTGATTCTGAACAGCTTTGTCACTGTGTCTCTTACTGTGTTACCTTACTGATATTTTTGATTGAAATAAAGGGAACACATAACAAACAGACCTTAGCCTTCTACACTACTCACCTTTTTTAAAAGTGGGTCTTGTAGAGCTGCAAATGTAGGTTTACAAGAATAATCATCAAGATAGTATTGATCTGTTCCAGAAGGATATGAAAAGGTTTTTAAAACCTGTTAATTTTCATATGCCTAAAAATAGTGACGTGGAATGTACCTCTGAAACAGTACCAGATGAGAGACATGAAAAATTTGTGAAGATTATGGCATTCTGAAGATTATACCACAACTTCAGGGTATTTCCCAAGAGCAGATTATAATTCTAGTTTTTTCTTTTGTAAAATCTCTCCTAGTAGTAGTAGGAGATGGTGAAAGTCAATATAGTCAATGACCTTAAACTGACATATAAAAATAGTGTGAAAAGGTCTAATTATTGCAAAGGTCACAGGATAAAATTCTTGTTCCAATTCTGTTATTTCCAGGAGGCAATGGAAATGCAACAGAGCTATCAAAATTCCTCAGTGGCTTTCAAAAATGCTTGGTGTTTATTTTGTTGATTTAATATTGAAGAATTTATATTTCTTGAAACAAGGGCATCATAGCTGAATTTTTAACAAAAATATAAGAAAAAATAATATATATTTATTAAAACACTTGCTTAAAATCAAGGGTGGGAAAGCATTTCAAGGAGCTATGAAAACTGTCTCCAATGTTCATCCAATTTCTGAGAGTTAGGTAAACGAAGAAAATTAATCATTTATGAAAAATTATGATTTAATAGTAATACAGCTCCTACAAAAGAAACTGCAGTAACATTTAATTCCAATATGCTTTATATAAAGAAGATTTTACTAAAATATTTTTATTACATAGTTCTACATAAAAGCTTTTCATTTCAGACCCTTGTATAATTTTGAATAAATGTTGACCTAACTCAAGATATCAAAAATAATTTTAATTTTAATTTTTAAAAAATTCTTTTAAATATTTTAAGTATGAAATTTCCACTGGAAAAATATTTTCTGTTAAAAAAAACTCTAAGGGACATACATTTTCAATGTTTCTGCAGTTAAAAGAGGTCAGATTTAATTTTTTTTAATTCATTTTTTGGGAAATAAAGGTATCCAGTCAATAAATCTCAGGCTTTTACTCCATCTTTTGAGATCAAAAATAATTTTTTAAAAAAATGAGTTTTTAACATCACTGTACTGGACAGTGCAGCTTCTTCATTCTACTTCTCTTTTCCCTACAGAGCACTCAATATCAGGTTAACCTAGACTTTACCAAGAACATGTGTTTTCTTGAAAGTCGCAATCACCACATTATTCTACGTTTAATGGGATATGATGTTCTGTCACAACAATTTTACACTGAAAGAGCTGATGATTTGGTTGACTATTACTCCTTTTTTTTATTAGTGAAGCTGAGAAGAAATTTAGCTGCAGCATCCCTTAAATTGCATAAAATTTGTTTCTTAAACAGAAGTTTCACATTATCTATGTGATTTGTTGTAATGTCAACTTTGCAACATTCAATCAGAGTGGAGGAGCTTTTTAATATCAGTTTGTGTTTATATAGACAGCTTCCTAAACTGAAGAAGGTATTCTTCACAGAAGGGTCTGTGCTTCTTTCTCCATGTGTAACTATTCTAGCAATCATGACAAGGGACATCTGTCTCCTGGTATGTCTTTGAGTATGATTCAAATGAAAAGACAAATTTGAGAACAAGCATGATTAATGTCTATATAAGCTTGACTTTTTTTTATATTACAAGGATAAATATGCAGGTAGAATATAAGTGAACTTTTAAAGTGTTCACAAGATTTCTGATCTTGTTGAGAATAACAAGTGCTTAAGAGAAAGCATTTGCAAAAACAGATTTTCTCTTTCTCCAAGGAGAGGTGCATTTGGGGTAGGAAATAGATACTCTCTAGTATCAGAGTTACTTTCTGAGTGGATAGTGAAGTAGCAGTTAAAGATCAATGTGCATTTCTTTACATCCCAAAGGGGAACTCTTCAGAACCATTGCAGTCCTCCACAACAGAATTTGACTTGAGATCATAGATTGTTACACCATTTAAGTTACCATCCATATCTTCTTCTGTAGTAGAACTACTACATTGGCTTCACCTTCATGAGTGGAAACTTGTGAGTTTAAAAAATGTCATTTCTCTCTGTTAACACTAACAGATATTTTGCCTTTAATCCTCATTCATTACAGTAAGAATGTTTAGGAAAGCTTTACAGCATCAATTCAGAAGAGGTAAAAACTAGACAGGTGTTTTAGGTATGCTGTCCATTTTCACTGCCTATTACTCATTTTCAGTGACTTGAAGGTGCCTTTGCAAACTTCCAGACATTTGACTTACTGATATCAAATGTTTGCTTTCAGATATCAACATGGCAGGAGAACCAAAACCATACAGACCAAAACCTGGCAACAAGCGGCCACTTTCAGCACTTTACAGGTAAGTGAGATTTCACTTCAATTTACTCCAGAACAATTTTATCAGAAAAATTATGGTAACCTGAAATGTATCTACCAGTGGCACTGTGCAATGTTTACCAAGATTATAAAGAAGTGCACAATAAAATTATAAATTTGTCATTTATTAAATCTGACAGAAAGACTGGTGCAGTGATCTGTGAAGCATTTATTAATACTCCCAATACAAGTACTAATGTCAATAATTTTTGTGGATTTTTTTTTTAAATTGAGTGCTATTTCAACTTTTAATCTTTATGCTTTAGTGCTTGGATATGGCCTCATTTTTGCTGACTTTTATTTGCAGCAATCAATGAAATAACTAATAATTTCAGAGCAACAAAACTGGTTTCTCATGGATTTTTCTGCCAAGGGTGACAACCAAGTTCTGACAAGATAGTACTTCTTTCTCAGCTGTTCAGAAGGGCCTGTATAGTGCCTTTCTCCTATTCCCAGGTGCTTTTTATCATAGAGCTTGTACAAACTTGAAGAAACATCTACTATTTTTTCAAAATCAATTAAGTTTAGTGAAGCATTACAGATTGTTAGGGCTACCATGCACACAGGTATTTCTGCTCAATAAACCTCACTTTCATAAAAGTACTACAGAATTTATGTTCCAGAAGTGTGAAAGGAATTAGGGTTGACTTCTACTGAAGTTGAAATGCAGATAGACTGGCTCTGAGAGCAACAGCTCACCAGTGAAATCGGACGCTCTTGACCAGTACTTTTTCGTACCTTGTCTGGTCTGAAAGATCCAGATGGAAATTCAAGGGTGGGGTCTAATAATGAGTCAATCAGGAGCATTTTAGATCTGAGCCTCCATTCTACAAAGAAGCAATTTGAAGTTTTATCATATAGTTGCCCTCAGCTGAAGTGATAGAAACATAATTTTGGGGGAAGAGAATCCCTATTTTATCATTACTCTCAATTGCAAGCTGCTAAACACTGTAGGTGTTCCTGGTAGCCTTGTGGCCCTGTGCCAATATTTCAAAAGATTTTGGAAGATGTTCTGTGATTTCTGGCATTTATTATATGCATTTCCACATCTGAGCTTCTGAACAGTTTCTCATAAATTCTTGTTCTACAGAAAAGACGGGGATAAGAGAGAGACCTGTGGAAAGTTCTAAAGGAATTTTAAAGAGGAAAAAGATCTTAGACTATGTCCTTTCATGGGAGTAGTGCAAACTATTTCTCTAGAAGATTATGAGAGGCTTTTATGAAAAACTAAGATAATCCTTCCATTTCCCCCCTCCTCTTCATGTTCCCTCTCTAGTCTGACCTCATAGGACCCTACCTGGAGTACTGTGTCCTGCTCTGGAGTACTAAGCACAAGAAAGGACTTGCAGGGGGTTTATAAAATAGAGGGAGAACAACTTTTTACATAGGGCAGATAGTGATAGGATGAGGAGGAACAATTTATATCCAAAAGAGAAGGGATGTGGACTAGATGTTAGGTAGAAATCTACACTCGGAGCGTAGTGAGGCACTGGAACAGGTTGCTCAGAGTAGTCGTGGGTGTCCCATCCCTGGGAATGTTCAAGGTCAGGTTGGACGGGGGCCTGAGCAAACTGATCTTGTGGAAGGCGTCCCTGCTCATGGTGGTGTGGTTGCAAGATGAGCTTTAAGATCCCTTCCAAACCAAACCATTCTATTTCTTTATGGTTTGTCCCCTTCCAACCCAAGCCATCCTAAGATTCTATGATAATGAAAAGCTTTTATTGTCTCAGTATGTGTTAACATAATAATATGTGATACACGGACAAAACTCTACAACTCAGAAAGTTGTAAAGTAGGTATGTTTAATCAACGTTGAGGCACACGGGCATACCTCCTCAAAGCGTGTGTGTCGTTTTTTCTCCTCTGTATTTATCCTCTAAAATATTACACATGTATTAGATTTCCCAATACGCCTATACATATTCATCACATATCCCTGCTTTGTATTATAATAAGCTTATCAGTCATTTCCATACTGCTGCGCCTGCGCATTGCCTCCTAGTGGTGGTCTTCAGGTGGTCGTTAGGATGAAGTAAGGAGTCTTCCTCAGGATTAAACTTTTCACCCTTATTCTTTGTGCATGCACCCTGGTGTCTTGGTCTTGTTTTAATCCTCAGAGTCTGTTTTGGCCGGTTTCAAGTCCAGAAAATGGGAAGTAGGTCACACTTGCCGCTTCTCATCAATAGCTGTTCTCTGGAATGCGTACCTGTTCTTTCCAGGGATGTTTGGCAAGCACTTATACATTGTTTTTCAAGCAGTTCAACATTTTTTCCTATCCTACATAAGATTTTAACTGTATATATGCTCCTATATCTATGTGTGTGCCCATATCATATGTGAGAAGATGAATGGCTTATAAAGTTTTGACAACACTGAGAACATTTACTTATTTCAGCACACTTTACTGGGTCTGACTGGGATGGAGTTAACTTTCTTCATAGGATTCCATATGGTACTGGGTTTGCGATTTATTACTAAAACACACCAAAGTTTTGGCTGTTGCTGAGCAGTGTTTGCACAGCCACATGATTTTCTCTTTGTCTTATTCTCCTTTGCAATTAACAGGCTTGGGGTGGACAAGAAGTTGTGAAGGAGTACATCTGAGACAGCTGATCCAAACTGGCTAAACAGTTATTCTCTCATTTAGTCAGAAATAAAAATGGGCAAGGCTTTTCTTCCAAAGCAGGTGTTTCCTGGAGACTGCCTGGACTGCTTACGGGAGGTAGAAAGTAATTGCCTTTGCATGACTTGGGGTTTTCTTCCCTTCTTCCTTCCCTTACTGTACCACAATTATCTCAACCCATGAGGCTTTTTCACTTTTGGTCTCTCTTTCATCCCAATAGCAGACAATGGTAAGGGAGTGAGACAGAGACTATGTGGGTGCTTATCTGCTGGCCGGGGTCCACCCCCAAGACTGAGAAAGTTAAGATGGAACTGGTTACTTTAGATTTGATTTGCACTGAGAGACATTGGTTAAAAATTTCATAGTCACAAAACAGTCACTGCTAAAAGAAAGGACTGTAAGAAGTTGAAATAGGATAATGGATTGCAAAAAGGACAGACTTCAATAAGCTCAGAGACCTGGAAAGTAGAAAGATTCTTGGAAAGAAATTTAAGGCACAAAAGAAGTGTAGAAAATCTTGCATTGACTGCGCTTAAGGTAGAACAGAAAATTCTGCTGAAGCAGAAGTGGAAAAAAGGAATAATATGACAGCATTAAGTTTCTTTAACATTCTAAAAATTGAAAAGGAATTGTACAAAATGTGCAATCCAAACCCCATGACTGAAAGTAGAAAAGAAGAGCAGAGTCATCTGACAGGATGTCAGAAAGGCTAAAGCACATAACAATATAAAAGGTAACACAAAGATTGTCATTAGAGTAACATCCTCTGATTTTTAGTTAGCAGGAAAGAAGAGCAGATAGTAGATGATACAGAAAAGGCTTCTTTTACTTCAGCAAAAGTGGTTAGCTGACCAGCTATTGTAGAAAATCAATTTTAACCAGAGGGTATGCAATAAAAATTGGCTAACCATTGCTTGACTAAGTGCATTTAATGGAAATGGTCTGATAAGATTCACTGTACTGTGTTCAAAGGAGTAGCTGAATCTGTGTGTGGACTATTAATGATTGTTTTCAAAAACTTAGGGAGATCATGTAAGGTAAAGGAACAGTGGGTATGGGCAGGTGTTATACGTATTTTTAAGAAGAAGAGACCCAGAAAATTATCAGGTCAGCCTAGCTTTGATTCTAAGAAATGTACTAGAACACACTACTAGCAATCAATTTATCAAGACCAAGAGGATAATAAATTGATAAAAACATCAGGAGCAAATTATGTTGAAGTAATATAATTTTCTTCTTTGACAAGATAGCTAATTTGGTGTATAAAGAGATGTGCTATATTGTTACTGTTGTCCTTTAGGAATTAGACTCCCCAATTCAGTGTCCCCCATCCCCAAGACTCTTCCAAATCAGATGCTGCTTGCTTGCTCCCACCCCTTTCCTTCCCCCTTCCCACTACAGGGATGGAGTTGAGAATTGGAGGCAGAAAGAGGTGAAAATTACACTTTGAGATAAGAACAATTTACTGGAAACAGAAATGAGATTTTTAAAAAAGGAACAATAACAGCAATAATATTAATAACAAAAGAATTATTAATATTAATGACAAAGAAATTATTTACAGAGAAAGCCCACAACAAATACCTACCAGTTTTTCCCCACCACACCATGCCTTCTGCCAACTGGAAAAGGAATGCCTTTTTTTCCCAGAAGTCTGAGAAAGAATCCCTTTCCCCCACCCCTGCCAATGACCCAAGACGGTATTCAACAACATTTGGGTTGTGGCCAGGCCCACTCGGCCCAGTGTGCAGCAGCCCAGAACTCTTGGGCTCGAGTTATCCTGTGGGCTCACTCTTCCCGACAGCTCGGATCACAGGAACACACCACCATGCCCAGCTACTATTAAAAAAAATTAACTCTGTCCTGGCTGGAACTAGGACAGTCATTTAAACAAGCTTTGACACTTACCATGTGTGCAATTTTCATAAGCATGTGCAGGAAAATTGTCTAGAACAAACTCTTTTAAGGTAGACATCCAAAGGAAAAACAGTGACTGTGTACAACACAGTATTAAGGATAACAACTATTATTTGTTCAGCCTCCTTTGTTATAGATTTTTAAAAGGTATTTTTGCATATATGAGACACATTTGAGAACAATTTTATAATAAGCAACCAGGAGTGCTGCAAAGGCTTGCATGATTTTATTTATTTTGAAGTGCTTGAGGCTTCAAAAATGTTCAAAGAACTCTGCATCTCTGAAAAGAAGTTTGTATCACATTTACAGCTAGATATACATATAAGTTGTTAATACAAAGCAACTGATGTCTATGATGTGCTATATCCACATAATTTGCTTGTGTGTCCAACTCATCAGATTTATTTTTGCCTGTAATCATATAATAATTTGCGATATCTCAGTTCAGGATATACATTCCTTTTTTTAAACTTTTCTAGTTTTATGATCTCTGTGAAAATATTCTCATTTAATCTCACCTATGTGAAACTTAGCATGAGCCTAAATGTGAGACACATAATTTTTTTAGATGCAAGACAGATAAGTAAATAATAAAGGGATTTCCCTGTTTTGTTTAGGCCTTAAAAATATTTTAAGAACATTTGGTCTTTGCTTCAGAAAGCTGTTAAACACATAATCAATTTCAGGCATACTCACTGAACAGCTAAAGATGTACTTAGAGTAGTGCTCAGGAATCATCTAAAATCTAACATAGCTGTGAGCTCCATAAGCATTCACCCTAATTTGCATTGCTGTTCAGTATATGAGGGGGGACCTAAATCCCAGAAGGTTCAAAATTTTATTCTTAGTGTAGCACTTCAGCAGAAAATCAAATGCTTGAAAAATCTGCATCTTAAAATTATTTTGTGTTTTGTTATATGTGACTATCCTCCAGCAAAAATTAATTTTACTTGCTAAGCTTAGTGTCTTTGAAACACAAGGTGAAGATTAAAGGTGCTGATACAAATATATTAAAGCAGTCTTTAGGAGCAATGTTTTGGTAAAATGAAATATCGTGCCTTGTCTTTTTAATTCAGTGATGTTTTGATCAGTATTTCACTACAGCAACTCTGTGTCAGCGTAAGAAAGCCCATTTACTGTTTTTCTCCTCTATGTTTATGTTCCAACGTACCAAAGTAGAATCAACCTCAAATACTCTGTTGGACTGGCATTCTGCTCCTCTACATGATGAAACTATTTGATGTTCATTTCACTCCATCACCATGTTATATGACATTAAATACATGCCTGGAAGTTTTTCTCCATTTTGGAGGCTTTTGCTTCAGTTGTTAAAACAGGATGAGGTTTTTGGAGTTCCTAACTCTTGAGTTTGTTAATGGTAACCATTCCCAGTTTCTCAAGGAGCGGACCCAAGCACCAGGACAGCAGAGCCACAGTGCACATGCTGCCTGCGGCTTGTCTTCCCTCAGGAGAGGTGGCATGTCACTTCTCTACAGCTGTCAGCATGGAAGCTGGCTAAAAGTCTTCTCTGGCATCCCTCTGGCAATAGCAAGGTTGAGAGAATTTGAGAAGTATGATGGGGGCACCTAGTTTTGAGCCTTCTGGAAAAACGAAAGCAGTGTGTCACAGGCTAGCAGAATGGTGCCATTTTTAGTGTCATGAAAATGAGCACAAATGCTGCAGGCTCTGCTGCATGAGGTGGTTGTGGAAATCTGCAGGAGATTGCATGGGGCATAGGGAGTCAAAACCAGTGTAACAGCACTGGTACAACCAAAAGTACAGTGTCCCAGATCACATCCGAATCTGCTTTCTTAGAAAAATAGTTGGCCAAAAACAAATCCACAGGAGTGAAGTGATATTTGTATAATGTCAGAAAGCATGGGACTAGGATTTGGAAGAAAACTGGAAAGGCATGTTACTGGACACTGCCAGGGTATTTAGTCACTCTCTTTGCTCTACACAGTTTAAGGTTGTAGTTGACCTATAAACTTTTCCAAGATTTTTTAATCTAAGACTAACCCTTCCCATGTGGATTATTTTCACCTTTGCCAAACTCCAAGCTTCCTTAGAAGGCCACAATAAGCAAAACTGTCCGTGCCCCAGTACCACATCTTGAAGGCTCAGTGAGGAGTTATTCAATCCCCACTCCTCCCAGTATTCCTATTGCTGTCTGGGCATGAAGCTGCCTAGACCAAGATCCATCCTGCTGAGGCATATTCTGGAATGAGACAATTAGTAGAATGGATTTAGTGAATAGATTAACAAAGCCAGGAAAAACTGAGTGAAATAGCCTCTCACCATGTTGGCTTGGCTGTAACCAGAACCACACACTGGTGATTGAGTTCCACAGCAACACCCAGATGTAGCATATGGTGACCCTGAAAAGGCTTCCTTGGAGGACAAGTTTTTTCCAAGCTGTTCTCTGAAATTTCAGGCACAGTTCAGCACTCCCTGAGTGGTATTAGATAGCACAGTCATTTCCCATTACCAATCACTTCTCCACTTAATGCAATTGAAATGTGTATTCAACACGCTTGATTTAACATGCTACTAATTAGCTACATTAAACAGCTTTTACTTTACAATTTCAAAAGTCCCATGGCCTCTGGAACAAATTATTTTATTTAAATGTCTAATCTGAGTATACTGGAAAGATATGCTCTTTTATTTACATGGCATGATTCTTTTTTCTGTCAATGTTTTATTTTTCTTTGACACAAATATTTTATCATTTTCCTCAGTACATTTTACTTTTATAATCTCCATCACAAACTGCTTGAATTATGTTGCACATCTTGCATTTCCTTTGGTTTTGCAGTTTTATTTTATAGCAGAGGCTGAAAGAATTCCCAAGTCCTTCTCTATTTCCTCTCTGCTTCTTATTTATTGTATGATATCGTTTCTAGAGTTGGTGTGGTTTGGTTTGCCTCAGAGACATTCATTATTTTGAGTTGCTTTTCTAAGCACTCCTGAGCACCCCTCATTTCAGAAGCAAGTATGAAAAGGACAGATGAGATGGGCAACTTGATTGTGTCTTCTAGTGTAGGAATCTTCTTGAGATCATTCCTTTAATTTGAAAGCATTAACATAAACTCAACAAGTTCTGTGCCAAACAAGCATTACTATTCTATTTGCACACTGCCGTATTTTGCATAATTACTGTGGTAGTGTGCCACTGATAGTGTATTATCAATATTTTTAAATCCAGCATACAATAAAATTAACTGCAAGCATAAGGAACTTTCTTAATTGAATACTGTTCTAGATTTCCAAAAATACTCTACTTTATACTTTCTTTTTCTGAATGAATTTGTGTGTCCATTATTATCACCGACCTACAAGAGACTAAAGAAACAGTCCAGAAAACAGAAAACAAACCTTATCAATAATTTTCTGATCCTTTACTTTTGCATCACATTCTACATACTTATGAAAAAAAATCATTTACACTTATGGAACATAATCTTTCTATGTCATAGTAAGACTATGTGGTGTGACATTTCTTTTGAATCAAAGTGCTTCTGTTTTACAGAAATGCATCTTTCTGATGCTTTTGATTACCGTTCTTCATGAAAAAAGTCATCTCAGTGCAGTGGAATGATTCTGAGATGAATGTTGCTCTGCAGCTTTTCTACTGAAAAAAGATTTCTCTTCCATTAAAAAATCCCCCATATTTCTATGCATGTTTAAGTGGAGATAATTTTAAGTCTAGTAGGATGTTATTTACATTCATTTCATCAAAGAATATTCCCAGTGGTCACATTTGAAGCAATCACTACTGCACAGAAAAAATATAATTTAGTTTCAAATGCTCAGGTAAATTTCACAATAAACAGTGAAAATGTTGCTTGTGATGAGGATTTAAATAGCATTCTCAATAATATTAAATATCTTTAAAAACACAAACACAAAGCTACAGCAGATCCAGTGATTCAGGTTGATCTGAATCACTTTTGTTTGTTTGTTTATTTATTTTCTTTCAATAAAAGAGCCCCATGTCAAATAACTAATATCATAGGAATAATTTAAAAATATCTGCTGAGAGAAAGCAGCACATGCAGGTCTGTGTTTCTGAATTATGTCTTATTATGAATTTATTGTGAATTATGAATTTATTATTATGCATTTATTATGAATTATGTGTAATTGCAATCAGTTTGATCCCATAGATGTTTTTAAAAATACATGTGCTCAGAGGGGCTGGGAGAGACAGACAACGATGTAAGGTTGCCCTCTCACATGATCCAGAGTATGAGCGTGCAGCACTTGATAGCTTTGGAGAGGGGGGAAACGCAGGAGAGAGAGGTATCTAAGGTCCTTACCAACACTCAGGAAAAACATTTCTTTTAGAAATAAATCTCAAATAGACTGCAATACACCAAAAGACATGAAATGAAACTGGAATCTTGATTTCTTCATTCAGTCATATTGTTCCTAATCTGTGTGGTAACTCCAATAACAATTAGGACAACAAAACTGTCTTTTTTTTTCTTTTTAATCTTCCTGTTCATTATTTTAAAAATACTTCTAACTCCCTTTTAGAAGGTATCTCTAGTGACTAGGGCAGGTTTTCCCTCTCAGATCATTACTATAAGATAAATATTACATTTTTCTCAAGTTTGTTTATTTTTATTCACCTTCACCAGATTTTAAACTCTGATTTTGACACCGATCCGTTTAGAAGTACGTCCTACATAGACTTAAAGGCCAAGGTTTGTCTTTGTTATCATCTGCCCTCAAGTTATTCCTTAGATTCATACAGTCTTTCCTCAGGTTTTTTTCTTTGTTAAGAGGAGGCCAGTGACACCAGTTTACACCCACCTGCACAGGATCTGCATCTCTTTTCCTAGCTCAGTACCCTTCCTCTTGCAGAAGGTGATATAGGGTATCATACAAATGATGTTGTTTTCTTCCACAAAAACCCAGACACCATAATCACATTCATGCTCAGAGATTAGCAAATTAGAGAATAGTCTGTTCTCTTCTTGGGGTTTTTTTTCCTAGTGTTTCATTTTCTCTCTTACTTTTACCTTCTGCTATGAAACCTGAAGCAATATACTATAGCTAAAGTAGCTAACTGCAAACCTATCTTGTTTTATTTTTCATGGTTTCTAATCACTATTTATACCACAGTAGATCACAAAACATATTCATAACTTTCTGATCACATTGGAATTACAATGACTTTTTTTAATACAAGAATTTGTGTTGCTAACATGAATGAAACTTTGGCTCATAAATCAAAAAGTAAATTCCTAAAAGATTCAAAACATTGATAGGTTTGCCTGCAGGCAAACAGAAATAGTACTTTTAGTCATGCATTCACTTTAAATCTTGACAGCCTGAGCCCTATTCCTGTCCCTTATTACATGTGAGAATTCTACCTTTTATTACTGCATGATTTCTTACATATAATATAAGAAATAAATGGTTTGGACTCAGCATGTTCTCTGCTGTATAAAGATGATGTCTTCTGAAGGTATTTTGCTGTGTTTCAGCCAGTCTAAAAAGAAAAAGAATAATACCTTCAACATAATTTTAAAAATCAGAAACAGACACCATGGTATAATTTCTACATTTGAGTTTTAGTGAAGAAGGCATCATGGAAATTGTATCCAGATTTGCAGACACTGCTGTTTGGAAACTGTCTTATTAAGTTAAAAGTAAGGACATAGGGTTCATGAAACAGAATAGAGAAGAGCCTGTCCTGACATCACAAATGAACAGAGGAATTCTTCGTTCTCAGGAATTTAGTAAACCCTTAATTGCTGCAGTAATCAGAGATGCATAACGCTGTGTTTCAGAGAACCACTTAATGGACTTGCAATTAGGCATTGGTTCTCACATAATGTAACACCTCTAATTATACAGAAGGCTGTAATTCAGTCTGGAAGTTGCTAGTGTACTGCAAGGGCACCATTTAGGTGGCTAACAAAGAGCAAGAGATATGATGCTGGGTTATAGACTTAGTAGTTTGTGAATAAATAAGAAAGGCTGGATAAATGAGATGATGTAATATATATTTTAAAATCTTATGAAAAGTATCAGAAGAAGAAATTTAAAGTATACTTAATTTAAAAGAATGGTTAAGTAAGATTACAAGTAGCATGGAAGGCTGTGCAAAACACAGAGGGGCAATGGCAACATATTAATATGGATTGAATTATTGACAATTAAATTACCATGTAAGTTTATTTCTTGGTGAATTCTGTTAGTCTTGAAGCATACTGTCTGAAAATATGTTATCCAGCCTGT
Source organism: Atrichornis clamosus (assembly GCA_013400975.1). Lineage (NCBI taxonomy): Eukaryota > Metazoa > Chordata > Aves > Passeriformes > Menuridae > Atrichornis > Atrichornis clamosus. The sequence goes on along the minus strand of WBMZ01002691.1, from coordinate 14,392 downwards.
CAGAACTGATACTTAGCACTGGTGATACATAATGTCAAATGTAATATATTTTTTAAAGAATAGGTCACAAATTGCCTTTTTGGTAGATTATGTTGCCAGTATTCCCAAAACTTCTGACAAAATCATTGGCTATTTTACTGAAAAGTTAAAAATGTATTCATAAACATGTTTGATTTATTATGAGTCCTAAGAAGCGAGCAATTTCTAATATCTGTTGGCATAAAAATGCAGGTTGCATTTTTCAATCTTGCATGAGTGAGATTATTCTAGGAAACAGCATGACAAACATGAATCTTACATTGTCAGAGAAATGCCCCTCCAGTAACTGCTTTAAAGTGTTAGTAGTGTCATTGAGGGAAAAAGGATATTAAGCCTCTACCCTTGGGATCCTCAAAGGCAATGCCTGCATTAACCTTCATCTATTTTTGCCTGCAAATAGCCACCCAGTAAAGTGGTATTGATTGTGTGCATTAGATCAGTCAACACTGTTTTGCTCAGCCCACCCTGATGAATCCATTCTAGGTGTTTTGGGATCAGTACATATTGCCCTGAATGTTCTTGCTCCAATTTAGAGCAGAAGAGGGTCAGGTGAAATCAGCTTCATGCAAAGAATGATTAAACCTGTGAGGAAGAGAACCCTAAGGCACACTATGTATATTGCTGTATTTTTCTCAAAATTCCTCCTTTTGTTTGGAGCACAGGCTTTTGCGAAATTCAGCAGCTCTTAGCAAATCACAGGAAGAAGCAAATCAAAATTGACAGTGGTGGCATGGAGTTATTTTCATTCTCCAGTGTTTGTTTCCTTTGCTTACTTGAACAAAGGTACTAAACTGAGCATGTTTTCAGCTTGGGAAACTTGCAAGTATCTCACTTTGAATCTGTGCATTAATTACTTCATGACTGAAAACACAGATGTGGTGTATGGGTTAAATACAGACTCATCATTGTGTCTGGCAACAGGAGACATCTTTTGGGTGGCATGGGGGGAATCTGGAATTCATAACTATCTAAGAAGGTTTTCATACGTAGAGTCTGAATCAATTTCTCTCCAAGTCACAATTTAGTTTTTCACAGACGCACTACCAGGATTTATGTCAACTATGAGAATCCATGCCACTGTTTATGTTATCCTTGCAAATTTTGGATTCACAAAGGAAAATACAGTAAAGTCACATATGACACAGCTTTTAAATGACTGAGAGCATTTATGTTTTCCTCTCTCCTTGCTGCCTAAAATTTAGACCACTCTTTAATTGGAAACTACTTCTTTTACAGTTCTCCATGCCATCTTTTCCTGCTACACCCCCAAAACCCTTCCATCCCATGTTATAACAGTACTGGAAATCAGTATCCAATATGACATGGTACTTTGCATTACTATATCAAAACCAACCTTTGCTTATGCTGGTTTGTGTCTCATCCTAGCCTCTTGATGCTGTGAAAATTAGTGTAGGTAAGAGGGAGTCCCTTTAAAGCACTTCCTTCCTGTAGGGGAAGATTGCTTTTATTCAGTTTTTCAACTCTCAAACTTTAGAGATAACTCTGAACAGGATAATAGTCACCTTCTACTAACTGATGGCTGAAAGGTTATCCACCCTAAGAACTCATGGGATAATAAATGATAGAGGTCCATGAAACTTGCATTTATGTCAAGAATTTCATGTTTTAAATTAAGACACAGATTTTTCTGTGCTATGTACATCGGGTACATATGCTATACATCTCTGCAGGTTGACATCAGGTGTTGTCAACAGCATCCTGTGCTAAGTATTCCCTCAAAACCCTTTCCTGCAGAGAGTGCTACGGCACTACCCTGTGATGGGGTGGGGTGCTAAGCAGAACCAGCTAAACAAAATGCCCTGCAGTGCTTTTTGCAGGGTTTTTTAAAAATAAAATTTAATTTAATTTAATCAATTAAAAAAACTTGCACAGGTTTTTGTTGTCCAGACACATAAAAAGCTTAAAAATAATGTGTTATATATATATATGCTGGGCCAAATATTCCATTCCTTTCACTTCAAAGCATTGAAAAGAGAAAAGGCACCTCCACCCTGCAGCATATTAAGTGTAGAGTAAGTGCATGAGTGCAAATCAAACTCAAGGGTGAGCAGAAGTACTCCTAGAGAGGAAATGTTTAGACCATGGTGTCTCATAGGGACCAGCCATAGTTTCAGTTTTCTCTGTCAGGGGAACTTAGGCTGTGCAAGCTCCACAACACCTACAGATGTCTTGGGAAGTTAACTTCTTCTGGGTGTAATTTTTTTCTCATGGACCTGGGGAAAAGGTGATGCTTCAAGAAGTGATCCAAGTTATTCTCCATGTTAAATAATTAACCATTTCAGAAGACACAAAATATTAGAAAAAAAGTATCTTTTTTTATAAATCAGAACCTGTAAAGTGTTGTGATACTTTCATAAGTAACTTACTAAATATATATTATACATCTATTAAGAATTATGTCTAGATCTGCATAGAGAGATGCTAGTAGCCAAAGGGATAATCTTATTTGAGTAAGCCACTGTTTATCCCTAGAGTGCTTACTAGTATAGTAACTTACTTACTGAATAAATTCTTCAGTAATTAGTAAAATTTAGTTTTAGTACACTTAAATATTCCAGCTGAGAACTTTGATTCACTGCGATCTGAGAGTAGAAGAGAGGAAGCATGTGCTGATTGAAGGGTGCTTCTCAATCAGCTTTGAGGAAAGATGTTTTAATATGTTCCCCAAACTAGCAGTCTCCTGTTACTCATTTCTTCCTCTCTTGAAACTTTCTTTTTGAAATACCCAGCCAGTTGTCCTTCATTCCATCCATGTATAGAATAGTTCTTACTCTCAAATTCTCGCTCCACTTTTCTTTTTAAAATTTAATTACACTGAATTCAGACTAATTCTTCAATTTATTAAAAAAAAATCAGATTTTAACTGTGATTAAAAAACAGCTTTTTGTCACCTATTTTACACACAGTCACTTTTTTTTTCTTCAAATAATTTATGCAAATCAAAACTAAATAAAGCATAGCACTGATTGTTCTTATTATTTAATGTGCCCTCTCTCCCACTGGCATAATTCTTTGTACATGGCCGTTCTGGGGTTAGATTGTATTTTCTAAGCTTGATTATGAGACTCTTATATCAGATAATATTAAAAGCTTTAAAAATCAGACTAAGTCTTATCGATTATCTGTTTCATCTTTTGTCCACTAAGTCAGTTATCGTGTCAAAAGACTAAGTTTGCACTGAGAAATGACACTTTGAGTTTGCAGTACGTTAGTTTCTATCCATGGTTTCAGTGATGTATTTTTTGTGCTAGAATTTTTATGTTTCAATAAATAACAGAAGCACTAGCTCTGTGGAATGCAACTTCCTGAGGCACAACAAAAACTAATACACAGTATTTGACATTATGCAGTATTCATGAAAACAGTAGTTGGTTGTTGTTGTTTTTCTAATCAGAGTCATCAATTGCAATGTCAAACACCAGCTGAGAATGGAAGTTATTAAATTTATTAGAAACAATTGTAAAAGTTGACATAAACCTGTAAATTATTCTATTCCCTCTGCTTCTGGAACTCTTTTGATAGATTAAGTCTTCTATACAATTTTCTTACTGTTTATTTGTTCCAGAATATGAGAGTGTTTCTTAATAAAACTTGCCAACTTTTACAAAGATATTTATGGAAGCTTCAGAAGGCAAAATTATCTTCTTTCCTAATTCTTTCTGACATGGCTACTGACAATGTCCAGGAAAATTATCTTGAATTGGAACTATTTAAGTCACAGAAACCAGAAAGGAAAGATAACCAAGTGTACACCAGCAATTGTTATTTCAGACTCAACAGATAGTGGAAGTTACATGAAATAATATTTCTTCTGTAAATTAAGACATGCTTTTATTAGGCTTACTTGCATTGAATATAAATATTGGGAGTTAGCAAAAGTTATAACGCATATGATTTGAAAAGAAAGAAATTAGATGACAATATAGGAGCAACACTGCTTAAAAATTTCTAAAGGAAAATGTTTTCTGATCACTTCAAACCACAAACTCAATAAGCAGAGAAAAATACAACTGTGTTTGATTACTGTGAATGGCAAACTACCTCAATTTCTTTTGAAAGATCCCATGAGTTGTTCTTGTCGTTTTAAAATTTAATGCATTGGCAAACCTGAATATTCTTTGACTACACATATTTCTGCTAAATCTTTGGTCCTGCTAAATCTTTGATTCCTAAAGCTGTACAGTGCAAAAAATATACTTGACAGGTAAATAAGTCAGCCACATCAATCAGTCAAAATAATCATTAAAGTCCAAAATGCTTTTTAGTTGGCCTGACTTTCCTATATGGCTTGAATTAAAATGCTTCCAATCCCCTTGAAAACTGCAGTCACTATTCATACATTTTATAGTCAAATAGAAAATGTGTTATGTCAGCAACACACTCAGCTAATCCTCTTTGGGAATTCTGATATGAAGGTTGTAACCCAAAATGATGACTCATCTGAAAAAATACTGGTTCCTGATCACCTTCCATGATTCAGGACAGACAGCTTTGTATTATCAAAAAGCTAGAATAAGAACCCTAGTAAATGCCTTGAATTCCACGTTTTTCCTACTAAGTCCTTAAAGATGAAATTATGTGGCCACCACGAGGAAGAATACATTGATTCCTAATTAATCACCTTGGAGAATGTTTGGCTAAAATCCATTTGCTTGTGTATTGTATTGATATTGTTAGAAATGTTATTCACTTTATTCTGTAAACAGCTTTGGGAAGGAGAGGAGAGGATTCTTTAACAATAAATTATATTCATTTATGTATCTTGGGTAAGGTCTCAGATGTGAAAAAAATCTTACCTGTAATTTTAATAGCACAATTATGCAAGGAAAGTAGAATATACTTTGGGATCTTCCTGTCCTTGTATGATTTGTTTACAAGACAAAAAGGAATTCACATGCCCTTAGTCTAGTCACATTTCCTTCCATGTTTTTCTGCAAACCTTGAAAATTTTGTCCATCTGGATGTTCTGTCTGTGTCAAAGATCAAATTTAGATAATTGGCATTTATATAAGAAAACTTAGCAGCAAAGAAAATAAAGAAATGCAGAATTGGGTTAGTCAAATCTTGTAAAATATCTCTCCAAGACAGGTTGCAAGGAGAATAATACTAAATGGGAAATTGCTAGGGTCCTTATTTTAAACACAGAGTGTGACAGTACTGTAGCATATCAGTGGGTATTAATCTATAGCCTCTGTCTATTCAGTTTACAGTGACTAGTTTTAAATGAGAAATTTGCATAGTGTAAAAACTCTTTTTCCTCCTGCAAAACTTATCTATTATATGTAGGTAAGAAAGTCAGACCTTTCAGAAAATCTTAGCTCAGAATCAAAGCAAAGCACAACCTCAGTCTGCCGTGTACCCATCATGCTACTGATTAGCCTGCCTCCCTCCTGTTCAAACTGATACATTGCCTTGATATATTGACAAAATGAACTTCTCTGATGGGAAAACCACTTCAGGAAAGAAAGTAAAGAAATCTCAATCTCGCCTGCTTCACTACCATTCCTACACAATAAAAATATGATTCCCTGTTTTCACTGTCCAACCTGGTATTTCTTGCACACTCAATATATTTTTGCAAAAAAGATTTTCTGTTTTAAGATTTTTCCTGGAGGTGTATGAGACCTCTTCTCAAAACTCATCAGGACTACACTTTTTGCAATATCATATTTAATTATACAAGACTTCCTCAAAACTGAAAAATTCAGTGTACGTTAGGTTGAAAATTAAGGCAAAAAGCCTATAATATATATTGGTAAATGTCACCAGTAAAGATGATATAGGATGTTATTCTATATTGTGTTGCAGTTTGAAAACTTTTATATTAATTTGCCATATAGTGATTTACCAAATAAAAGTCCAACAGATAATTGTATTCCATTACTATGAGGAACACTTGAACTAATTAAAAGTAATGCAGGAAATTATCTAAAACCATTTAGTCAAATATAGAGAGAGGTCAAACTAGGGGCATCACTATTTAAATCAAATTGAATTCCAGCTTGAGCATGGATTTCAAATAGATTTTTAATTGCAGTATTTTGTCCACAGGGCATTCTATCACACCCTTTTTTTTTTCAAGTAAAATCCACCAGAATGTCCTCCATCAGGATGGTGCCAGGTCTCTCTTCATTACAAAATTTCTGTAGTATGAAGTATGTCCTGGGGCTTTTATTCTTTGCTCATCTTTCTTATAGTTAACCTCTCCAGCCAAACACTGAGTGCTTCCCATGTCTGGGAATGATTCATTTTGTTAAGCAGAAAAACAGGGAACAAAACAGTAACACTAGTGAACAGAGCCTGCAGGATGAAACCCCCACATTGAAAAACCCGGTCATTTTATTGCTCCCTGGCAGCGGTGCCGAAACACAGAGAATGCCAAGCTCAGCATTTTCTTGGGACTGCCCTGGATAAACATCCCCCAGACCACAAGGACATGCAGCTTTGGGCTTCTACTGTCCTTCCAGGTATATGCAAAGCCATCAGTATTTCCCTCTTCTATTCTTCTAGTTCCATGTGGATCTCCATCCCAGAAAGAAATTGAAAGGTGAGCTCTAGTCATTAGGACAACAGAAAAGTTACTGTGTTTTTCATATATTTCGGCTTTTAGATGATGGTAATAATTAAACTGGTCTCTTAGTTTGTGAGATTTTTGAACAAAACCTTTGCTGAATGAGTAATAACTGCAACTCCAACTGTTTTTCTACAAAAAGGACTTTCATTAAACTTTTTTCTTAAAATACTTCTTAAAAGTATTTACAATACTTTTGTTTACAGTTAGTCCTGTTTACAGTTGTATTTCAATTACTTTTTTGAGACTAAACTGGTTTCAGGTTCATAAATGAAATGTTCAGTTCCACTTGATAAGTCTGCTTCATTAGATACACTTTTCTTAAAGGCTACGAAGAGACATTAATGACCAAGGAGGATTTATTTGCTGCTCTTCCTAACACAGTGCTCTCAGCGGAAATCATCACAAGAGAACATCTTTGCATGTCATGTAACCACTCAAAATTACTGAGCTGTAAATATGCCTTTAAAAGTTTTAAAAAGGATCCTAAAATTACATATTAATGGTCCCATCAGCAGCTAATGTTAGCAAACTCAGTGCAACCAGAACACACTAAATATTAAAGGCAGCCAGTTGCAGGTATCAGAGAAGAAACAGTGTCTGATAACACAGATGAGAACTCTTATATCTATCCGGCTTGGGTGAAAACTACTTGTAGTAGAGGCTCCCACCAGTATGCAAGTTGTGCATCTCCTCACAGGACAGCAGCAACAGCAGGGAGTGCGAGGACACTTTTAACATGTGGAGTTATAACTGGGCATGATTCTGGATTTACCAAACCAGTGACATCCAACTCCAGCACAATGCTGATTCTGGCAAATGGGACAAAAGTTCTCATAATGATGAAGTGGTCATGTCATATGAGCATAGATGCTGGAAACCAAAAAAATAACAAAGTTTTTCTTGTTTATTCTAGCCATTCCATGTAAATATCTACACAAGACATCAGAATCTGTGAAATTTAAAGGGTCTAGGTGTGATGCTTTGTAAATAGTTGATTTCTAGACCAAAGTTCTGTTAGGTAATGGGATTTTTTTCTGAGTTAAGCTCCCAGCATAATGCATCAGACCCTTCTATTGCGATTAAATTGTGTCCTTAAATAAACTTGATACTAACTGTTATAAATTCATTGTGCAAGTGTTTTAAAATACAATAAATACATATATTTAAAACTTTTGTTATTTACTTTACAGACTTGAATCAAAGGAGCCTTTCCTGTCTGTTGGGTAAGTAGGAATATGTATCTTTTCATGGACATTTATATCTTCAACTACCACACAATATAATTTATGAGATTATGTTGAGCATAAATATCCTGTTTCAACATTATGGTTATTTACTATACTTAAGCTTAGAAAAAGTAGGGTTTAGTCAATAAAGTCAGCAGTCGTGGATATTTTCCTTCTTTAAAAGATGCTAAGAAATATGTTTTCCCTGAATTGACTAAACAAAACATACACTAAAATATGTTAAATGTTGCATTAAAAGGCAGATGGTTTATTAACTTATTTTCACTAACTTTTCAGCCAGAAACCATTCCAAATATCATCTACACCACTTGTCTAAATCCATGAAAAAATAACTGACAATTTCCTTTAAAAAAAAATTTATGAAATAGAAAAAAAATCACATAATTATACACTGAATTGCATATTACAGCCACCGTTTTCATAGTGTCATAGCCACTTAAACAGTTAGATGGTCTCTATATTTAAATAACTTATCATTCTAAAAAAATAGTTTTAAATGTGAGGTATTCTAAAAAAACTACCTTTATTTTATAAAACGTAGATTTATATATGTATTAGAGGTAATTATCTGTTTATTACTTCTGAGTCTGAAGTTCACTTTTCACGCACTGTTTTCCTTTCAGCTTCTTTCTTTAAAACTTTCCTAAGTATCTTGACATTCTCTGTTCCTTCAGAACTGTATATTCTTTACATATCTTCAAATTCATTTTCCTTTGTTCATACCAGACTTCATGCTATCAAGAATATAAACTGCAGACAAAAGATCCCACACAAAATATCCATTTGAGGGTTACTTCTACCATGTAATTCTCTCTAACTTTTAAATTGTTGTACTAACTGCAGATCTAAAAACCAACTTCAAATTCTGAAGCGTGAATTAAAGTTAAGCAAGAAAATGTGTAAATGATGATCAAAAGAACTCAACAAATTAGCATAAACAGGACAGAGATATGTCTTGGTTTCTACAGCATAAAGTAACTCTGGCTTGTTAGAGTATGTTTTGAATTAACTGGTTGCCATTTCTACTTTCTACCAACTCAAAATTATTGAAAAATAATTTAAATGATGGGAAAAGTGAAGGGGGTGTGGAGGGTGTACTGCTCTTGGTTTGCATGTTTTGAAATGCCCAAATTCATTATCAAATTTAGTCCTTTCTGTTATTAACTTTCATTACTCCAATTTGTAACTTGTTCTATTGAGTAGGTTTTTAAGGGCCTCTACTCTCATATTGAAATGATTACCTGAAAATCTCAGTTTTGAGACTAAAAAAGAAGTTGCATGTCATGGTGGTTGAGGAGCAAAGCTGGAAGTATAAAAGTTCAAGCAGCAAATAAAAAAAAAAAGGTTAGCAATTACATTATTCGTCACAGAATAATGAATTTTATTTCTGTAGTTCTTATCATTATCTTAAGAGCCATGCTGGCAATATTAGCATATTTGGGGAGGTCTACCTAGGAGGAAGTATTATGTTTATGGTTTGGGTTTGGGTTTGTTTCCATACAAGCAGATTGGTGGCCACTATGTAAATCCACATTACCTCCACATAGTCACTCTATGGGACATCGTCACTAAAATTGATTCCTCTTGAGAATCCTAATCTGAGCAAAGAGACGGCCTCTCTCCAGAACTTTTCATAAGTTTGCCTGTAAGATACTTGAATTCTTTTATTCAAGTTCATAATAATAAAGATAGGAAAAAAACCCAAAATTAGTTCCTCTGTGCTACTTTTGCTTTTAATACTGTAGTTCCTCCATCCCAAAGGAAGGCATCAGAAATTTAGACCGTCATGTTCTGAGGAGGGGCCCAAGCCAACATCCACCTCCTTGGTACTCAGAGAGCTGCTCCTCCTAGTCCCACAATTACTGGGGGCTTCTTTTTTACAGAAAATTAGCTCTTGTGCCAGGACCTGTATGTAAAGTTTTGATCCAGACAGCTGCAACCACCAGGCTTTTAAAATACAGTAATGTTTGCAGAAGAAATGCTGACTTAGCCTCAATTAGACTAACACATGGGTGCCCTTAAGGCCTCTTGCTGCTAGAGTTGGTCAAAACACCAATCTAAATTACTTTTGGCTGCCTACACAAGGCTTGGTCTTGCACATCTGCCTCTAATTCATCTTCTGCAACAGAGAGTTGTTTCCACATTTTCATTATACTTCCTGTAGGAGGTAATTAAGCTTTTTCATTTTTCTGTGCCTAAGCATACAACTTCTTGGTCCTTTTCCATTGCTAATTGTTTTGGCAGGGGAAGGGAACATGGTGTGTGGCAACCTAAGACCTCAAGACTGACACAGGTTGTTGAGCTCTGCATGTATGTGCAGGGCTGCAATCTTCCTATGAGATATCCCACAAAGGAAATCTGGTTGATAAAATGTTGCATTGCTTCCCCTCTCTCAGAAAGTAGACAAGGAGAAGCAGATCCCACCTCTTGCTGTTGTAGTTTGTGTCTTGAATGCGGGGAGAGAACAGCTCCTGTACTCCCTTGGTAAAGGTAATTCTATTTATCCATCTTTCTATACAAAGGGCATAGCAAAGAAGAAACATTCACTCTCTTTTACTCCCTGTGCAAGACAGGGGCATAATTTGGCACTGAAGTGGTAGTAACCTCTTTAATGAAAGTCTCTATAGCGTTCAGGAGCAAAGATTCATAAAGTATAAAATCTATTCAGATAAGAGTATCTGAATTCAATATTATGATTTTGGGCTAAGATACAAAGTTGAATTTGAGATATGTGTTGTCTTCCTTTTTCTCTTAGAGGTAAAGATAAAATCCCTAGTGAAGGCTGAAGTATTTCTTAGTGTTGAATGCTGAGTGATCACTTATAAGTGCACAGGATGTTTCTCTCTACAGGTGTTATTTCTGCACTTTTTGGGATTTGCATTCATGTTCATCCTGAGCAAGACCGAGAGGTGTCTGGACTTTCTTTCCTCTTCATGTTATATAGCATTCATGTAGGGTTAGTATAAAAAAGAAGTCGTGCAAATATTCAGAGTGCCTGGAAGACTTTAATATCAGAGGCAACAGTTTTGATAAAAGTCCACCAAAGTGAAGAACACTGACAATGCATCAAATTAACTTCATGCAGAAAAGTTTGAAAGATTCAGGCCTAAACAGACAAGGCAAGACAAGAGATGTTGATTAAAAGGTATAGATACTGCAATAAAGAACAACTAGGTGCCAGCTCACAACTTTTGTGCAAAGGATGTATAAAATTTTTAAAATGATATATATTTAAAATTTCAACAGCTTTTAATTATCCACATCAGCTCTCCATATTTGGCAATTTCATAATAGCAATGATGCATAATTATCCCCTCAACAAAACAGTTATCATTCTCTCTAGATAATTAGACTGGCTATCCAATTATTAACTGCTCACCAGTTATTTCTTGGCAACTGATTTGTGGGATCTATCTGCATGTAAAAGTTTAGCAGTTGATAAATTTCAGCTAACATTTCATGCAGATTTGTAACTGGTCATCAGCCTGAGCCTTAAAATTAAAAGCTCATTTTGTAAAACACAAACAATGCAGCATCTTTTAAGGCCTGTAATACTATTATATGGTCAATAGAGACCATAATTATTTTGTAACTGTCTTGCACAGTAGAAATTCTTTGAATTAATTCTTTTTGGTATCTAACTGTAATTGTATGTAGCTTCCATAATAACGTGCTGTCAACAAAACTTCAACACATGCAGTGGTAGAAAATCCCATCACAGCAACTAATAAGCTGGTCAAACTTTTAAAAATATTTGTCTTCTTTGTTAGATGTGATTTAATAATATGTTCCATATTGTTTAATTCAGAAGAGGCAAGGAGATAGTGAGAGAAACACCTGATTTTTTCTGAGGCTACTGAAAACAGGTTGGTCTACTGCCAGCTGCAGAGAATGGGATTGTTTCTGGATAAGCAGGCAAGAGCTCTTCAATGAGCTGGTCTTTGAAAATGCATGTGTTGTATACATCTGGTTACCAGCTGAGATTCAGTTAATTCTCTGATATTTTCACTTTTTTGTTTAATTGATTGATTGCTATAAGCAGTATAAATTTAGATGGAAAGTTCAGAGGGAGACATAAGTGAAAATTAATGCATTGTATGCATTTGTTTCATGATTAACAGTTGCCTGTAATGGAAGAAGAGAGATACAAGTAAAATTGGCAATAATTAATGATTTTTTTTTAATTCTCAGTGAAAAGACTATATATCTGTGTGTACTAGTGCTTCCCTCACCAAGATCCTGTTTCTAGAAAGTTTATGACAATTCAAAATACTGAAAAGCCGTGTTTTTTCTGAATCACACCTTAATCACAGTACCCTTCAAACATAGGTACTTACTTCTACAAGAGAGAGGAGGAATTCTGGTGGGCTCAGATTCTTGGAAGCATTTGGAAGGGCTTCTAAAACACAAAAAGTAAAATTTTTTAATTTTCTTCTGGAAGAATTGTTCTAAGATGCATGTAGTAACTTGAATTTGTCACCCACATTTCTTCCTCTTGCTTAGTAGTGTTTTCTTCCCAGCAAGTACATTTTGCAGAAAGCCTATAGGAAATACTGCTCTCTTACACTGGTTTGAAGGATCCCATTCTGTAGAAGTGAGATAGTTTAAATAAAAGACTAGTCCTTGCAGGCTCAGTTAGGATAATACTCAGTCCACTTCCAAAATATGCAAGTTTTTTTCAATTTACAGTCAGTTTTTGTGGGGATTTGGTTTGTTTTGATTTTTTTTAATGTACACTAGATTATAAGGCACAAAATGGAATGTAGCCATATGGCATCTTCCCTACAACAAATACCATCACTCGTGTTCCTCATCCTATTTATCAAAGAGCATCAGTGGAAGGAGCAGACACTATTTCTACTGTTCCTATCCAGCTTTTGAGGAGAGAGAACTAAGAAAATTTTTTTTCCTTCAGCTGAGGAAAAATATGAAAACGAAGAGATGCTAGATTCACTTTGCTCTGTTAATACAACACCAATAAAACTACCAACCAGAACATAATCTTGTAACTCTCATTCATATTCAGGCCAGGCATTCAGGAGCTGTTTTCATGAAAAGCACAGAAGGACTGAACACAATTGACAATTATTTGAACTCATTTTTTAGACACAGGCAGTAATTTCTCATGCTTAAAACCACTCATGCTGTGTGACTTCGGTAGGCAGTAGCAGGTCTTCCCCTTTTGCAGAGAACACCTTCTAAAACAACCAACTCGTTAATTACGTGTGAGGTTTAGCCTGGAGGCAAGCAGCAGAAGTCAGGGGTCTGCACAGCCTCTGTGCAGGGTGAGGCTCCCAGGGCAGTCGCAGAGGGACAGGAGGGATTTGGGGGATGACAGCACATATGGATACCTATGGAAGACATTGAGAATCTATACAGTTCAATTTCAGGTAATATTACTGATACACTTCTCTCCCAATTTTCCAAAACTCACAAGGATTAAGCTTTCCTGTAATTGCCTCCTTTCCATTATTATAAGACTCTGAAACAGGAATGAATACCGCTGTTCTATAAAATCATAATTACTTTTTTTTTGCTTGAAGCTCTATCAGAAGAAGTGATTACAAAGCCACAGTAATAATAATATTGGTCCATTGTTGTTACTGAATTTTTGAGTGGCTTTGTGACATTACTCAGTGTTTTAAGATCCTAGATTATGCACTTTTTCTACTGAACTGCAATCTAAATAATTATTTTATAGTTTCTCAATTTGCCTGAAGTTTTTTATTGTGTGTTTCTTCCACTTTCACACACACAGCAATATATATATTACATAGAAAACAGACAAATGCATTTAGCCAGAAAAAGATTATTTTTCTAATTCTGTTAACTTTCACTAGCAACAAACACAACAAATATGCACCTTAATAACATCAGTAACAATGTTCTTCATAACTGAGAAAGGCAGCAGCATGAGATCACTCTTTCTCTTCTGGTTATTCTATTTCCATTTCTTTTTTTTTTTCTTTTTTTTTTTTTCTGTTTATTAGTTCTATTTTCCAAAACTTCCCTTTCACTAGCAATTCTAGAAAAACAATACATATCTATATGAGTGCCGGGTTAAGGATGAACAATTCCTCAGTACTGAATATCTGTAGTCTCACCTATGTACCAGGGAGACATGATGCTCTCTAGAGAAGGGAAAATTATGTGTAAGAAAATGTTTCTGAAGAAAATTTGGAAGCCTGAAATATGCAGGGTGGTGTGAGAATGAAAAGAAATAAACAGGGATCTGGCAACATAAGAATAGAGAGGAAAGTCCAGGGAAAAGGACTAAACAAAGACACAAAAAGGAAGGTATTTTCTTACAATAGAAGATAGAGGAAGGAAGGAAGGACCGTATTTGCTGTGCATGTACCCTTACTGTGGAACAAAATAATTTACATCAAATTAGCGGTATTTTTGCCAAACAGCTGTGTCTGATCCATGAGTTATAGAAAATAGTGTTTGAAAAGGTGTATGTTAGCACAATATTCCTATTTCCTGCTTCACAGTGTTTTGGTTTGAGCCT